>VDFB02256132.1:78837893-78916638 GCA_007258455.2 Sequoia sempervirens | reverse complement strand
CTCATCATGGTAGCTCCCGATCTTGAACTTTACTAGGCATTGCTCATTGACCAAAACTTTGTGATCTTTCTGCAACCAGGCTATCCAATATGGATGCGGGTGCCTTTCCCTCTTCAGCTTCAACTTTGTGACCATTTCCTCTGACACCAGATTACCAGTGCTCCCACCATCAATAATGACATCATAGAATTTTCCTTCACACTTGCACCTTGTGCGAAACAGATTCTTCCTCTGTTTTGGTTCCTTTTCTTAAGTCACTAGGGCTCTCCTAATCACTAGGGCTTCTCCCCTTTTAGCATCATCTGAATGTTCATATTGGGCCTCCTCATCTACATGCGCAACCCTTCCATGACCTTCTGGCCTTTTGTCTGCCCTTCCTTGGTGTTGAGGACATTCATAGGATCGATGCCCTTCTTCACCACATTGGAAAGACGTTCCTCTGAAACCACCTCTTCCAGATCCTTGTCCATATCTCCCTCGTCCTCTACCTCTTTGATCACCACTATTTTGATCACGAGGGCAATAGGAGTTGTCATTCCTTTGGCTTTGGCTAGTACCCACATCTTCACTTTTCTTTTCATCATCATTTCGGCTTCCTAAAGGTCTTCCACTGCCCCTTCCGCTTTGACCTCCTCGTCCTTTTTGCTTGCCATCAAATCTTTTATTCAACTTCTCTTCCACCTTCAAAGCAAATTGATACACATCCTCAATGGTGGTCATTCTGACTAGGCTTAACTCCTCCTGAATGCTCGGTCGTAACCCATTAAGATACTGGGCTACCTTCTCCTTATTGGCCTCTGTGTGACCCATTCTGATGATTATCTTATGAAAATATTCAGTATATTCTTTCACAGATCTGCTTCCTTGCTTCAACCCTTGCAATTTCTTCAATAGATCTAACTCCTAGTCCCCTTTTGGTATGAGCTGCTTCTTGGGTTTCTCTACCATGCGATCCCATCTAGTGATCTTGACTTTTCCTCTTTGATTTCTTTCCAACTGGACCTCTTTCCACCAAATACTGGCATGGCCCTTCAGCTTCATTTTCGCAAACTTAACCTGATCTGGGTCCCCTATTTCCTCATACTCAAAATATTCTTCTAGCTCGTTGATCCAGTCGATCAACTCTTCCAGGTTCAGACTTCCAGAATAATTGGGGAGTTCTGATCTGGGTCTTTTCCCGATCTTTGAAATGGCCCTTATTAGCTGCATTTGGTCTTCATCAATTGCTTCTTCTTCCTCTTCTACATCTGAACCTTCTTCCTCTCCTTCATCCTCACTTTCCTCCCTCGGGTTTAATCCTCTTCTCAACTGCTCTTGTAACGCATCAATCTGTCTCTAGAGGGCTACCAATGCATCTCTTCCACCAGCATTTCTGCCACCTCGACCACCTCTGGCACCACCGTGCCTACCAGGCATCACTCTTGGAGGCATCTTTCTTGACCCCGACCCACAACCACGGTCCTGGTGCGAACTGCCTCATGATTGGTGATCTGTCCACACGCTCAAGAAAACCCACTCTGATACCACTTGATGAGGGCACAACCCGAGACACAAAAAATAACCCACAAACAAGAGAATAATTTTATTATTCAGAAAATGGAGCTTCTTACATGTAGAGGATCTCAAATCCCCAAGTTCTACAACACATGCAAGTTACAGACAGCTACAGAATAACCCTTTCGCAATATGCGAGCTTGTCCCCAAAAAGTTCCCCAAAAATTAGAAACCCGCCCATAAATAGAGCTCCTTATTAGTTTGGAGCCAAAACAACATTCAATTTGAGTTTAGGTGGTTTCGCGCCAAAAATTTACAACATGAAGTTCAAATTTCAAAAGAGCATTTGCAACTGTATCTTCTAGAAAGTGCGCCAACTTCACGGGGTCATAACTTTTGATCCAAGACTCTAATTCGTGAACCGTTCGAACTGTTGGAAAGGTCTCGAAGTCAAGAACGCGCTCAAAGTTTGCTATGCCAATTTCGGTAAGTTTCGGGGCTGATCCGGAAGCTCTAAGTGCCTCAAATCTAACTCAGAAGATTTCCAGGTGCAAATATGGGAAACTAAAACTGCAATATCTTTCAACCCAGGAACTAAAAATACAAACCATAAATTGGGAATTTCATTATGACGAAAAGGTTATCCAAAAATGTAAAAACATCTAAAAACTGAGAAACTTGAAATTTAACTATTTTTGGGTGATGCAAGATTGCCCTTACACCACTGGATGCTCCTGCATCAGAATAATGTATGTTTTTAATATGATTGGCATGTATTTATTGTCAAACCCCATGAAACCACTTAAATACAAATCCTTAATATCCAAAATAATTTGCATTACTTTGAGTTATATTTTTTATTGATTCTTTTTAAACATTCCTAAAGGTCGAGATTTTACTTAAAAATCTAAATTTCCCAATCTAATATAGTTCAATCTTCCTCAAATATACCTAATACAACATCCTAAATCATCCAACTCTAAATAAACACAACTATTATCCAATTTATTATATTTTATTTATAGGTTAGTGCATCCACTCAATTCAATTTTTAAGCTTAAACATTCTTAAATATTGAACTCTAAATTAGCATATGAGCATACTAAATCAACATACCATAATATAACTCAGTTGTTGTTTTGTACATAATATAATTTTTTTACAAACCCTATTTTGGTGGATCTATTCATATCTCAACTATTATGCATCCTATTTTTCATATGCGCCTAAGCACCTACAAATTTCCATAGGGCCAGTCTCCTATCCACCTCTTCCTCCAATAATTTTATATAATCAAAATTCAACAAATCTCAACCATAATCACCTAGAATGAGAAATAAAATATAATCAAAGTACCCCAATAATTTCCTCAAACCATTTATTTAATATTCAATCTATACTAATCAATCCCAATCCTTGATATTTTAAGAATCTTAATCAAATTTGCAATTATCTGATCTAATCCATTCATTTCCAAGTTGATCTCATCTAATCAAATATCTATCTAATAATCTATAATTTAAATCCAACATAATATCTTCAACCCATATTAAATCTAATCATCCATTCCAAATAAAAATCAACATCCAACTATTAATCATGAACTTGATCAAAATCAAAACCAAAAATTTCTTGAGAACTTAGTGTATCTCAAGTAGGTCAAAATACCCTTGCTTAGAAACTTAGTTATCCTAGGTATAGAATCAAATCAAATCATAATAGTCACCCTAGATCTTGGTTATTTATCCATATTCATTTCCCTAACCCTCCATAATTCTTCCATCTTCAAATAAAACCATCTAAATGATCAATCCCAAGGTCCCTAGGCAAAACCATTAAAAATCTAAACTATATCCATCCAAGGATATCAATTTTTTGTTTATTCTATAATAGCATATCTGCATCACCCTTGAATATATCTATCTTATCCCTTAGTGCATAAACATCTATCCATCTCTTAGAAATTTCATAAATTGACATATCTACACTTTCTTTAGCATATATGCTATCTTCTTTAGCATATCATCTTTTAAGCCATTTTCACCTTTTAGCACAATTACTCAATTTTGTGGAATACCCGCATACAATCATCCAAAATAAATCCTATCATAAATTCAAACTTAATAAACATCCAAAGTTGAGATTTATTAAATTTACCTTAAAATCTTTTTATATCAAAATAAATCTTATGATTTTTTATTCCACTTTCTTCTAATGCATTCCATTTCTCCTGTAATCATTATTTTCCATCCAATCTCATTTTGCATCCTCATTTCACTAATAAAATGATCATGATGAATATTTTTTAATTTTACGAATCTTCTCATCATGACCATCCCTAAAATCTATTTGAAACTGATGATGATGGTAGTCATTTTGATCAATATGAGTATGAAATTTACCCCCTTGGTTCTATCAATGCTAGCAATATTTTCTCAACATCCTACTACTCGCCCTTTCCTTTTGATCAAGAATTGATTAACATAAGCTACCCCATGATACATGTACATGTATATATAGTGGTCACACTTATAAAAACTTTGAAAAGAGATACGTATCTTATCCACCAACCATGTATCCATCTCATCCCCCATCCATATCTTGATCCTATTCCCCATCTATATCCCCATTTTATTCATTATCCATATCTCAACTTTCATATTTCTACAATATCCCCATTTCCTTCACCCCTAGTCCAAGTCACATATCTCATCATTTACTAATACTTTAACCTAATCCTACACCATCTAGATAATACCTTTCAAACATCATTCAAGGGTTTCTCCAAGGACTAAAAATAAATCCTTCAATGGTAGAGTTCATGACACCCCATACTCCATTTGAGTGCATTATTATCATGAGGTCATCGCCTACATCACACCAATTAATCCTATCCCAAATACTAACCCCATATAACCCATTGAAAGCATTCAATTCCAACTCAATGGACACCATAAATCCCTATCCATTTAAGTACCCATTCTAAGAATTATAGCCACACTATACATGTTAGTGTAAATAGAGTAATTATTATAGCTAGTTAGATAATCACCTTTCTAGGATTGACCTATTCACACCTAGCTTAAGTTTAGATAGGTTTATTTTTCTTTTGTCTCATTTCATAGCATTGAGACATGTATTGGCATGACTTGAGACACCTATTGAAACTTGATCACACACTTGTTGAGTGAGCTCACAAGTCTTCCATCTTTGGAAGGGTAGTAAGAGTTTCATTCCACTCCTACCTTCTCACCTCCTCATCCTTGCCTATATATGCAAGTCTTGATCATTATATTTACACAATCTTTATATTGTATTGATAGACATACTATTGTGCTTATTTTTTCAATTATGGATGTTTATTTTGAGCTCTTTGATCTTGGAATTATCTAGTAATAACTCCCTCCCCCTTCACACCATCTATGTAGTGACATTTTTCCAAATCATGCAAAACCATCTCCCTTGAAACTCAAAATCCTACCATACCATCTAATATCCCTCATGATCCATTATAAATATAGATTGAATGCATCTCCCAACCATAATATTATCCTTGTGTTTACTTTACCTTTACTTTTGGGGGTTTTCTTTCTAATAAAGGAGAAAAAGCATCCACCACCCATCCCCTCCAACTCCAAATGGATTCTCATATTGCTTCCAAATTGACCATCATATCATTACCATCTAAATTCTCAATCATATAAATATCAAGAAAAAGTTTTAGTCATTCAAGAGTAAGAAATATAGAATCCCATTCATGTCAAATAAAATCCATTATTGCATGGCCTTAGATACACATCTCAAGGAACACTATCCAAAAAATGTTGATACAACCTTTTTTCATCCTAAGGTCACTACTTCCAAATCCAAAACAGGTGTCTCCCATTTATTTTATCAAAAAAAAATTTACATCCCTCATCCTCCATCATATCAATCTAAACTGAAATAAAATATTCCTCCCTCATCTTCCAAATTCATTTTTGGTCATTTTATCTTAATATACACCTTTGTATATTTCTCATCTTCCTTATCCATTTTGGTTCCCTATGTCTCAAAATCTACACTCCTAAATCCTACCACTCTATTCCTTCATGATGAGCCTAGTTTTTGGTCAAATTTTTGGTATATCTATGATCCTTTTGCTAGTAGTGTCATGAAATTTAGTAGTTAAATGTTAATATTTGCATAATGTTTCCCGCAAACCATTGACATTGGGTTTAATCCTATCTCTGTGAAGTTTTAATGACATTGGAATATTATGTGGATTGTCTATATTGATCTTGTGTATGGTTGATGAATGTTCTTTAAGGTGATTATAGATGTGCAATTATTTTGTGTATTGACACTGCTATGCAGGACACAATTTGTGGATGCTAAGTTGAGAAAGGAAACCGACATATGGTCATGCAGGGGAATCATTCAAAGGATTCAACTGAAGGACAATGGAAACGTATTCCCCATGACAATCAATTGTAACCGCCCTATATTTATGGAATTGAGCAATTGTAGGCGTTACTGCAGCGCTGAGTCCATGTTTGGGCATGCATGTCTGAATGGATTCCCTATAGGCATAACCGCTCTACCACTCTTTTCCTCATTTTCCCTAATTGGTGTCCTCTCAGTGAGAGTTGACCGCCCTATTTAGCTGGTAGTATAAATAAGTATTTGACTCTTGTTCTTGGAGGTTCTTAGTTCTTGATTATTGTTGTTAAAAAAGATATTGATGATGTATTAAGCATTCTCCACATTTCAATACAGCCATGTTGCTACTCTGTTTACACATTTTTCAATGAATGAGATGATAGTTTGAATTTAAGCATTTGAGTTTCTATTAGTCTTAGGGGATACTCATCCAAGGGGGTTCACTTGGTGAGTAATCCGTTCTTTAGAGTAATCAATTTAGTTACTATTTCATGTTTTGTACTTAGTTTGAAATTTAGCATCGACTATTCCTGCAACCACTAGAACTTTATTTTGTGTTTGTTCTTGCAACCAAAGCAGATAGAGTAGTTTCATGTCTATTCACCCAAATCTTTATTCTTACTTTGCATTTCAAGTTGATGGTTGATGTTCAACATTTTCTTTATTTCCTTTCAGCAATTTACTTTTAGTATTGTGTTTCTTAGTTGTAGGATGCAATGACTACTTGAGCCCCTAGTGCACATACAGTGTTGAACCATTTCAAGTTCACATCCCTAGATTGACAAGTTAAATGCACCTTCATGATGATTGAATGGCTATTCAGGTTAGATGTCTAGTTTCTGAATCAAGGTTGTAAAGGCTTAGTTATGAGATCATTGTAGGAGGCCGACACTTCAAATCTCTAATCAAGACCAATAAGTGTACACATTCATGAGTTATTCCATTATATTCCCATCATTCCTCATTCCATTCACTATTCATAATATCCATCTCCATGCACCCATTCAGTTAAATTCAGAAGAAATTTGGATTCCAAATAAAAAATGCATAAAATGAAGAGTCCATAAAAAATAAAGGATCATCATGTCCCCCCAAAATGAAAATATTTCATTCCAAAATAAAAAAATCCAAGAAGCCACAAAGGTACACCAAGTAAAAATTAAAATAAAAAACCATGTAGATCCCAAAGAAAAAGGAAGAAAATCATCCAAATGTAAAATACAAAATGGCATCAAAAACCACCCTTCTAATAGATTCCTCCATTTCCACCTACCATTTAAGAATGTACCATTCCCTAAATCCATTTGAGTCCTTACATGTCCCAAAACATACTATTATATGTCTACCATCCCATCAATTTGTCACAAATCCTCACCCATCACACGTGTGCAAACATTTGTTCTAATTCCCTTTAGTCCCATGACCTTTTTTTACAAAACCATATCCCCACCCTATTATTATACTATCCATTATCACACATATCTCCCCCATCACATCACTGTAATCCATAACTTTTCATAATATATCCTCCCTCTTTCCACCTCCAAAGTCACCTTGGAGAAGTGCACCCTCTAACCAACAAGGTTCTACAACCCTTTGATGGTCATCCTTCATGGGATATCCTTTCCTCCATATACAAAATATGCTTGAGTCCTTCCTCCAAATCCACTTTCCTCCCAATACACATCAATTATTCTTCCTCCATCCTCCATCCCCATTCATCTATCCCCTTCCTCCTATTCCAAAAAGTTAAAAAAATAAAAAATGATAAAAGATAAATAATTCATCCAATGGTTAAAACTTGAAAAATAGGAACCTTGTGTTGGAGATTTTTTGGTTTTTTCATTAGTATTTTCATTGATGTCAACCCCTAGTGTGTGCATATTGTTGGAGTCGTTGAAGAGTGATGTATGAGAAAGAGTTATGGGTCAACCTCCAGTATGGTTAGTGGGATTATTGGAGATTTTTGTACTATGTTGGCATTAGTGTTGTGATTTGATGTCAACCTCTAGTGTGGTAATGTTCAAAAGTGTTTGAAGTATTGATAAAGTGTTTTAGATGTTGTAAATATGTTGAGCAGGTGTTTGTGGTGTTGTTGATGTAGCTAGTTCACTTGGTTTCCAAGTGATTTTGAGAAAATTTGAATAAAAGAGTGTGCAGTGTGATAGAGGTGTGTTTAGTGTTGTGCTCCACATTTCTTCATGGTTAAAGATATCTATATTTTTAGGTTCTAGATCATGTGGAAGTGGAAGTTGTGTTTGACAATGTGTTTCCTATGTAGAAGGTTGTCTAAGAGAAATGGAATTGTTCTGCATTTCTCCATGTTATGGTTTCCTATCTTACAGATTTGGTAACATGCTAATATTGTCTAGTCTTACCTTTCTCTAGAGTATATAGTGATCAACTATTCTACAAGCTTGGATTCATAAGTTGTGTTATGTGGCAGTATATCTAGTTGAACAGAATGAATGTATTCTTCAGTTTCAAGAGTTGCATTAGTGGTGTTGGATATTCTGATGAATTTGAATATTCTTAGATGTGAAATGTTTCTATGTGGTCCATGTAGTGTTTTTAGACCTAGAGAGATGTGTGTGTGGTTGCTTGTTAGTGTTAGTATAGGTTTGGATAACTTGGTGTGCTAGCACTAATTGTGGAGGATTTTTTTTGTTTGTGGAAACATGACAAAGCATGTTGATGTAGATTTGGGTCCTATTTAACCTTTGGTATGGTCTTCCTTCACTTATTTCCACTACAAAAGTGTTTGGTACTGACCTATTTTGTAGTTACATGTTTTAGGTGCATACGTTTCATTGAGGTTGATATGGAGAAAGATTTTGAGGTTGTGGATATATAAGAAAGGTTAATTGCTAGAGACATGTGTGGAAGATGTGTGAGTTTTGTATGATGTGACTGTGATCAAGTGTGGTGATCTGAGTGCAAGCTTAAATGTGTAAGGCTACCGAATGCAATGAGTAGAAGGTGTCTAAATTTTTAGTGTGCCTGAAGTTGCTAGAGGCAGTGAGCTAAAGGTTGTAGATGGTGTAGAGTTGTAGTGGTGGATTTTCCTATTACTCTGAGATAGTGAATCTCTCTATAATAGTCTTCTTCTATTCTTATTTCTTTTGGGTAGTGAGTCCTTTGGGTAGTGAGCCCTTGGTAGTGAGTCATTCTTCTCTTTTGGGTAGTGAGCCTATTATATCTAGCGTTTCTATTCATATATATATGAGTTAATACTCACTATGGTTTTTCCTTGTTTAGAGTTTTTCACGTAAATCTGGTGTTCTCTTGTGTGTGATGTTAAATTTGTTTATGTTTCATTTTTTTACATTCTGCTGATGATAACAAGGGTTTGATGGTTAATGAGGGTTTAAGGTTTTAATGTACAACTGATTCACCTCCCCTCTTAGTTGTCATGTGTGTCTAACACCTTGGGCAATTATCATGAGGAAAACTTAGTAAACATTTGTCATGTGTAATTCACGCCATCCCATTTTACTCCTCTAGTTAGGGGAAAGATTTAACTATCTTTATCTTATCTCCTCATCCCATATACCTATCCATCATATCCATATCTACCCATCATATCCTATTCATTCCAATCCCTTCACCCTCTCAATATTAATAAGGACATGGGAAAATAATCCAAGCATGCTTTAGACAATAAAAATATTAATTTTTCTATAGTGCACCCCCCTTTCATAACCCCCATCTATAAATTTTTTACTAACTTGAACCATCATGTTATCCCCCCAATTCCACCATCTTGACCTACCATGTCATTGAATTTGGTAGAATTTTGCACAATCCTTTTTGGACATCACTAACACTACATTCAACTTGCACCATATCCTTCCTATTGTCTCCACTCCTTAGGTATTCATCCTCATCCTGACCAATCATTCCATTTTTTCCATTGATCATATTTATACTCTCTATACTCATGCTTCCTCCAAATATCTCATTAAACAACCTTTACATCCCTTATCCTTCATTCACTATTATCCATCATCCATTGCAACAAGTATTCCTAATGCCTTATCATATATGACACATCCATAGTGGGGCATATTTTACTCTACAACATAGTCCTGTGAGATCTTATCTAAACCCCTCCATCCATAATATCACACCCCATTTTTGGACCAAGTTAATGATGCTATTTTTAATAAATTTAAGTTAGACACTATGATATGTGTTTTAAATTATATTAATAAGCATGTATTATATGGATACATGTATTATGATTATTTTGTTTTATTATATAAGGAAAGGAAAATATCAATTAGATATTATTTTTAAAGATGTAAATGTGAATTTATTATCATCAAAATGTTACTAAATGATTTATATGTTGTTATGATATATTGATCATTAAACTAGCTATTTATTTGGTTGAATGAGGTGGATATACAAAATTAGTTTTCACCTCTTGGATAAGGAGGGGGGGCATCAATGGAGAGGGGGAAGTAGATCCAGAAGAATCGAATGCATACCATGTCCTAAGAAAACACATACACACATGGAGATGTTTGTAAATTTATATAATTATGGTGTCTAACTTGAGTTGTAAGTGAAATAATGTGTATGTGGTAAGCATGATTTTAGTTTGTTTGTTAACATTCCTTTGGTTTTGTTATCCTAATTAGACATCTTTGAATTCTCACCTTGCTTATTTTACTGGTTTTTTTATTTAAATCTTTAAAGATTTTTTTATCTTTAGAGGTTACATAAGTACACTTTGAGAAATATGTCAAACTATGGTGCCTCTATCTCAATATATTAATATAAATGTACACAAATATGTGTATATACGATCTCTATGAGTAAGAAATAATATTGAATGCTATTTTTATTTTATTTTTTGAAAGCTCAAAGGAGATATTATAAACTCCACAAAGTGGAGTAATGAATGCATTTATATTTATTAATAAAAAAAGTAAATCATTCAATGGAGAGTAAACTCCAACAAACTTAAGCTAATAACCACTCACTATCAATGAATGAGAAAAAAGAATGGGAGTTGATGGAAGAGAAATTTCAAGGAGATTAGGATGAAATGAGGAGAGGATTAATGGAAAAGGGATGCATGTGGGTGGTGGAAAACAAGAACCAAGTTGAAGGATTGTGAGCATTGTGTTTTTAGTGGTTTTTACTAGTAAAATTGGTATGATTCAATATCTCCTTCAATTCTCATTATTGATGTCAAATTGTAATGCAAATAATTTAGCATTGTTGTGAAAGAATTCAAAATTTTTTTAATATGCTTCTATGATTCCATGAGAAGTTTTATAAAAAAAAATTTAAGATATGTGATAGCTAGTTTTAAAAATCCTCAAGCTAATTGTAAACCCTACAAGTGAATATTTGAACTATGAATTTTTTTTGGAAACACTAAAATTCATTGTCAAAAATTGTTTAGTTTTAATTTGGGGCTTAATATTATTTTGAGAAATATATGACAACCCTTAAGATTAATCTCACTTTGAACCTTATCAACAAGGTTTTGAAGATTATGAAGGTTTGTCCTTCTTGTATAAATACTATGTTCATCATTTATGGTGACTGTGTATGTCTATGTTACACACACACACACACACACACTTAGTTCAATATTTGATGACTACATAGTTCTATGTATATGCATAGTTCAATATTTGATGACTACATAGTTCTATACTATATATATATATATATATCAACAAGGTTTTGAAGGTTATGAAGGTCTATGTATTTTGTATATATATTATGTTTATTAATTATGGTGACCGTGTATGTCTATATTATATATACACATATTTCAATATTTGATGACTACATAGGTCTATGTTTTTTATTAGTTACGCAGGGAAGGGCCATAATCCCATGGTTACAGCCAAAAGACAAAAAGGAACTAAAGCAAGGTGGGAAACAACACCATCAGCAAGAACCGAAAAACAACAACCAGATTAGCATGCAGGCCATCATTTAACATAGTAACCATAGTGCAGCCAGTATTAATCAAAAACAATAAGTTTCTACTAGCAAATTTAAAACTACGTAAACCATTTATCAAGTCAATAGTGTCCTAGGTGGTATTCCACCATAGCAGAGCTATTATAAAATAATAGTTCGAGATTATGAAACAAAAGGACAAAAAATGGAAAGCAGACATCAAAGCAACAACAAGAAGCCATTACTTGGCTTTCTTCAGCAAGTCCCCATATTCTCCAATGAGAGAGATGTACTCTCTCCAGTCAAGTCCCTCAGACTTTTCCAACATCTTTAAGACATTAGGCTTCCCCTATTTTTTCAACTTCCTAGTAATTTTGGTTTCTCTAGAAATAGCTCCCAACATCACCCTCCTCATTAGTCTATTAGTTACCTTCATTAGTGTAACTAAGGAATGAAGGTAACTAAGGCCTTTTCCATATCATCAATCTAAACTTGTAGAAAAGTTAGTGTACTCTTCATGAAATCAGTGCTTGAGTCCTTAGTATTAATCTCCATACCCATATTCCCTACATCTTGCACATTCTCAACATCATTCTTTTGTTCCTCAATTTTCTCAATTTGTTCCTCCTCTTCCTCTTCCTTTTCCTCATATAATCCTTCTTCCCCCATATCATAAAATGAGTCCTCAAAATCCATATCCTCATAATCTTCTTCCTCCTGGGATTCAAACTCTTCAAAATCCAGGTCTTCCTCATCACACACAGTCATTTTCTATTTTCCTTTTTTTCCTTAGAGGTAGCTTTAGCTAGGCGAATAGACCTTCTACCACCACTTCCTCCACTCCCTTGCACCTCTAAAGTCTCCTTCAACTCCTCATTATGCACACCTTCCTCAGGAATATTAATGATATCACTAGGGTTAATATCTCTTTTGAATTTCTTTTCCTTGGGAAGTTCCAGTAATAGAGGCAAGTGTTTTCTTTTCTCCGATGTAGCCTTGATGAGATCTATCTCATAAAATCCTTTTTCCTCACTTTTCTGCAACACAAGAGTAGAGGGATTCGAGACATTGGCCATAGGGGACTGGCTCTTTGTAGAAATTAGCACCCTCCGACTAACAACGACCATAGGAGGCAGGCAAGGATTAGGTTCCACAGCAGGAATTTCATCAATAAGCGGTTCCTCATTATCCCCATCAAAATGGTTGGGATTATCATTTCTACCAGCCAAAGGGTTACCATGAGGATTAATAACTAGAGCATACTTATGCAAGGTTAACATCAGACCTTGGTATAGGGGAGGACTGGCACCCTTCTCAATATTGAGTTGCAGGGAAGACAACAATTAAAAGGGTAAATTAACTCTCTCTCCATGCCTAATGTGATTGAGCAGAGGAAAATGGTACACATGTATTGACATATAAATTCCCTATAAATTTAAATACCACATAAAAAATAGGCTAACCAAAGCAAAGGGAGGGGGGAGTTCCAACCTAGCATACCTGTTTTGGAATCTTTTTAGGTTCTTCCCTTCATGCAGGAACTTATCCACGAACTTCTGATAATCAGCCCCACTTTTCTTTTCAACTTTAATCCGTTGGTTTTTCAAACAAGTTGTTTCATCTATGAACCTCATCATGACCTCGAACTTCACTGCACCAATGGTTATGCTTCCTTTCCTCTAGGAATTGGTGAACTTGGCCATTAAATTCTCATTGTAACCCTTTAGAGATTGAAAGAATGGAACCACTCTAGCATTTTCAAAAAGCCTCCATAAATCCACATTCTGCTTAAGGGCCTGGAAATTGGGAGGCTCAGTGTGCTTTCATTGGCCTCCCATTTTGATTCTCTACAAATTCTTCAGTTGGAGTGAGCTTTTCTTCGTAATCTCCCACTCCTATTTTCTTTCCTTAATGCAAAAAACACTCTTTTGCCAAATAACAAACAAAGCCAATAAAAAATGAAAAATTGAGAAGTTGCTTTTTGTGAAGGCTAGCAACACAATTCTTGGTACCATTAACCCATCATTTTTCTTACAAGTATTAAAAACCTTATTAATTATCATACCTTTCTCAACATTACCATTTTGGGAATGGCTAACACTAGGAAATTCGACACTATTTGAAATGACAACCCTTTGAAAAACTCCATGTGATCATCGATCACCTCGAGGAAGGAAGAATAATTAATTTTACTTTTAGTTGAGATCATCAAATACAACCCCATACTCCCAAAATAATCATTACACGGTAATCCTTTAAACACCACATGACACCCATGCTTCCCACTTCACTTCAACTTTTCATCTAAATTCGTATTGTAATCATTTTCAAATTTTTCATTTAGTATCAAGTCTCTTAAAGACATTGGAATATTACCATTTGTCTATTGGGTCCACCCCATACATCTCAGAGCCACGTTGGTGAAGCAGTCAGCAGCTTTGTTGCCCTCTCTATAGACATATTGCACCCTGCAGTTGTTAAGGTAATTCTTTAGGGCTAGGAATTTATCAATTATATTTTTTAACTCCCAAGGTGGCACAACCACTCCATTCAGAATATGCACTATGAGCTTGGAATCCCCTTCTATTATGAAATTTTTAAAACCAATCTCCTTAAGAGTTTTGAATCCCCCTAACACAACCATTTCTTTAGCTTTATTATTATAATAGACACCCATATTCACACCAAATCTCACTATGCATTCCCCTTTGTGGTTTCTTAATAGACCCCCTACCCCTATTAATCCTAGGTTTCCTTTTGAACACCCACGAAAGTTACACTTTATCCAATCCTTATGTGGAGGACTCCACACAATAGCCATTCTAGTTAGCATTGTTGACCAATTGAGTTTAGTAATATTTTTCCTTATGCCCCAATTTTGCTTAATCCTCATTTCTTTGTAGTTAGGCCAAGCTTTGGAAAAACTGTATCTTCCAGCCTTAATGTTTTCCTTAATCTATGTTTTTTATAATCAAACTTACCTCTTGGCTACTTCTCTCCAATTCCCTGAATATCCTATTATTCCTTTCCTTCCATAATTCCCAGGTGACAAAGGGAGGAACTTGTTTCTAGAGGTCAACAATAACATTGTGGAAGAAATGAAAATTCAACCAACTTTCTATAAACAACTTCATTAAGTGAGGAAACACCCAATCAGAGGACAAAAATGACAAGAAGCGGGACCACACTTCCCTCACAAATTGGCAGTGAAAGAAAATGTGCATAATTGAATCCTCTTCCTACTTGCAAAGGGAAAATCTATTAACCAGTTGGAATCCCCTCCTAACTAGGTTGTCAATTGTAAGAATTTTTCCATGAGCCATAGTCTACCAAAAATAGATAATTTTGGGATCCAAGTTCTTTAACCACACCTTATCCTAGAAATGATCTGTAATGGCATCCAGAGGCTTCACCAGTTCTTGATAAGTGTTTTTGACCAAGAAATAACATGAATAGCTACCTTTCCAAAGCCATTAATCTTCCCTTTCTCTATCAAACCACTGAGCCTTCCCAATAAAATTATGCAACCTTAGAAGGATCAAGTCCTAGTTTACCTATCTCTAGCCTCTCAGATTATCCATCCTTAATAGAATTTTGAACTCCTTCCATTTAGGTTCCTCCATCTCCGAGTTAATATAGTCAGAAACCTTTTTTCCATAGATCTTGTTTAGGATTTGTTTGAGAGGATTTAGTTCATCTATTGAGGACAGAGTAGAAGTCTCTATCCATGGGTCCTTCCAAAAGTTGATATTATTCCCATTCCCAATTCTCTTTCTTACCCCTAGCTTCAACACATTTTTTAATTTAACAAGATGATTCCATAAAGCAGAACCACTAGGCAGTTCATACAAAGAGAGAAAATAATCAAGATTGTTTTTCCTCAAGTACTTTTCTTGGAAAAATTTTACCCAGTCTTTCGAGCCTTCAAGAAGATTCCAACCAATTTTTGCAGTGAGGGATTTGTTAAGCATGAATATTCTTCTTATTCCCAAAACCCCTCTCCTTTTGGGAGTGCACACTTTTTCCCAACTGACCAGGGATAGTCTATTTTTTTCTTCAGTTCCTGACCATAAAAATATTATTTGAATCCATTCTATCTTTTCCCCTATAAAAGAAGGAATTTTGAAGAGAGATAGGTAGTATATCAAAATATTCTTAAAGAAGGCTTTGAGCAGTGGAACCTTGCCATCCAAGCTAAGAAGCCTCCCCTTCCATCCAACAAGCTTGTTTTGAACTCTCTCAATCAATTGATTCCAATAATTATTTCCAAACTTCTAAGAGATCAAAGGTAGACCAAGATAGGCATCAGGTAAGGTAGCTTCCTGACATCCTAGAATTTTTACCACTCTATCCTTAATATATTGGTCAGTATTGAAGAAGTAATTTTTTTTTTCATAGTTTATACACTGGCTAGAAATAGCAGCATAGTCATTAAGAACCTATTTCCAAAGACCTTCTTCCCCCACCGAGGCTTCCTCGAACATGAGAGTATCATCAAAAAATTGTTGGTTGGAATCAGGCATAAGAGACTAGATAACTTTAACACCTTTTAGAGCTTTAGAGTCCACCAATTTTTTGATGTTCCTACCAAGGACTTCAACAACAATTATAAAAAGGTAGGGAGAGAGGGGTCCACCTTTCCTAAGACCACCACCACAAGAGAAAAAACCTTGGGGGACTCCATTTACCAGAACAAAGCACATGGGGGAGGTAACACAAGAAGAGATCATCTTTAGGAATCTTCCTTCCTGAACTTACTGAGAACATAAAAAAGAAACAGCCAGAAGACGCTATCATAGGCCTTAGAAATATCAATTTTAAAGGCCATCCCAAGCTTTTTAGAATGGTCCATTGAATGGATAATTTCATGGGTGGAAATGATAGCATCAAGAATGTTTCTTCCCTAGAAAAAACCTTTCTGGTTTGGGGAAATCATTTTACCAAGCACCGGTTTGAGCCTTAACACCAATATTATTGAGAAGATTTTGTAGACCGTATTGCAAAGACTAATAGGTCTATAATCCTTCATAGCCGAGGCTTCAACATTTTTTCAGATAAGGGATAAAAAAGTAGCATTCAATTGGTTAAGTAGCCTACCCAACCTAAAGAAGACCCTAACATCATTGAAAAGGTCATTTTTAACAATATCCCAGTAGGTCTGGAAAAAGGCAGGAGGGAACCCATCTAGGCTAGGAGATTTAAAGGCTCCAAAGGAGAAAACAACCTTTTTTACTTCTTCCATAGAAACAACTTTAGTCATCATCTTTAAATTGAGATAAAAAATAACTTTAGGGATCACCTCAAGAAATTCAACATTTACTTGATTTACATTGCCAAGAGCCATATGGTGAGTGGAGAAGAAGTTAACAGCTTCATGTGCAATATCTTTTTTAGTGGTAACCAAGGATCCATCCTCTTTCATGAGCGATCTAATCCTATTTCTTCTTTTGTGTTTCAAAGTGGATTGGTGGAAGAATTTAGTTTTCCTATCCCCTTCATTTATCCATTGGACCCTTGACTTTTGTTTCCAAAAGATTTCCTCCTTTTTGTTTATCTTAAACCATTGAGATTTGAGGTCTCTTTCCTTAGCACATATATCTTCATCCACCTGAATATCCTCCATAATATCTTGAACCTCTTTTAATCTATTTCCCAAGGTATTCTTTATCTCAAAGATATTGCCAAACATCACCTTAATCCACCCTTTCACTCTTTGCTTTATTCTACTCATCTTTTCTGCCAGGAAATACATTGGGGTGCTAGTTATAGGTTCTAGATGGAGACTCCACATTGCTTCAAATATGAAAGGGAAAGGTACCCTATTATAATCCACGTTTCTTTTAAGCACCAAGGAATTATGATCAGAGCTAGACCTAGGAAGAGCTGAAAGAGAAAGGAATTGGGAGATATTCCAATTGGAAAAGATCATAAACCTATCTAATTTGACTTGGGTCAGATGGTTTCCATTCCTTTTGTTGGACCAAGTGTACTTAGTTCCTTGGAGGGGATATCAATAAGACCCGTCAAATTTAAGAACTCAAATAGCTCCATCATGCTATCAGAGTAATCGTCCAACCCCCTTGACTTCTCTGAAGGAAGGAGAGGAGAATTGAAATCCCCTCCCAACATCTAATGGTCAAATTTTTTGTAAGAAATAGCATCACTTAATTGTTCCCAAAGAAAAAATTTATCCCTACTCAAGTTTGGAGCATAAATATTTATTAGGTTCCATTTCTCCTGGGAAGCAATGTCTTCAAGGGTAATCATCAAACTGTTCCTACTAGCTGAACAAAAAGTACCTTTTAGTTTAGAGGGATTCTAGAGAGTAGCTATACCTCCTGAAGCTCCTTTAGCCTCACTAAAAAAATAATTCGTGCCAAGCCAGATGCTCAAAATAGCCTTATCAAAATTATTTTTCTTCATCTTAGTTTCTTGAAGGAGGAGAACATCCACTTTATTGTCAAGAATACAGGATTTCACCAAAAATTGTTTGTATGGGATATTAAGGCCCCTTATATTATGAGAAAGATACTTCATAGGTAAAGAAAAATACAACACCACCCTATCCCTAGAGAAGTAGCCAAAGCTACTTCTTCTTAGGCTTCGACCCTACGATCAAGTCCAAGGTTCTTTTTTTCTAGCAGCCACATCCCTCATAGTATCTTTAGTTATGGAATCCTTTTGGGAAGGCATTCCCACCATATTTCCCCCTCCCATATTCAAATTCTTTTTATTTTTGGATTTAGTTGGTGCTTGGGATCACTCATCTTTATCCTCTTTATCCCTAGACCCTTGAGGAAATCCCAGTAGAGCCAAAGAGTCACTCAGGTTTCTTGCCCCTTTTTGGGATAAGAAATGCATGTCCTCCAAAGACAAGTTTGTCTCAGGGTTCACATACTCACCTTCTTCAAGCTCATCTCCCAATCCTGGAATCTGAACCTTCTCTTGGGGAGCCTGCACATTTTCCTCCATAAGAGATCCCACAATTGATACATTCTCCTTATTAACTACATCCCCCCCATTCATCTCCACCATTTTTGGAAAGCCTCGGGTTGGAAAGGAAGAAATAGAGGTAGAAACTTCAAGGTTCAGGAAAACCAAGTCTTTAGTTACAACAAGAGGTTCAAAAATAGCCTCCTTGCCAAGGCCCAGGTTATCCTTCAATTGAGGAACATACACCTCCTGAACAAAAATTGTAGTTGGCTGAGTGCTTGAAGCCATTTCATTAGCAAAGTGTTCCTCCACTTTTATCCTTAGCACTAGTACCCTTGATAGATTTTTTCCCACAAGAATCAATGAGATGACCAAAATTCTTGCACAACTAGTAGAAGAGACAAGAATTTTTGTATTCCAGGGGGTGGGTCCAATTACAAAACTTAGACTTAAGTAGGATTGAGGAAGGTAAGAACATATTCACTACCACGTTTATAAAAATATGAGCATACACCAGTCTTGATCTCTCCTGAGTAATCTTATCTATAGCCAAAATACTTCCAAAGGAGTTGGAAATACCTTTTAATATTCTTGTCTCCCAAAACTCCAAAGGAAGGCCTAGAAGGTGGACCCAAGTTGGAGGTGAGGCACCCAGGTCAGCCAATGGATCAAAGCCTAGTTTCCATTTGCAGAGGGAGAGAAAATTTTTAACCTCGATTCAAAGGCCCAGGGACTACTAGTTAAAACCTTCAACATATCTTCATAAACCCCAAAGGATAAAAGGAAGATACCTCTTGGCATAGCATTTATGGTGACATTGCCTTTGAGATTCCAAGCGGAAGTAGCACATTGATGAACCAATTCAATATTTGGCCTATACGCCAAAAACATTCTGAATAGCGCTAGTTTGAGGTTGTCCATCACATTCGACATCATAACCTTAGGGACATATACTTCCCAACCAGTCACCAAGCATAAAGCATATTCCAATAACCTTTTACCTGAGGCTGGCGAGTTAGAACCCACTAGTTTTTCCACATAGGAAGTCGGTTCTTCCATAAAGAAGAAAGAGTTAAGCCCAAAAGATGGAGATATGGATGACTTTCTAGAAATACCCTTATTCTTTTCCCCAGGGGAAAGGATGGAAATATGAGGGGACATCATATGGGGAACAACTAGACTGGCCACTGCCACAACAGGCATAGCACTAGACAAGAAGACAACATTCTTGGAATGGGGAGCCTTCCCGAGGCCCCCTCCCAACCATCCCATGAAACTGTCAAATCACAACAGGAGCCAGAAATTCAAAAAAAAAAGCTATAGCAGGAAACTTTCAAAGCAAAGCAAAGCCAAAGTTTTTCCCTATCACTTAATGAATATATGTTGAAAATGTTGCAATAGAAAGTAGCATTTGTTCATTCAAATAAGGGAGCATCACATGTCAATTTCCATAAAATAAAAAATGAAGTACCCTTACCATAGGTCTATGTCAAAAATATATATAATATTCATTATTTCGTGACCATGTAGGTTTTTGTTTCATATACATTTTTTGAACGTATAGGTCTAAGGTTTATGTCATGCTCTGTATATTTAGTTAAGACCATAAAGGTCTGTAATTTCAAATGGTAAGTTTTATATATGGCCTTGATAGTATTATTTAATCTTTGTATATGTTAGAGACACTCAGCCCCAAAGGTCAAAGTATTATTGATTTTATAATTACTTTATTTTGGTCTAATGATGATTTCTAGAGTTTTATTTAATAATAGACTTGTATAAGGCTAGTTTTCATTAAAAATTTCCATGATTTTTCATTTTAGATATTGTTCAGGTATTGAATGTATAGTTTCAACATCAATACACTATGTATAAACCCTAGCATTGTGAATGAATTGTGTTTAAACTTAAATTGTGTTCAAATCAAGAATTATAGACATGGTCTCAACAATGAATTAAATTATGTTCTAACCAAAAATTATTCTATGGTCCCAAAAATTAATTAAAAATGTGTTATACCCAATCATTATTCCTATAGTCTTGATAGAGATAAATCTATTATGCTGTCGATAGAGATAATTCTATTTAAAACCAAGCTTTTCATATGGTATAGATAGTGATAGGATTGTGTTAAGTTCTAAGTTTTATTTTATGGTTCAACAATGCCAAATTTGATTTGACAAAATTATGTTTTGGAGTATCAATGGTAAATAATTATTTAAAGACTATGTTTCCAACTTAGGATATTTTGGTATTGACTATGGGTATTTTGGAAAGGTCTATGTGATTTATAATTTGATGGAAATTTTAATAATATAACCGATCAAAGTCTAGAAGTTTGTTGTATCATTTATTGGTTAAAGATGGCATATCTTATCTATAGATTACTTTCAATTTTGTAATTTTATTTATCTATGTTTTATTATAAATGGTCAATATGTATTTACATAGGTGTATATGTATGTAGGATGCATACATATACACATATGCAATTACATATAGTGGTATTACTTTTGGTGATATAAGTGAGTAAAAATATATTTTAATACACATACATATATATGTATGTATATATGTGTGTGAGTGTGTGTTTATGTATGTATGTATGTATGTTTATATATATATATATATATATACACACATACATATATATGTGTGTGCATCTAATTATATAATTATACACATTATATCTATGCAAAAGGAAAATTTATAGAATTGAATTCACTATTGAAATAAGAATAATGAATTTAATAATTTATCATTATCGTAAATATGTGTTAATTTATCAATATCATCACAATAATTAAATGTGAAAATAAAGTATCGATAACTAGTTTGAGAAAGAGGTGTATGAAAATATTATACACATTATTTTTTATTAAACATGTTTATTTTATTATTAAATATTTAGCCAAAGTAATGCAAAATCATTGCTTGCACTGTCGATTAATAGTGTATATATATTACAATTGAGTTAGATAAGTCATACTTAGCTAGAGGGTATCTAGAGTTGTATGACATTGTTTGTAATTAGAACACAACACTAGTTCTCAAATGGCATGTTGATCATGGATATTCACTTGATCTACTACCCTCATGAAGGGTGGGGCCACTTCCTTTCAAAATTTGTGTGTCAGACCGCTCATCAATGGTTGGAGGGAGAGTACTTAGGTGATGTTATTCCTCTTGTAGTTGATATATGTAGAATACTTTCTTCATTAGAGATAATATTATAATTTAATTTGGAAATGTATTAATTATAGTTGTAATTTATGTTATCAAAGACATGAACTTTCATGTGCATATTATTGTGATATTGATAAAATATACTTCACGTTAATGATATGATAGTTGTAATATAGTAATGGATTTCTACTCCAAGTTGTTGCTCAGGTCAACAAGGTGGATGTGCTCATTAGGGATTTCCTTAGTGGAGAGGTGTTGTAGGTTGTGTCTCCTCCTCCTCTTGTTTAGAAGGTTTTTTGTGTTTGGGTTGGCTCCCCTAATGATATTCCCCATGATTATATTTTAATAAGTGTTCTTGATACTTGGTGGTTGGAGCGATCTTCAATTGGTTTGTGGTCTTCCCTTATTGGGAGATTCTTCAGATTTATATCAAACATTGATTTTATTTGCATCTAGGTGTCCCATTTTTTTCTAGTCTACTATGTGTGACAACTGTGATGAACGATTTCATCTTATTCTCATTTCAATCCTTTAAGGACTATACCAATGTTTTTCAGGGAGGTCCCTAGTTTCTTGGAAAGGCCCTTCTTCTCTTAGTAAGATGGACTACTGGTTTTGATGCTACCAAGGTTAACTTGGTTCCTTTTTTGGTCTATCTCCTTGAGCTCCCTTTTAACTTTTGGGATGAAATTATCATTCATGGTATTACTAATGATATTGGTCAATTTATTACCATTGACAATGTCACAAAATGAACAAATTTTCTTTTTACTATATTTTGTGTTTATCTTGAAACTAGTTCAAAGTTGCTAAATAGTGTTAAGCTATGCTCTAGGTTGGGTATTTGGGAGTAAGAACTTTACTATGAGACCTCTTAGTTATACCACTTCCATAATGATAAATAGTTATCCTTGTTATGCCAAGGTATTCATACAAAAATATGCACTCCAATGAGTTCATCATATTTTATGAGGTATGTCCTCAACCTCATTATAATGAAAATGTGCTAGAAATTACTCTAGTAATGACTACAATGGTAAGATTGTTGGTTCATGCAAGCTTAAAAGAAAAATAAAAGCTATTATTGAGAGTTCTTCAGTTTTGATTCCACCTTTGAACAAGGGAAGGACTTTACATTTTTTACTTGCCCATTTTCTAAGGGGGTGAAGCCACAATAGTGGTTTACAATTTGATGGAGGAAGGAAAACTCACAAAAAATGAGCCCATGACAAAAAAATTGGTTTTAGGGGTTCGCTCAAACCAGGGTTTGAGTAAACCCACTTAAATGCTTCCCCCTCGTTTCTTGCCTAAAAAATAAAGGAAAATACAAATTAAAAGGTGGTTCGCTCGAACCCCTAGGGTTTTGTTTGAACCCACCTTATCCCTCATTCTCCCCCTCAGACACAAAAAAAATCTAAATTTTTTCACTTTGAAGCTCAGGTTGAAGATGAAAATGGAAGAGACTTCACAAACCCAACTAGAATCAGGTAGTCCTCAGAACGAGTTATCCAATGAATATAATTTTAATATGTTTTGGTTTTATTGTGTATTTTTTTTAAAAGTTTTATTAAACATAGGTTTTTCACTGAAAATTAAGCTCTTTATTCTGCACATGTGGAAAAATAGCAGATTATAAAAAAAAAATTGAAAAATATGAGTGCACTAGATATTGAAGTCCTTGATCCAACAAAAAAAAATTGAGTTTCGATACATACAAAAAAAATTATGCATTATACGGTTGCTCTATGTTTGAATTGTAATTGGTTTGACTTTGAAACTTGATTAAAGAAAAAATATTCAATAAAAAACTATCTAACCAATTGGAAGCACTAGATATTGGAGTTACAAATCTAAATTCGAAAGAATTAGAATTTTATCCTCCATGGAAAAAAAATTATGCATTATACGGTGAGCGTCACTTTTAAAAAATGTTATTTTCTAAAAAAACTAGTTTTTGAGGGAGATCGAAAAAGAAGTGCAAACTGATTCCAAAATTTTTTGAAAAAAATATATTTAGAATCTATAGAAAAAATGTCATGAAACTCTAGTTTGCATCATCTTCAAATTCCTCACGGTTTAGCCACTATAGGTGCCCAAAAGTGAAGATTTAGTTAAAAAAATTATTTCAATGTCCAGTTTGGCCAAAAATTGAAAACCACTATTGTGGGATCACCCAAGGCCTTTGATGAAATTTGAACTTAAATTGCCTTCACTATTTTCTATTCTTTATTTTTGGTTTGGTTTCTATCCTAAAACAACCCTCAATTCCTTGCTCTGATCAAAATAATTACTTATCCTTGTTGTTGTTGAACATAGGCTGTCATTGATGTCAAAGGTATACATTAGTGTTCATTGATGTCAAGGGAATGATGTCTAAGGAGGAGTGATGCTATTGAACTGTGAATGAAATAGTATTTTAATTATCATTATTAGTGAATTTTGAGAATAAAAGTTCTGATTACTTACTATATTCTTGAAATATCATATGTGCATCTATTTGTGTGGAAAAAAGTAAACCCTAAGTCTAATCTAGAATGTTTGAGGTCAACTACTCATAGTAGAGAGATTTCTCTAGCAATACATGAACATGTTCAATATTTCTTCTTGAATGTGTGTTTGGATTTGCGGTTTGAATGGAGAGTATGTCTAAACATGTTCTATCATATTCTAGAGTTTTTAAGAAGTGACAATTGGTTCACTATTCTTGTTAGTTAACTTGTTGATGTTTTAGAACTGTGCAGAAATGGCTAGTAGCATGTGACATTTGGAGATAATGTGGGATGATAAAATAGGTCTTGGTTAAGGTTACTATGGAGCCACATGACATCATGTTCTTTTGGTGGCAACAAATTTTATTTAGGACCAACCTGATACACATTTCATGTAATTTGAATTTAGGTCCACCTTATGTCATCCTAGTTAATTATGAATCCTTGGATGACATGAATTGATATTATTGTGGTGTGATGTATATAATCATCATCTTACTTCACATTATAGATGTGAAAAAAGAGAATGTGGTAAGTGAATATACCAATGTATGTGAGTGTGAGAATAATTGTGTGAGAAAGTGTTATTTAATGTGAGTTGCATCTCAATTATTGGGTGCCATCATCAAAAGATTATAAGGGGCATAGGAAAGTGTTTGAAGAAAGATCATATCTTGTATAAGCTATGTAACCAACATTGAACATCCACAACCTTTATCTTTGTAATCCGGTAGGACTAGTGTTCTACTTATTGAGTAGATTTTTGTATTGAGGATTGGTGTCTCTAGTAGGTTGGTGCCTACAAATACAATTAGGGATTGGTGTCTCTGGTAGGTTAGTGCCTACTTCATATTATAAATTCCCTTATTATATTCTTTCTTTGTGAGGATGGATTTGGGCAGTAGATCCAAGCAGCTATTCTCACCATGGTTTTTCCCATCTTGGGTTTCCATGTATATCTAGTGTTCTCATGTGTGAATGTGTGCTTATGTGGTTTCTTGATTATCACTAGTTATTTTGATTCAAGTTTCATGTTTGTATATGCAAGTTGAAAAGAAATTTAAATAGATTTGATCTACTGATTCACCCCCCCTCTAAGCAGATTGTGTTCCTTTCAGTTATCTCTTGTGTAGCATTTTGGTTAGGGTCTCTTTGAATCTTATTTTTTGTTTGTTGCTCCATTTTCCTTGATGGTATCCTTCATGTAAAAGGTTCTAGGATCCTTTCAAAACCTATTTCTCATTCATAGCTCTATCCAAAATCATTTACCTTAATCAAAACATATATATATATATATAGCACCTAAATATCTTGTATGGCACCCTTTCTACTCCAAGCTATGTGATTCAATCATACTTGCTAGTTTAAATCTATATGTGGCAATAACCTTCATATTTAACTTCTAAAATATATATTTTATTAAATTTTAATAAAAATTTATATTTTTTATAATAAACATAATATTTTTACCAAAATAATGATATATAGGACACTAAGAAACATATTAAATAGTATAAAAAATATCAAAAAATCTAACTATCATTGCCATATCAATGTCCTTAGTTCAATTAAAAAATACTTTGATTGTATGTAAAAATTTATGTTTTAATTACAATTATTGTCAAATAAATAATTAATGATAAAATAATAGATAAAAAATGAATGTGCTAGATATTAGTGTTAAGCATCTACTTTTAATATATAATTTTAAAAAAATATGTTTTGTTCAACATTATATACAAGGAGAAGGCCATGTTCCTAAATAAAAAGAGTAAAAAATAGTGAATGCTTTATTAAAAATTAACCAAATATTATAAAAATAAAATTCTTTTGAATTCAAAAAATATATAAATAGAATCTACATGAATTTTGTTATAAATTATCAATTAATTTACAAGCATCTTTAAACTATTGACTATTTGTTTGTTTTTGATAATATAAGAAACATTTACAAGGTGTTGTACCCTTGACACGAAAAGCCTGTAGGGCCAAAAAAGAACCAAGTTCATCAAAACATCATAAAAAACTATACAAAAAGCAATGGAAATAGGACACAGACACTGTACACTGACAACAGAAACCCAACACAACACAGACCTAACCACCAATTGTCCACACTTTCCCATTTCTAGATGAGGAGGTTTAAAACATTGTCCCCAATCTAGTTAGGACCTTCACCTACAATATTCTTGTCTACTTCCTCCTTGATTACATCTGAAAGTGTGACGATTGATCCATGAATCATTTTAATAGCAAACCAAGCTAGACTATTGAATTTTCATTCCAGTTTAATAACCCACTCTTGCAACATGATGAAGTTCTTGTTCTTGCCTTTCTTGCTTTGGGTTTCCTCTTCCTCACCAACTCTAGAATCTGAGGAGTGGGTGGAGTCATCCTTAAGTATCTAGTTCATGTTTGAGAAATGACTAGGGCCCTCCACAAAACCTTCTTCCATCTCCTCAACAGTATCTTTTTTTCCTCCAGTCCTATCACCAATCTACTCCAAATCACTAGAAATCTCATCCACTGGAGCCCCTTTTTTTTTTCTTCACCAATCTGTGGGACCTCCTCACACTAGTTTGTTTCGTCCCCACCTCAAAGCTTGTGACCACCATGGTGTCACCCTTAGAGTCTTTTTCCTTAGCACTTTTTCCTTCATTTTCAATGGTTGACAAGTCCACCTGGCACAAAGATTCTTTTTTCCCCTTCTTCTTGGTAGTGGGATTTATTTTTAGCTCACATAACCTTGCAACAGTGTTGGACTGGGCCAACCTGACCACCCATTTCTTCTTTTTTGATGGGGGTTTAGACTTAGGCTCGACACTGGGTTCATTTTTAGGCATGGGGGTTATCCTCTTAGGACCCTCTGAAGCAGCAGGCGAAGGATTATCGAGGGAAATGTCAGGAGGTTCTTGTTCCTCCACACGCATGACCGAGATAGGTTTAGGAGGGCATAAGGAAAAATAGAAGTGATAGAGCCTAAGGATTAGGCCCTGATGCAGTGATAAGGGAGGCATAATATTAGGATTGAGAGTGACAACATCATGGGAATCTTTGATTGAATTTTCTAGGGAAGTCAACAAAAAGAAAGGAAAGTTGAGGATTATTTTGTGTCATAGGTGATTTAACAGTGGAAAATGATAAAATTAAAACACCTTGTATCTACCTTCTAAAGTAACATATTTCATAAGAGAAAGACACACCTTATCCTAGGGTTTTGGTAGCACCTCATGGTTGAAACCTGACTACTTTTTAACCGGCTTCTCGTTACCCTTGAAGAAGGCATTGAGACTCTCCAGGTCTTGCATTTTGGTGTATTTTTTGTATTTCTTGTCATCACAAGAGAGGATCATCGCCTTAGCAATCACTTCCTCATCCACCTCAAATGAAATGCCACCCATGGTGACCCACCTATCCTTCCATGAATAGCAAACTGAGTCAACAATTTCTCATTGTGGCCCATAAGACTCTCTAAAAGCGATGTCAAACCTCCCACCATACAAATATTCCAAGCTATGGGGTCCCTATGAAACTACTCATAGTTATCTAGCTCGGTCCTTACCTTATCACCACCCATCACAACCCACAACACACATGAATTGGCCCATAGAAAAAAAGTTAGCCAAAAAATGGACTGGCCGCCGGTGAATTTACCCTTTCTTAAACCATCATTACTCCACCATCCGAGATAGTAAGGCATAATAGAATCAATTTGACATTTACACACTTCAGCAGTCATTCCCAATGATGCCAGCTTTTCAAGGCAATAATCATCACTTAAGAACCAAAAGTTAAGGAAATAAGACAAACCTATTTCTTAAACTATTTGTTTGTTATAAGCAAAAAAGGTGATAATTTTTTAAAAGGTTTATTTTCAATAGCCCAAAATACGAAAAAGTGGGACATACTACTAGATTTTTCCCTAATAAAATACTTACACTCTTACAATTAAATTGTGTCTCCTCAATAAACTAATGAACTAAACTTTGGGGTAGAACAAAAATACCAAATGTTAAATATGGAATTTTTCATAATAAAGCTATTTCTCTTTCCAAGATTAGAAGGAGGAAGAGTGGAAGAACATAAAAGACTAAGTTCACCTATAATTTCAATTGATTCTCTCAATTATCTCTATTTTTAGTGGCCTCCACCATAGATAATGGATGAGTTAGGTCAAGGTTTATCCTATCAATCATAGAGGTAAGGTTAAAGGCTTGCCTTGGGAGCCACTATGCTATCTATTCTTGGTATTCATGGTCCTATATGTAGTTCCCATCAATGTGTTAATTTTTCCTTGTCCTAGTGTTTCTATAATTGGATTAAAGGTTATATTGAGTTGATTATAATATGATATGATTGAAAAATGGATATGTGTTCATGTAAATAGGTGTTTTATCTATCTAGGTCATATTTACATTGTTAAGTCCACTTAGGTCCTAGGAAGGAATCTTTCTAGTTAGGCTTTAGTTATCACTTATCTTATCTAGTTGGAAATCATTTAATGCTTATGTCCTAGGTAGTAATGAGTTAGTTTTCTCATGTGATAGGATTAAGACACTTTTCATGATCTTGTTTAATCCTATTCCTCACATTGCATATATAAGAAAGGATTCATATATGTACATTTCCATATTTATTGTAGTTTTCATATTCATTTTGGCAATCTTGCATCCATAATCATAGCATGATATTTTTTTCCATATCTCTCTTGTGGAATTTATTTTCTCTTGCAAGTGATCCTAGGGTGTTGAGGAGTTCACCACAAACTCCTACATGGTATTAGAGCTTCAATGTTGCAAACTTCTTCCTAGATCTAAGGGACCAATCTTGGCATGAATTTTTTGTTGAGTGTGAGTTGGTGTCTTGATAACATTGCCATTGAATCCAGAGCATCAGAAGAAGTCAAGTTTGGCTTTCATTTTGTCAAATTTTATCATATATTGACTAATCTACAAGGGTGTAAAGGAAGGGTTTCAGTTGCCAAATCCGAGGGTAGATATTTTTTTAGAGTAGTTTGGGTGAAATCGACATCACCATTGTGTCTGGAAGGCCCGAGAACCTAAGGATCAACTTCAATTCATCAAATTTTGATATCTTATACTAAGGCATCAAGAAAGTTTTTTTAGTCATACGACTATATGGATTTGTACAAATCCATACATAGTCGTACTAGTCGTATAGTATGTCAATTTATATCAAGGTCTACGCAATCTGTAGAGTATCGAGTGGAATATTCCTTTCATCCTATGTATTGCAGGCATCATCTTTGTACTCCATCTACAAATTGGTCTATGGATTGTACCTCTTGTCACATCACCTATCGATTATCAATGCCCTAGGTTTTAAGGGAATTGAAGCCTGTGGGCTCTGCCTAGTAGAGGGGGCTAAGCCTCGAGCAATGTAGTCTATGGCCCACTACCCCTCAACCGCTCTACCCCAACTATTCCATCGCTGGAGCAAAAATGAGATTTTTTTAAAACCTACAAGCAATAGTCTTATGGGTGACTAAGTTCCCTAATTTTATCCCCCAAGGGATTTTTTTTTACCCTATTTAATATACAAGTGCCCTAATAGGGCCTTTTTTTAATTTTACAATAACTTGCAATCCAACAAGAATTTTTTTTAAATGAGATATCACCAGAAAGCTGGTTTCATCAATTTTGCAATGGTCTAGGTTATTTTTAGATATTTTGTTTTTTTTTAGCATTTATTACTAGTTGAAGTTGGATCTTACTTTTTATCTCCCGAGCTCATAACCTTTTACCATGATATTTTATTTTTGTGATTTTGTGATGTTGGAAAAGTATTGAGGAACTCTACATTACCATCCATGCACTTTTTTGTATCTATATATGTCCCAAGTTGATCGCTATTTCAATTTTGTCTCAATGGATGTCCTAGAGATTTCTTCAATATTTTGACAGTTGGGAGGGTGCAATTTTTTTATCTTTGCACTTTATTTATGTTCTAGATCATTTTTGAATCAACTATTGCTTCACAGATTCTAGGGTTGTGTTAGTTTGAGAGTTTTCTAGTGTTCCTCGGCAACAAATCTATTGTTTCTTTATCATGATTCTAACCTGAGTCCTGGAGTGAATTTAATATGGTTTCTAGCATCAAAATTATCTTTCCTTTTATTGTCTAATTAATGCTTCCAATGTTTACTCCACAAGTGTGTTTTCAGTGCTTCTTTGTAGTAGGTTATCTCATTATGGGGATTTGTATGGTCTCTCTTTTCATCCTTCATATGGAGGGATATTGATTGGACTTGTGATGGATCTTTTCATTGGGGGGTTTGAATGGTCTCTTCTTCATCTCTCTTATGGGGGCTATTTTTCCTCAAATGGGGTTTTGTCCTTTAATTTTTCATAGACAACATTATTGTATATTTTATCTTTTTTGGGGAGGAGTTTTGTACCACTAGGTTTTCTCTTTTCATTTGTGAGAGATTGCATTTAGATTTGTACATGGATACCTAACATGGCCTCGTAGCCAAGAGCCATGTTTGTGTTATTTACATAAGTACTCCCTAAGTTGTACTTAAGGGGGATGTTGGTGTAAATAGGTGTTTTACCTATCTAGGTCATATTTACATTGTTAATTCCACTTAGTTCTTAGGAAGGAATATTTCTATTTAAACATTAGTTGTCACTTATCTAGTTGGCAGTCATTTAATGCTTCTATCCTAGGTAGTTATGAGTTAGTTGTATCATGTGATAAGATTAAGACAATTGTCATGATATTTGTCTAATCATATTCCTCACCTTGCCTATATAAGCAAGGCTTGATATGTACATTGCCATATTCATTTTTATTTTCATATTCATTTTAGTATTCTTGCATCCATAATCATAGCATGATATTTATGTCGTATCTCTCTTGTGGAAGTCATTTTCTCTTGTAGGTGATTCTAGGGTTTTGAGGAGTTCACCATAAAATCCTACAATATGGACCCTAATATATTATGTTAGTGTAATTAATGCTTGTTTCACATATCTTGACCTAAGCCTACTTAGGCATGACATTTATTGTGCAAGTTAAATATCTCTTGATATTTTGCCCTGCTGATATTTAGGGATATTTTGCTCATGGTTGGATATTTATCCTTTATAAGGAGACCCTTGACTATCTATCAAAGGGGTTGAGTTTATGCAATTTGTCTTCACCATGCCTGTTGCTAATCTTTGTGTTTCACTATTTCTCTCATGGTATCAGAGAAAAACAAAGAGCTCTCAGGCCTTAAGGTGAAACTATTTAATTGCATACTGTTTATTTAATTTTCTATGCATTCTTCAATTTGCAGGAAAGAAAAACCAACCCAATGTGGCCACTTGGAGGCACGTTTTGCTTTTTGGGGGGAAGAATAGACTTGTGAGGCCATGGGAGCACTGTTTGAGGTTGAGTTTTTCTTTTTCTTGAATATGCTCGGATTTTCTTCACAACCACATTGACGCCATCCCCTCGTTACCCATCATCCAGACAGTCAAAGGTGATTTTCAGATCTCGTCTGCTCAGTTGTCAGTGGTATTACTATTGACTACTGCATTATTTTTACCTCTTTGAGGCATGTGCGGAAGGTGGCTTTAGTGGTGGTGATAGCATACCCCACCCTTTTGTGTAAAGCGTGATTTATTCTCCCTTAGGCCCACGCCTTGAGCTGCTCTGCATCCACATAGATCTCAATTCATTTTTCCAGGAGATGGAGAAGATATGCATAAGATATGCGAGGAATGAGGTGAGGGGCTAGGAGAATCAATGAATCATCTGTTGTGGGCAGCAGAAGCATTGTGGGCTCATTCCCTATCTTTGTTGCCTACAAGTGTGATTTGTTGGGGAGCACTTGGCTTTCTGGTGGAGCACATTTTTTTTGGGTGGCCTTTCCTGTATTGCGCATACCTTCCATGATGGTCCAGATCCTTGTGTCTGGTACAGCATTCATGCCTTCTCTTGAGGCATTTTTTGTTCCAAGGAGGCAAGAAGGGAGGCACTTTTTTTAGCAGGGAAGTGTTAGTTGTTGGGTGTGGTTTATCCTTTGAGGGAGACCCCTATTTTGTTTCTTGCATGCCATGGAACCTAATCAGGTAGAGCATGGGTGTTGAGGCCCAACTCTTTTATCATCCCAACCTTCAAACTACGCATCTAAGAATTTACTCAAGGGAGTGACTGTTGTTTTATGGACAAGATTTGTAGATCTATGTTTTTGCTGACCCAGTTTTAGTGTTGACCCATGATATCATAGATATAAGCGAGATTTTTTGACCTATGATTTTGAAGGTCAATATTTTTGCATGTTTGTCTATGTTTGATCAAACAGTTGCAAATTGTGTATTTGTAAAGAGTGAAAATTATAATTTGTAATTACTTTTGCACTATAGCTCAAGCTTTGAGTTCTTTTTTTGCAAAAGTGCATCTTTTTTCATCAGAAATTCAAAAAGTACCAGATCACACTCATTCTATAAAGTGTCTGATTGTGTCTTTTTGGTCAGTTACAAGCACTCATTCTATAAAGTGCCAAATTGGGGAGGGAAACAAATAATCAAGGGGTTGAATTTATGCAATCTATCTTCACCGTGCATGTTGCTAATCTTCGTGTTTCATTGTTGCTAATATGTCTTTGTGTTTGTAAAGATTGAAAATTACAATTTGTAATTAATTTTGCACTATAGCTCAAGCTTTGAGTTCTTGTTTTGCAAAATTGCATCTTTTTTCATCACAAATTCAAAAAGTACCAGATCACACTCATTCTATAAAGTGTCTGATTGTGTCTTTTTTGGGTCAGTTACGAGCACTCATTCTATAAAGTGTCAAATTGGGGAAGGAAAAAAATAATCAAGGGGTTGAGTTAATGCATTATGTCTTCACCGTGCCTATTGCTAATCTTTGTGTTGCGTGTGGTTTATTTTATCACTTTCTCGAGATGTGCTTGTGTTGTGTTTTTCTGCATGCATAGATCTATCTTTTCTTTTCTGCATTTATTCAAAACAACTATCTTAGTCAAAGCAGTATGGAATCTAATGTTGTTATAGTTCCCTTAACACCTTTCAATTATCATTATTGGAAGGTGAAAGTAATTTTTGTGCTTAAGAACAAAGTTTTATATAGAGTAACTATGGGAACAAAGAAAGAACCTAATGCAGCTAAAGAAAAAGAAAAGTTTTTTAATAAGTGTGATCAAGCATTTGGCTTTCTATACTTAAATTTATCTCCTAATTTTTTGTTCCATGTTGAGAACTTGAAAAACCCAACCATGTTTGGGAAGGTCTTGACAAATTTTTTGGGAACATAGATGAACTTAGAAGCCATGAGTTGGAAAATCAACTCTTAGGTCTTAGTCCTAGGAATTTCTCAACTTTACAAGAATTTTTTACAAAGTTCAAATCCTTGAAGTTGCACTTAAAATATTGTGGAATTGACAAGAAAGAGGATCAATTAATCATTTCTATACTTTCCAAGCTAGGTCCCAAATTTTCTATGTTTTTATCGACTTTCTACTCTACTAAAAGGGCTCTAGGAGCCTCATGGTCAATTCCCACACTTGATAACTTCATTGTTGACCTTACAAGGGAGAAAGAAAAGTTAATTCAAATGGGTACTTTGAAGTCTACAAAACCTCAAGCCCTACTTGTAGGGAATGAAAAATATCAATCTTCAAAAGGGGAGAAGAAGAACACTAAAAAGGACAAGGAAGTTAAGAAAGAAAGCAAATTTGACAACTCTAAAAAGGACTCTCAAGGTAAAAAGAGAGTTGCATGCACCTTTTGTAAAAATCTTGGAAATAATGAATATCACTGCATGAAGAAAAAGATTGAAGTTCTACAACAAATTCTCAAAAAGAATAATATAGGGCTACCTGATTCTATCAAGGAATCTTCATCAAATCAAGATAATACTAAGGACAAAGAGAAATCAAAGGGAAAAGCCTTAATTGCTAAAGCATCGTTATCTCCATCATGGATTCTAGACTTTGGTGCTTCACACCATATGGGTTCTTCATAGGTTGTATTTTCATCCTTAGAACCATCAAGTATGTCCACAATCACCTTAGGTGATAATACTCCAACATTGGTAAAAGGGAGAGGGTTCGTTGAAGTTGAAGGAGGAACATAACGTTCTAAGTGTACCTTCACTCTCAACTAATCTCCTTTTAGTGTATCAAATAACTCATTTAGGGAAGGGCATGGGAGTACAATTCTCTCCAGATTCAGTTGAGATACGAGAATTACAAAGCAACAATTTGGTAGCAATAGGAGAAGAAAATCACCAATCTAGATTATATTCCTTCTCCAATTTTTCCATAGATATTTCTCCAAAAGCACTACTAACTCATTCAGATGAAGTTAGAAAACTATGACATGAGCAGTTTGGCCATCTTAACTACCACTATCTTGAACAACTATATCAACAGAATATGGTTAAAGGATTACCTAAGGTTAAATTTTCTAAAAGTATTTGTGAAGGTTGTGCACTTGGCAAGCATCCAGAAGCAAAAATTGACAAAGGTAAATCAAGGAGGGAAACACAAGTTTTAGAACTTGTTCATAGTGATGTTTCAGGGGATTTTCCCCATCCATCTTTTACAAAGGCTAGATATATTCTCACCTTCATTGATGATTTCTCACGTTTTACATGGGTCTACTTTCTTAGAAAAAAATTAGAAGTGTTTGAGTCTTTTCAAGATTTCAAAGCTTTTGTCAAAAAACAATCAGGGAGATTCATCAAGGTTCTTCAAACAGATAATGGGAGAGAATACGTCAACAATAGTTTTGAGTAGTTTTGTATATCAGAGGGGATAGATCTACAGCGAACAGTTCCTTATACCCCACAACAAAATGGTGTTGCAGAATGTAAAAATAGATCTTTAAAAGAGATGGCTAATTGTATTATTCACTCTAAGAGCCTCACACCATCATATTGGGTAGAAGCAATCAACTTTGCATCTTACATACAGAATAGAGTTCCACATAAAGCCTTAAAGGGTATCACTCCCTTTGAAGCTTGGAAAGGATGGAAACCGACAGTTGATCATTTCAAAATTTTTGGCTTGCATGCCATGGCACGCATTCCAAAAGAGAAACGCAAGGCTATGTATCCTCAATCCAAACCTTGCATCTTTGTGGGATATCCATATGGTGTAAAAGGCTATTGCCTAGTCCACCCTACCACGCATGAGTTGTTTATTGAGAGAAGTGTTAAGTTTCAAGAAACATCTCCTGAAACTATACTTGACACTTCTCAACATATTGTGGACTCTTCAGATCTTGATTATAGTACTGATGATTCAGATCATTCTCAGCAGATTCCTAGTGTAGTATCTTCTTCCAGTTCTCACAGTGATGAAGGTTCATCTTCATCTAGTTCAGGGATTGCATTAGAAGTTGATATATCTACACCAGACTCATCCACATCTTACACTATAAATAGAACAGATACAGGGGTACAAGATTCAATAGATAATAAACTGATTCAATTAGATTTTCAGGGGGGGCCACATGCCTTCTTTGCTTCAGTTTCTGATCCACAAACATTCAAAGAGGCATCAGGCATACCAGAGTGGGATATTGATATGGATGAGGAATATGATTCCTTGATTAGAAATCACACTTGGGATTTGACTTCACTTCCTAAGGGAAGGAAGATAGTTTGATGTAGGTGGATATATTGAACTAAATTTGTAGCAAATGGGTTAATTGATAAGTACAAAGCACGTTTGGTAGCCAAAGGTTTTTCACAAGTTGCAGGCATGGACCAAACAAAAACCTTTGCACCAATTTCTAAGATGACTTCCATCAAACTCACACTTGCTATAGCTGTATCACATGGATGGAATGTACATCAGATGGATGTGAAGAGTGCTTTTCTTCACAGAGACCTTAAGGAGGAAATCTACATGGAACAACCACCAGGTTTTGTTTAGGATTCATCCTTAGTTTGTAGACTTAAGAAATCTCTTTATGGACTTAAACAAGCTCCTAGAGCTTGGTATGCCAAGATGGAATCCTACCTCCTATCTTCAGGTTTTACTAGATGTCATTCTGATCCTAATGTGTATTTACTACAATAGGATGATTCACTTTTGATACTGGTTCTATTTGTTGATGATCTTTTGATTACTGGGAGTACTTCATCTGCCATTATATCAGTGAAGACATCACTTCAAGATAAATTTGACATGACAGACTTGGGTTTATTGCACTACTTCCTTGGAATCAAAATTTCACAGTCAGCTTCAGGGATTACTCTTGCACAACCCAAGTATACTCTTGATCTACTTGCACGGTTTCATATGACTACTTGCAAACCATCTCAAACTCCCTTTCTTTCTGGAGTCAATCTCGAGACTTCTTGTACTACACCATTGGTTGATGCTACATTGTATCGACAACTTGTTGGTAGTCTTATATACTTGACTCATACCAAGCCTGGAATTACCTATGCAGTAGGCATGGTTTCAAGATTCATGCATAAACCTCATGAACTACATTGGAAAGTAGCTAAGAGGATCCTTCACTATCTTCATGGTACTCTTGGGTTTGGGATTCACTACAAAGTTGGTTCATCACTTGACTTGGTTGGTTATACAGATTCAGATTGGGATGGTGATACTAAGCATCGTAAGTCCACTTTAGGTTACAAATTTTCACTTGGTTCAGGCCCTATCAGTTAGTATAGCGAGAAGTAGAATGCTATTGCTATATCATCCATAGAGGTAGAGTTCAGGGGGGCTATTAACTCAACTACTGAGGCTATATGGCTTCAAGGCATTCTTTCTGAGTTTGGTACTCCTTTCAGGCAACCTATTATCATCTATTGTGACAACCAAAGCACTATTCAGATATGCAGGAATCCGGTTCAACATCAATGAACTAAACACAAAGATTCATATGCATTACATTTGAGAGTTGATTCATGGTCAGATCATCGACTTAGTATTTTTCCAGTCTTCAAAGCAAGTTGTTGACATTTTCACCAAACCCTTCACTGAGAGCAAGTTCATTCATCTATGAGCTCTTCTTGGCGTGTGGTCCATATCAACATCATCATCATCCTTGGGGGGTGCTTTCTAGTCTTCCCCACTTCTCTCTCTTTTTTGAGGATAGTTTTTTTCCATTGGGTTTTCTATCTTACTCCTTTTTTAGAGAGATTGCCTTGTACATGGGTACCTCACCAGGCTAGTAGTCGGGACCCATTTTATCCGTGCCCACCTAAGTTATGCTTAAGGGGGGGTGTTAGTGTAATTAATGCTTGCTTCACATATCTTTACCTAAGCCTACTTAGGCATGGCATTTATTGTGCAAGTTAAATATCTCATGGCATTTATTGTGTAGGTTAAATATCTCCTGATATTTTTCCCTGCTGATATTTAGGGACATTTTGCTCATGGTTGGATATTTCTCCTTTATAAGGAGACCCTTGACTATCTATCAAAGGGGTTGAGTTTATGCAATCTGTCTTCACTGTGCCTGTTACTAATCTTTGTGTTTCATTGTTTCTCTCATATTACATATCATCATGTTGGTCATTATATGTTGCTTCAACCATGATATCTATTTTCAAAATTGATGCTTCAAGTTAAGTGTGCAAGATATATACAAGTGTTTTACTAAGAGATAGATGTGGAGGAGAATAATATGGACTCACTTAAACTTCACACCATACCCATTTTTTTGTTGTTGATTTAGTGACCTTGTGACTCTTATGATACGTTTGGAACTATTTATATCATCCTAATCAAATGTGAATAGAATGGTGTTCCCTCTTTTTACCTAGTTTCCACTAATCTAAATTGTTGGTGAATCCAAACTCTTATGTTGTGGGTTACCTCACAAAGTTCTTGTTTAATTTTTGTGTTTTGTTAACTTGAATTTTTTTACATTTTATAAAGTTTTTGAAATTCTTGTTCAAATTTTTTTGTAAAATAATCTTAAATTATTTGTTAGGAAAGGTCTTATACATTTTAATATTGTGAAAATATTTTTAAAAAATAAGTTAAAATATTTTTTAATTAAATGTACATTATTAATTTGGAAAATATTTGTATTAGTCATTTGAAAGTAATTCCTATATGTGTTAGTCAATTTTAATGAAATTGTTATATTATTCATTTAAAACATGTTTTTACTAAATACATTAAATGTAAATGATTGGTGAAATATGAAAGGGAGAATTTTCTATTTATATAAAATATTTCATTTTGAAATATCATCTTTTGAATTACTGTGCAAGTGTAATATGGGTAATGATGGTTCTAAAATTATGCACTTTTTAATTATGATCAAATTAATATTAAGATTAAGATGGTATCATTTTTTATGTGATTATTATGCATGTAAATTTAGCCTATAAATCATTTTTAATAGCATGATAGAGTAGGCTTGTTAACCATATAAAGAGAAAGCAATGTGTAGTTTGCATTTGCAATGATGAATCTTGGTGTTATGAATTAAATGCTATTGGATGATTTTTTTTGAACTAAAAACATTTGTGTTTGGGATGAAATTCATTTCATGGTAATTCAAGTGTGTCTTTATTTGAGTAGCATTTTCTTGTCTTAGAAGGGATTTAACATGCTTGGTGTGTGTATGAAAAATATGTCATTTATAAATGAATTCAAAAACACAATCAATAAAACATTAGATCAAAGAAGCTAAAGGAAGATTAAATAACTAAACAAACTCTTATTGCCACTTCTCTGAAGTTCTATTGTTCTCTATCTCCAGTGTTTTGTTGTTTCTAGTTGCTCTCATATCCAGTAGATCAAGCTCAACAAAATGGACTACTGAAGAATGAGATTAAAAATGCATACTATGCTAAATGCAAGATTATGCTAAGATGAGAATATTGTTGAAATGCTAAAATGCAAGAGTATAAACGTGATTGTGTATACGTTCGTGTGTTCGTCCTAACCAATGCTTGGATTTGCACATGCATTTATAGAGATTTTCGAAGATTTTGATTGGCTAAATTGACCAATGGCTATGATAATTCCTACCATATCAAATGGTTGAAGATGGATGAGATTGAAGAGAAAAATAGAAGAAAACGAGTAAAGCAAGATTTTTCCATTTTCATGGAAGAGATAAGATGAGATGATTTAAAAATCATCTTTTTTTAGAAGAAAAATGGAAAGATTCTAAGAAGATAAATAATGAATTATCTGATTCAATTATTTATTTATGAGTGTACATTGATTTTTCCTAATTAAATAAATATTTAATTAAGATTTTGAGGAAATCAGAAGATTTCATAATTAAATGAAATATCTAATTATGATTTGAAGAAAGCAAAAGATTTTTAATTAAATAAAATATTTAATTAAATTTGAAGGAATGACATGTGTTATGAAATTAATTAAATAAAAGTATTTAATTAATTAGAGGAAAGTTTAAAATAGAAGAAAAGAGATTTAAATTTAATTAAAAAGATTTAATTAAATTCAAAAGATGATAATTAACTTAAATAAATAAAATGTATTTATTTAATTTAATTAAGTAGATATGTGGAATAATTAAATAAAATAAATTTATTTAATTATGGTGGGAGAATAAAATGAATGAACACTATAACTAAATTGATTAAATTTAATTATATGTAGAAGACTTTTAGAGGAATTAATTAAATAATCAATATTTAATTAAATGTTAGGAATAATTAAACATGACCAATTTTATGCATATACATTTTGCCCCTCTTTGAAGTGATGTGTGAAACGCATTGTTTCAAAGAAAACAAAAGTTTTTTTGCCCCTAATACAATTTAGATACTGATGTTGATGCCCCCTCGGGAGGTAAATCATGGATGATGATATGAGTTTTGAATGGATGAGGAAATTCAGATGGTGATTCAGTGATTTAGCTCTTGATAAATAATGTAAAAGCTGCCCCTAGTGAAAAATGTCATAAAAAACCCTCCTAAAATGACCTATATAAGGTAAAAAGGGTAAAATTAAAAGTCATTTTCATCCTTTTTGCTACAGTGATTTTGATGCTCTGACAATGACCTGGTGAGATGCAGATCCCTTTGCGCATGCATAGATTCGAGCGGGCTTGTTGATTTCAAAGACTAGTCACGTATGGACCACCGGTGAGTCGATTGAACCTTTTGTGATTTGAAATTTGATGAATTTGATCGATTTTTGCAAGTTTTTCACATAGATTTAGGATTAAAATTCTATTTTAGCGCATCTGCGAGCCTGTTTTAGCGCATTCAAAGTTTTTTCTAGTGCATATAGGGTGTTCTTTAGCACTTTTAGGTGTAGGGAAAAAATAAATGTTCTAGCGCATATGAAGTATAGAGTAACACTTCTAGGGTGGTAGTCTAGGCAGGGCACTTTAGCGCATCCAGGGCAAAGAGTCGCGCATTTAGGAATTGACTAGAACTGAGTTAAATTAGTGCATCTAGGAAATGAAGTAGCGCATCCGCTGGGTAGTTTAGCGCATTTAGTGTTTTAACGCCTCTAGGAAATGAAGTAGCCCATCGGCTATGTACATTAGCACATCTAGGGTTGTAGCGCTTATAGGGAAAACTTTAGCACTTATAGGGTGCAAAAACGTATATAAGGAGTTTTAACGCTTTTGAGGTAAACTGTAGCACTTTTGAGTTTTAGCGCATCGGAGGTGCAGATTAACGCATCTGGGAAAATTTTGGTTGAATGAAAGTGTGATGAAAAATGATGGTGTATATTGCTTCTTTGGTCAATAGATAGGTAAATAATTTTTCCATTATGCTGATGCGGATAGAAATGATAGAAAATCTGATGATTGATTGATAACTTTGCTTCCCAAAAAGAGAAAACAAAGAGTAAATGTCTGATAACTTTGTTTCAAAAACAAAGAGTAGATTGATTGATTGACTGACTGATTGTCTGATGAATGGATAACTTTGCTTCCCAGAATAGAAAACAAAGAGTAAATGTTTGATAAATTTGATTTCGACGATAGAAACCAAATAGTAGATGATGATTTTCAAACATATTTGCATTCATGACTGAAGTACAAATAAGAAAATGATTTGATTGGTGATAAATTTGCTTTCCTAAAAAAGAAAAAAAATAGTAATAGGATGATAAAATAGTTTGATTTGATATTCAGATAGATAGATGTATCATTGAATTCATGATATGAGTCACTGATATAGTTCACTTGATATGGGCCATTGATATGGGTCACAGATATGATGCAATGATTATTTTGATATGGCTCATTGATATAGTTCACTTGATAGATAGAACACATGATATGAGTCTGATTAATTGCCCTTGTGATGACTAAAATAAAATAGGAGGTTTTTGACAACCTCTAGATTAGAGAGCGGTTCTCGATATGTTGGGATCGGATAGGAGAGCTGACTCCTACAGAGGTAAAATGGATAGGTTCCTATGGACTAGGATCCTTGTTGACTATCCCGCGAGGGATTCGAGTCAACAGGGGACTGTTGACTGCACTGGTAGAGAGGTGGCATTCAGATCATAACACCTTTTATTTCCCAACTGGTGAGATGATCGTGACACCAAAGGATGTATACATGATTCTAGGGATTCCTGTGGTAGGTGCTCTTGTGGTTTATGACCACAAGGAGATAGGTGGGACAAAGGCATTGAGGAGGATCTATAGGGACATGTCCATAGCAGGATATTGGGTGCTATGGGTGGAATTTAGTAGATATCCAGCCTTAGTTGCTGTGCTAGCTGCATTCATTGGAGGTTTCCTTGGACAGGACCATCGGTCGAAGGGATTCTCAGTTGGGTGGGGGAGGATGTTGGAGTGGATGATTACTCATCCAAAGAGGTATGCTTGGGGGAGCTGTATTCTGGCTCATTTATATCACGATCTTCATCAGGTTGTCTACCGAGGGTTGACGAGCTTGGCCAGTGGTGTGACTTTGCTCCAGATCTGGGCGTGGGAGCATATTGCAGTTGTGAGACTAGCATGTGCCAGGGCCAGGCCACCAGGCAGGGCATACATATATGCATATTCAGATGCACTTGTCCAGCCCAAGCTGGACAAGTTGGACTACTAGCGATGTGTGTTAGATGATGTGGACTCAGTTATATGGAGACCATATACGGATTGTGAGCCCTGGGACATAGATCATTTGGAGATGTCATTTGTTTATATACTGCAATACCTGATAGGGCGGACGCCATACATCATTGAGAGATTTTTGGCCTTATGAGTGCAAAGACAATACAAATTCACAAAGGGGATGCCATAGGGCGTTGCTCATTACAGGCGACACAAGGATGATCCAGGATGGGGCCGATGCATCACATACCAGGTGGCCTATATAGAGTACACTGGCTTGCAGGTTGAGGTGTGGGCATACAGGCCAGAGGTTACAGATGCAGGGATGTCAGATGAGTACTTAGAGTATTTACATACACATCGCTTCCCATGATTTACATGCCTCGATGAGCTAGGGCCCATCATAGTAGTACAACAACCTGGGGAGGAGAGACAGGAGGGTGTGGCCGACAGAGAGCAGGCGGTGGGTGGAGGAGAGGAGGAGGAGGAGGTTGGAGATGAGGAGGAGGGTGACAGGGATGATGACAGTTGAGATGGTGGGGATGACAGGGGAGATGATGGAGGGGAGGCGGGGAGGGAAGTGAGGCAGAGGATGGACAGCTTAGCTAGTGCACAAGTTGTACGGAGGCCCATATCTAGTGGTAGACCATGGACTGTTATCAGGGTTTCTTCCTCCTCACAGCAAACACAAATAGACACTCTACAGGCCTAGGTACAGACTATTCAGGGTTAGCTAGGTCAGGCACAAAGCGTGATAGCACAACTACAGTCACAGTTGGCACAAGCACAGACTCATGTTCAGGCACAGGTACATGTATCTGCCCTAGACCCACAGGTAGCCAAGTTGACAGAAGAGAGGGATGCATTCAGACGGAGGGCAGTGGAGGCCAAGGGTGTGGCATAGAGACTAATGGGCACTGTGGAGAGTGCATCATTGCGAGAGGCCATCGCTGAGGGGATTGAGATGGCGAGGGAGGCTGAGTATTACCAAGTCAGATATGAGGAGTTGTGTCCTCCTGAGCGCAGAGAGCCATTCCCGCAGTCCCACACTAGGACCAGGAGCAGGTCACAAACACGTACACAGAGTTTAGGGGTTACTGGACCTCGGCAGGATCCTGATGTCGATACCAGTGGCAGACCACCTCCTTCTGGACTAGCTCCATCAGGGGCATCAACCAGCTGATGCAGATGTATTTCACACATATATATTATTTTTGGAGCATGTACATTTGATTTTGATCATATCCCATGTATCTCTCTTTTGACTTTTCAGTTTCATTGGACATTGGACATTTGTATTATTTACGAGGAGTGATGATATGCAGCGGCGATGATTTTTGATGATGTGATGTGCATTTATGAGATGATTATGTGATGTGCATTTATTTCTATATGTTATGGTATTTTGCTATGCATGGGAATGATTTAATGACTAACCTGATATGCAGGATGAGTTGATATGATGTTGTTATGATGATGAAAAATGATTGATGACACGTACTAATGATGTCATGCAGGTGGATAACTTTATGAAATGATTATGAAAATATGTCATGGAATATGTGATATGTTTTATGAAAAATGTTGGTTTTAGCAAATGACATGAATATGTATGTATGGAATTTTTTTTTTTGGGTTGTCAAATGTAAAATGATAATATGATGGAAAATGAATGTTTTGTGATTATGATATGCGTCATGAATTCGTAATATGAATTCGATATGGAAAATGATAGGATGATTAATGAGATGATATGAATGTAATGTGACAAATGATATGAAATGAAATGATTAAGAATAATGTGATGTATGATAAAATGATAAATGATACGTGATGAAATGAAATGTATTGTAATGATGATTAAATGGAAATGATAAAATGATATGATAATGAAAAGATTGAAAATGGAATGATAAGTGATAAGTGAAATGGATGATGATGGAATAAATGATAATGAAATGTTAAGTGATAGGGGAAATGAATGATGATGAAAATGAAACGATAATGAAATGAACGTGATATGAGATGATAATGAAATTATAATGATAATGAAATGATAATGATAATGAAATGAACGTGATATGAAATGATAATGATAAAGAAATGATAATGTGAAACTGAAAGTGAGATGATAATGAGAATGATAAATTAATTTGAAGGTATCGTAAGAGGTATAATGAAATGATAATGATAATGAAATTATAATGGAATGATAATGATATGATAATGGAATGATAATGATAATGAAATGATAAGGTGAAACTAAAATGATAATGATAATGAAATGATAATGGAATGAAACGAGAAATGAAAATGATATGAAATGAAAAATGGTAATGATATAAAATGAAAAATGATAACAATAAAAAATGATAAATGGGATGCAAATGAAAATGAATGGAATATAAAATGATAAAATGGTAATGATAACGATATGAAATGAATGATAAACGAGATACAAATGAAAATTAATGGAATATAAAATGATAAAATGGTAATGATAACGATATGAAATGAATGATAAATGGGATGCAAATGAAAATGAATGGAATATAAAATGATAAAATGGTAATGATATGAAGATGAATGATAAATGACATGATAAATGACATGATAATGAAATTATAAATGACATGATAATGAAATTATAAATGACATGATAATGAAATTATAAATGAAAATGATATGAAATGAGAAATGAAAATGAATTGAATATAAAAATGACAAAATGGTAATGATATGAAGATGATAGAGAATCTAAATGATATGCAAACAAATGATAAATGATAAATGAAAGGACCTAAATTAAATGATAATGATGAATGAAATGATAATGAAGATGAAAGGTGATGATGAAACAAATGTTCAAATGTCCTCCACAAATAGTCCAAAGAGACATGGCAGTCGTTGATGATCTTGCGAGCCTTTCAAAAACTCTGATGCAAATTCAGTATGCAAATATAATAAGCGAGATGAAATACAACTAAATAAAATCAACCATTTGTTGAGCTTTTTGTTAGCTTTCGTGAATCATCATAGAGTGTTTTAAAATGTTGAAAGTGTGTACAAGCATCAGAAGGTAAATTAGCACCAATGATGACCCGAGTACAACTTTCATGATTTTTGATATAGCAAGTAAACACAAGCATCGAGGTATAATTAAATCAAGATGACCTAAGCATTTCTGGCATAAACAGACAAAGATGAACCACTTTCCGATGCAAATGTGGAACTGTCATCAATGATATTGCTTTAGAAATCATGTCTCACGACATATTTGCACCAGATTGCTAGTTAATCTCAAGACAACAGACAAAGAAAAATCATTCTCTTTCCTCGCCACTCTAGTTCAGTACATCATCGAGAGAGCTCCAGAGAGATGATATTGAAAATCAAACAACCATTGTTCAAAATGAAATACTGTTATTCCAAACATTATTCAGATTATAGATCATCTGGATATAAGTCATGCAGCTGAATTTTTTTTGGATATGGATCAATGATTGGCTAGGTGTGCATAAGGTTTGATTGTTTGTTCATAAGATTGGATTTTGATGTTATTTTCTAGCTATTTTGGTAAAACCCGAAAGTTGATTGCCCCCCAGTATGGCAACGTTTTCCCCCAGTATTGACACAACTTGTTGAAATGAATATGTACAATAGTCAAGCCATGGTAGGACATTATTGCTCTAGGAAAATGATGGCAGCATGATGCTAGTATGGCCCTAAGATGATGGAAAGGTGCATGAAAAAGAAGGCTGAGAAGCCAAGTGCAGAACATAAACTAATAAATGGAGAGCTACAAATAGCATTTGTTTGCTTGATTTTCACTATTTGTTTTTATTGCATTTTTTTTATTTTTTATTTTTAAATTTTTTGTCGCTACCGAGATGCCTGTTTGCCAGGTTTTCATCAAGGTAACCATTTTTTTTTTCAGGACTTTTTCTAGATGTTTTTGTATTTTTTTTCGGACTTTTCACTGTTTTGGATTTCTTGAGGACTTTTTGTTGTTTTTTTTTTTTATTTTATTTTTTTAGGACTTTTTCTGCTGTTTTTGTTTTTTTATATTTTAATTTATTTTAAGGACTTTTTTTGCTGTTTTTGTATTTTTTCAGGACTTTTTCTGCTATTTTTGGATTTCTTTAGGACTTTTTCTGCTGTTTTTGTATTTTTTCAGGACTTTTTCCAAATGATGATAACTGTTTCAAACATAATACTTCTTTAGGTGCATGTTGTTGATGGGTTCGTCCAACAGATCCCCTTCTGGTGTTGACAGCTTCTATGCTCTTGAGCCGTAGACTGCGATAACCACATAAGGACCTAGCCAATTCGGTTCAAATTTTCCTTTCTTCTCTCTATCTTGCTGATTTCGTGGATTTTCTTTCAAAACAAGATCACCAACTTGAAAGGTATGCAGCTTGACTCTGTGATTATAGCTGCGAGACATCATTTTTTGATATGCTTTCAAATGATCAGCTGCTCATTGCCGCTTCTCATCAAGAAGTTCCAGTTCTTGCAATCGGGAAACTTTGTACTCATCATATGTTATGAGACCCTTCAGTGATACCCTAAGTGATGTAATCTCGACCTCTAGAGGTACAATGGCCTCTACTCCATAGACAAGAGCAAATGGTGTTGCTCCTGTTGGCGTTCAGATACTCATTCTGTAGGCCCACAATGCGGGATTAAGTTGAACATGCCAATCTTTCCCTGCATCATTCACAGTTTTCTTCAAAATTTTCAATATTTTTTTTTTGAAGCCTCTGCTTGGCTGTTCCCTTGTGGATAATAAGGTGTTGAGTACCTGTGTTGAATATGGAATCGTTCACAAAGTTCATCAACATCCTGATTCTTGAATGGCTGTCCATTATATGTGATAATGGAGTTGGGAATGCCATACCGACAAATAATATAATTCGGTATGAACGATGATATTTGTTTGTCGGTAACTTTAGTAAGAGGTACTGCCTCATTCCACTTGGTAAAATACTCTGTGGTTGTGATGATGAATTTGTGCCCGTTGGAGGATGAAGGATGAATCTTTCCCATGAGATCCAACCCCCATTTAGAAAATGGCCAGGTCGGTGTGAACGGTTGTAGTTCCTATGCAGGAGCATGAATGAGATTCCCGTGAATCTGGCATTTTGAGCATGTTTTCACAAAAGTAAATGATTCCCTCTCCATTGTAGGCCAGTAGTAACCCATTCTAATCAATTTTTTGGATAAGGTCAGTTCACTCGAATGAGTACCACAAATGCCACCGTGAACTTCTTGTAAAGCTTTGTCAAATTCAGCATGTTCAAGACATCAAAGTAAAGTACCATCAAGACCATGGCGATAAAGGGTGTCAGCGATAAGAGTGTAATGGGAGGATTGGCGGATGAAATTTCATTTTTGGTTACGGGATAAATCTGGTGGTAAGATATCATCTTTCAGGTAGGCATAGATCTTTCCATACCAAGGTGACTGGGATCCTACCAAGTGGCAAATGATTTGGCTTTCAGGTGTGTCATAGGCAGGTGTAAATGATTGTTTCACTAGAAATTCGTAGTGAGTCTGATTTTTCGTGAGTTGTAACAATGATGCGATCATAGCCATGGCATCGACTGCTTTGTTATCAAGCCTTGAAATTTGTGTAAATTTGATGTCCACAAAATACTTCTTGAAATCATCCACCATCTTTTTATATGGTAGCAGTCTGTCATCTTTGGTCTGATAATCGTCATTGATCTGATTAATGAATAGTTGTGAGTTTCCATACACTTGTAGTTCTATAATCTTCCATTCTAGTGCTATTTTGAGTCTAGTGATTAATGCTTCATATTCGGCTATGTTGTTGGTGCATGGAAACATCATCTTGTATGATCGAGGAATGGTGTTTCCTTGAGGGGTGATAAAGAGTATGCTTGACCCCAATCCATGTTGAGTGAAAGAGCCATCGAAATATAAGGACCATTGTTGTTTAGATTCTACAGAAAAGACATCAGCGTCTAGGAATTCAATGTGTAGAGGATGGTCTGCTTGTAGTAGTGCTTCAGCTAGTTGATCAGCGATAACTTGTCCTTTGATTGCCTTGTGATCAACATAATGGATGTCAAACTCACTTAGAATCATTACCCATTTTGCTAGCCTTCCTGTCAATGATGCTTTGCTTAACAGATACTTTAGTGGATCAATCTTTGAAACAAGATTGATTGTATGTGTGAGCATGTAATGCCAAATTTTTGTGAAGCAAAGACTATTTCTAAACAAGCCTTTTCAATGGAAGTGTAGTTGAGTTCATGGCTTGTTAGTGTTCTACTGATATAATAAATTGCACGTTCTTTCCTTGTATGGTCTTCTTGTGCTAGCAATGCTCCCAAGGAGGTCTCTGTTGCGGCAATATACAAAATCAGCGGCTTGTCTAGATTTGGTGGTACTAGGACTAGTGGAGTCATTAGGTACTGTTTGATTTGTTGAAAAGCCAGTTCGCACTTGTCATCCCACTTGAAAGAAACATTTTTATGTAGTAGATGTGTGAAAGGTAGACTTTTGTTGGCCAGTTGTGCACTGAACCTCTATATAGATTGAAGTCATCCTTGTAGTGACCTCAATTGACTGATGTTTCTTGGGGGAGACATTTCCATGATTTCCTGAACTTTAGCAGGATCTACTTCAATTCCCTTTTCTAAAACAATGTACCCTAAGAGTTTTCCAGATGTGACCCCAAAAACACATTTCTTGGGATTGAGGCGAACTTTGAATTTCTCTAATCTTGTAAATATTTTAGACAATATTTCCAGATGTCCTTCTCTGGTGTATGATTTCGCCAATATGTCATCTACATAATCTTCCATGAATGTGTGCATCATGTCATGAAATATTGTAGTCATGACTCTTTGATAAGTAGCCCCATCATTTTTTAGACCGAAAGGCATGACATTCCAACAGTAAGTTCCCCATGGACATGTGAAAGTTGTTTTCTCTTGGTCGTCAGGTGCAATCTTGATTTGGTTGTAACCAGAAAAACCATCCATTAATGAATACATGGCATGGCCAGCTGTCAGATCAACTATGGTGTCGATGTTGGGAAGTGGGAAGTCATCCTTAGGACATGCTTTATTAAGATCTCTGAAGTTTGTGCACACTCTGACACTTTTATCCGGCTTAGATACAGGAACAATGTTAGAGATCCATTCCGCATAGTCGATTGATCTTATGAAACCCACATCAAGGATTTTTCTCAGTTCTTCCTTAACTAGTAATGCAACATGGGGGTGCATCTTTCTGAGTTTTTGTTTCAAAGGTTTAACCCCTAGTTTGATTGACAAGTGATGCATGATTAGATCATGATCAAGACCTGGCATGTCTGCATAAGACCAAGCAAAGTTGACTTGATTTTCTCTTAAAAATTCTATGAACTCTGGCACCTTTGTCTCTGTCATGGATGCAACTAACTGTAAAATCTTTGGTTTTTCTGATGTTTCAAGAGTGACAACTTTTGTAGGCTCAATCAAGACAGGCGATCGCTCATGTGGTAGTGCTCCAGGAGAGTGTCAAGATTCCCATCATCTGGTGTCTTAAAAAGGTTTTCACCATCCGATACGCTCTTTATTTTCTCTTTTGTTTGATCTAACACTGCCAAATTCTGGTTTTCACGATTAGAACTTTCTTTTTTATTTTTTATTTTGCAGCTAGGAGACTTGACACCCTCCTGATTAAAGACTATGCTGAAAATCGCTGGTGGAACTATCATTTATGTTATCTGTGGCAAGGAAGTTTATGATAGCTTCGTCATTTGGAAACATAGGTATAATGATAGGTTCAAATGAATCCCAATCGATAAGATCAAGATGAATAAGTGGTAGTGAGTCATTAGGTTGTGTGAAGTCGGCTATGGTTATGGTCATAATAGAGTTGACCGTAAGATCTGAGGTACGAGGTGGATCAATGACGATACTATTCTCGTGATGGTCTTGTTCATTTAAATCTGACTCAATATCACTAGAATCATAGTCACTTTGTGGTTCAGATTCTCATGTTCGCGACCCTGACCCTTCACCTTCGATTAGAGTAGGGGTATACTTGTGTATCACATCAATCGTTTTATCGCTCTAGAACTCATCATTGTAAATGGTATCCCATTCATATTCAGTAGATTCTGTGTCATAATTATTATCCAGGAAGTTCTGAATTGTCGCCAAACAAGCTTCTCTTGAATCTGAATCTTCTTGTAATGTAAGAATAGTGTCATGCATTTGTTTGGATGTTCTTTCCTTTGAGGTAGTATCATAACCTAATCCGGTTTTCTCTTTTGCAACAAGTCCTGGAGGATTGATAGGTTCAACTACTCCTTTTCTTTTCCCTATGGGACCATTACCATCATATCCCATCTTCTGCATGATTGTATACCCTTTTCCATATCTATTTGTTGGTAATTTGACATTAAGCATTGTTTCATCTTCATCCTTATAGAGCCAGTTTAGAATTTCTCTATCCTCAAGATTTTCCACGGGGAATTTCTCCTTTATGAATCGTCCATTAAAATTTGTCCTTGGCTCTGTTGGTTGTTGCGTCGATGTTCACACTGTTGATATTTGATATTGTGTTATTGAAGGTTGTCCATGTGACCGGGGTGATGTCGATAAATTAGCAAGACAGTGAGAGTATTCCTCGACTCCATGGTCCTTGAATTTCAGTTTCTTGTCAAAGCTATTGGTCAACTGACTAATTTGTGTATCAATCTTGAGGGAAGTACTAGCATGAGATTCTCGATTGTTAGGGACCAAAGTATCCTGACTGGCTTTGAGGTTGGCACAAGTTTGAATTTTTGAATTATCAGCTGGTATCGTGATTTCCTATCCATCATAAGGAAACTTAAGACATTGATGGTAGGTGGATGGGACAACTTGCATTTCGTGGATCCAAGGACAACCCAACAAGATGTTGTATGCAAGATCACGGTCTAATACTTGACAGAAAGTATTTTTTATAATAGGTCCAACTCTGATTGGTAGCATGATTAGACCCTTGGATGCTCTTTCCTCATCATCATAGGCTTTGATGGTAATCTTTCTTCTGGGATCAATGGAGTCCTCATAAAATCCTAAAGCTTGAACCAACTTCATGGTGCATATGTTTAAACATCTATTAGGACATGTCTGACATGAAACTTGTGTATCATGACTTCTAAATACAATGATGAATTGTGGGGATGAGTCAGGGAAGCGTCATCTTTCTCAGAAAATGAGAGGCATGTGGGTGAAGACAAGTGTCCTACCATGGCTTGAAATTGATCCACATCCAAATTAGTGGCAACAGTTGTTTCAACAAGGGCCCTTTCGAGAATTTCCTTATGTGCTGGGGAAATCTTTAAGAGTTCTAAGATAGAAATTTGAGCAGGCATTTTCCGAAGTTGGTTAACTAGGTCATATTGGTGTTGAGGTGGGGTTCTAGTGGATTTTGAAGAGGAACCTTTTAAGACAACTTTGGCTTGCGCCATTGTTGTGTTGACTTCTCTGTATTCCATCTTCTTGTTGATTTTAATAACATTGACTCATTCATCATTAGTGTAGATATGGTTGATTATCGGATCATCAATATGATTCACACTTTTTCCTGAAGACTCACCCTTTTGATAGTTGGGCAAAGGGTTGCGAGAAGCTTGGTGGTCTTCATTAGATTGTTGATGTCCTTCTATTGTGATGGTGTCATTTTCAATTAAGTCTTGAATGGAATTTTTCAAGGCTTGACAGTTATTTGTGTGATGACCTTTGCACCGATGATAGTCACAATAGTATGCCTCATTCCATGATGGAGACTTCACACTGGGTTCGTAGTTTCGTTGAGGTGGCAATGTAATGAAATTTTTAGCCATCAACTCTTTGAATGTAGATTCCATAGATTGACCAGTGGAGTGAAAGTTCTTCTACTAGAGAAGAATGAAAATCTTTGTGGATTTGTATTCAAGGTGTTCTCTAAGGAATTGTGATTGTTATTTGTTCCTCGGTAACCTTGGTTGTTGGAAGTCCCTTGATTGGGAGTAGAATGTTGATTTATATTGTTCCTCAGAGGAGGAGGATTGTTTCCTTGATTTGTAATCGAGTTGACATTGTTGTTACGAGTGTTTGGAGTACTAAGAACAAATGGCTTGGTCGAGACATGATTTGCATCAACAACACTATCATTCACCACGTTCTTGTTGCGAGTCCAAAATTTAGACTTGTCCTAATTATTGTGATGATTGGATGAGCTAGGATTGTCTTTGTCATGTTTTATTATTCCTCTTTTGACCAAAGCATTTTCAATGGTTATGACATCTGTAATCAATTTCTCAAAAGAAGGAGGACAATGTAAGTTCAAGTGATAGCTCATTTTTGAATTCAAGCTGTTAATGAAGGTAACCATCTTTTCCTTTTCAGGAACAGGATGTGGATATCTAGCGAACATTCTTCTCCATCTCTAAAGAAACGTAATGAAAGACTCGTTAGGTTTTTGCGCAACTTTGTAGAGATCTATCATAGTGATTTGGTGTTGGATGTTATAAGCATATTGTGATATAAACAGGTTGATTAATTCTTCAAATGTCTTGACGGGAGGTGTAATCTTTGATAGCCATTCCATAGAGTGAGCTCCAAGACTCCTAGGAAACAACTGCATCAAGTAAGTGTCTTCGTGAGCAAATTCTAATGTCATGTTTCGGAAGTCTCTAACATGATCGATTGGATCCAATTTCCCATTATAGCGATCAAATTTTGGCATTTCACAATGTTTGGGAAATGGAATCATGTTAAGACTTCGATCGAAAGGATAAGGACAAATGTCCTCAAGAGTATATTTCTTTGTGGTGGTTCCCCCTTGTAACTCTTTAACTTGTCCTTGAAGTGCCTTGATTTGTTGAGTCAAAGCACTAAGATTAGATAGGGGTGTTTCTTCAGGTTTGTTTTTCAAAATCTCAGTATCAAAGTCATGTGGCAATTTAGCTCCTTGGTCAGCTAGATAGAGGAAATATTTCTCTTTATCGCGCTGCAAGATCTTTTCTATGGCTTTGTAAAACTTGGGATCTTGCTCAGCCTCTCTAAGGTGTCGTTCATCCTCTAGTTCATCATCACTATCTACAGTAGTATTGTTTATGGCTTTGTATTTGTGGAACAGATTTTCTTCTCTGTTATCCATGTCGTTGTTGAAAAGTGGATTACGACTTACACTGTAAAGGGGATTACTATTTTCTCTTTCTTCTTGAGTGTTTTGGATATGACCTTCTTGTTGTATTTCCTCCCTTGATTTGTTGTATTGAGATCTTGTGAAGATAGGCATGTGATTTTGAAGAGTTCTTCTAAACTTAGATCACAGTTTTGATAAGTGTGACGATGATGATATCTTGATCTGATAAGATGGGAAATTTATGATATGATCAAAGATGTTTCCTAATTTTTTTGATTATGGCTTCCGATGATGAAGGATGTCTGAATCCTGTTGGGGAAGTTGAATCAATAAATTAGAAATTTTTTTTAGAAGGTGCACTCTTAAAGATTTGATCTTTGCATTCGAAGAAAATATTTCAAGATCACTGTAGGATTTGACTAGGATGTGAAGGATACTCAATAGAAGGTTGCGGTATATTATCAAACTCAAGAGGTTGATTGAGATTATGCTGTTGGGATAGAGCTAATCTTTGATAATAATCTCGAGAATCCAAAGGATCTACAACATACTCGTCAGTGAATCCCCTAACAAAGTCTTGGTATCTATGAAGAAATCCACGGTAATGAAGCAAGACGTGTCGAATTTTGTACAAAATTTTTCTTCTTTGCAATGTCTTCTTGTACCCTAATTGTTTCTTGGGTTTCTTGATTCTAGTGGAAATTTATTTCTTGACAAATATTGTTGATTTCCACTCTCTAAGCATGGGGAAATATCAAAATTTCACTAGACCAAAGATACAAACAGTTTTTGTTTGAATGATTTCAGTTGTTGTTTTTCATGTTCATTTTGGATGATCTTTTATCTGAATTAATGTGAATGAAAACAAAGCAACACTTTGAATTAAATAGAATGTAACCAAACACAGATAAAGCAAGTACATCCTATGGTAAAGCCAGGACAATATCCGCTAGATTCCACGCTAGTTTCCCCAACCACATATCGGTAGCGTGTGAATTCAAAAGCTTGGCTGCACCGGCTCCCCCTTACAGTGCACTCTCTTCTCAGGCCAACCAAGCTTCCAATCCCCATGAAACTCCCATGGCAGATTGATCACCTCTACTATAGACTACGAAAGTGCAGATGCCTTCACACCGATCGGTGTTGCACTAGAAAATAGAAGGTTTTTGGCTTACTACATAATGATGTTTAGTTCGGGACCCCCGTTCGAGTGGCCATACATGGGGAAAGAGATTAATCACTGATTAGGTGGCACTCTAGCCTGAAGAGGTTAAGCTCAACAGGGTTTATGGGAGTACTACTCCGTCCGTATGACACATCCGCACTCGTAATCTTAGGTTTTCCCTTAAGATTCACATTTGTAGACCGGTCGGGAGTAGCTTGGCTTCAACTCCATTGCTGATTTAAGTCGCGTTGGGGTGATGAAATCCCCAAGCAGGCCCAATTTCTAGAGTCAGTAACCGTTTCTCTTGCACTCAGGATCGCACAAATGCGCAAGGGGAGAGGATACTCTGATATACCAAATCGTGAGGGTTACACAGGGATAAAGCGGGTATAGCTTTCTGATCACCTAGTTTTCACAGGGTGAGAGCATAGTCGCCTACCACTTTCAAGCACAATCAAGTAGAGTAAACAGATTCATTTTAATGTACCAAATCACAATGATTTACGCTAAGTGAAGATATTGCTTCACAACAGGCATGGGGTTCATTTTAACTGCATGATCAAAGTGTGGTGACTATCCTAGATTGATTCATTTTAAACTAGAAAAGATTTTGTCTATGGAATGTGTCAGACTCAAAATACTGTTTTTGTGTTACAACCCAGATGCGCTGAAACATACAACATATGTGCTAAGACAGTCAACAGATGCGCAGGAACATACCTCAGATGCGCATAAACAAACCTCAGATGCGCAAAAACAAACCTTAGATGCGCTACAGAAAATTCCTAAATGCGTTAAAACAGTCCTTAAATGCGCGACTTTAAATAAATGCAAATTTAACTGTGTAAATAATGCAGTACTAATGCACTAACATCTACCTTATATGCGCAGAAACAAACCCTATATGCACTCAAACAGCCCAGAAATGTGCCACTTTAATTAAGTGCAGATTTAACTCTAAATGAAATGAGACTATATGCACTAAAATAGTCCTTAAATGTGCTAAATTAACCCTCAAAAGCACTGAAATAGTCCTCAGATGTGCTGAAATTACCTGCAAAACAGAAACATTAATTTCCCAGATGCGCTGCAGAAAGGTGTCAGATGTGCTAAAACACATAATTTTTTGGAAAACCGAACGCCAAAATGTGGAAACCTGTCAAAATATGCTACAGAAAACATCAAAATTGGGGCATGGGCCCCACGGTGGCACCATTTTATGTGTGTATGAAAAATATTTCATTTATAAATGAATTCAAAAACACAATCAATAAAACATTAGATCAAAGAAGCTAAAGGAAGATTAAATAACTAAACAAACTCTTATTGTCGCTTCTCCGAAGTCATTCTATTGTTCTCTATCTCCAGCATTTTTTTGTTTCCAGTTGTTCTCAGATCCAGTAGATCAAGCTCAACAAAATGGACTACTAAAGAATGAGATTAAAAATACATACTATGCTAAATGCAAGATTATGCTAAGATGAAAATATTGCTGAAATGCTAAAATGCAAGAGTATAAACGTGATTGTGTATACATTTGTGTGTTCGTCCTAACCAATGCTTGGATTTGCACATGCATTTATAGATTTTTTCAAAGATTTTGATTGGCTAAATTGACCAATGGCTATGATAATTCCTGACAGATCAAATGGTCGAAGATGGATGAGACTGAAGAGAAAAATAGAAGAAAACGAGTAAAGCAAGATTTTTCCATTTTCATGGAAGAGATAAGATGAGATGATTTTAAAATCATCTTTTTTTAGAAGAAAAATGGAAAGATTCTGAGAAGATAAATAATGAATTATCTGATTCAATTATTTATTTATAAGTGTACGTTGATTTTTCCTAATTAAATAAATATTTAATTAAGATTTTGAGGAAATCATAAGATTTCATAATTAAATGAAATATCTAATTATGATTTGAAGAAAGCAGATCTTTAATTAAATAAAATATTTAATTAAATTTGAAAGAATGACATGTGTTACGAAATTAATTAAATAAAAGTATTTAATTAATTAGAGGAAAGTTTAAAATAGAAGAAAAGAGATATTTAAATTTAATTAAAAAGATTTAATTAAATTCAAAAGATGATAATTAACTTAAATAAATAAAATGTATTTATTTAATTTAATTAAGTAGATATGCTGAATTTATTTAATTATGGTGGGAGAATAAAATGAATGAACACTATAATTAAATTGATTATATTTAATTACATGTAGAAGATTTTTAGAGGAATTAATTAAATAATAAATATTTAATTAAATGTCAAGATTAATTAAACATGACCAACTTTATGCATATACACTTGGTATTCTTAATTATGTTATATGCACACGTAATTATTTATGATATTGAAATGAAACTTGAAGCTATGTTATGTTTGTCATTTAATACAATGAATAGATAGAATCAATGATATGATGTTATGTAGTCAACATTTTACTAGGAGTTGAACTTCTATTTTATTCTTATTGTATTTGATGTATGATGTTGATGCTTATGAAAACTATTTTATGATTTAAATATTTATATGATTGTGGAGTAGAATCATTAGTTTATGTTGTGTATTTGAATCTTGTAAGAGTTAATACTTACCATGTATTCTAAAGTCATACACATGAGGCAAATAAGTATGTTAGAGTAAATAATCCCTTATTTTATGTAAAAAAAAAAATTGTATGTCGTTGATCCTTGAGAGAAAGAAAATGTTTGGTTTAAAAAAATTATATTCAACACTTGGATTAAAGTTGTTATGCCTTTTTTAGGCTAACATGTTATAAGAAAAATATATCCTAGCTCTACCTTTGTATAGGTTTGTGTGACCTCATTTCTACATTTGATAGCTAGTTGGCAGTTTAATTGGTCAAAACCTTATATCTCCCAATTGGCCTACTTCTTTAAGGGTTAATCCCAGTGAGTGGTGTATCACTCTCATTCCAATCCTTGTGCCCCTAGTGTGTGATCTCTACCTTATAAGAAACGTTATCCTCTCATAGTGTGCCATGGTGACTTTGTCACACGACATGGTTAATTCTTCCACTTTTGTTGTCATGCTTGATGTATTGACATTGTATACTCTATGTCCTTACATTTTTCCACAACATATCAAGTGCATGAACATGTAATGTGACTTGTCAATGTCTCATTTACATCATGAAAAAAATCTATGTTTTAACCAATAATATCTTGGGAAAAATCTTGGGGCATTACACTATACACTATTGAGGCAGGGTTGAGGCCCTCTCTATTCTATCACTAACTAGGTTCCTTCAAACAAGATCTTATTTAGCTAGTAGGGTGATAGTGGATGATGTTTCCTCTTTTATATGATTTAGAGATGATGTCATTTGATACATATCTTAGGCACATAATTTAAATCGTTAGGCATACATGTTGATGGATAATAACAACATTAGGTTGACTAGGTATAGGGACACAATTAAATTTTTAATTTGGAATAGGAAGGTGAATGTTGCTCCATCCATCCTAATTCAAGTAGAGGAATCACTTATCTAAGAGCTAAGAATATTCTAAATAGAAAATGAAATAATATTTATAAGTGAAAAAAATTGGATTCAATACATATACTAAATCAAACCAAATGATTTGTGTTGGAAATAAATCACATTCGGACCAACGATGGGCTAGTCCAAGAGGGGTCTAGGCTTGAGTCCTAGCTGATCCATATGAACTATAGCTCAACAATTTGCTAAACTATATACTTTAAACACCCATAAAAAGTAGTGTATTACAAAGAAAAAGATAATAAGACGTGTTTACCTTTACAATTAATAACCTAATTCAACTATATATATATATATATAAGATTTAGCAAGTGGGGGGAAAATGGTACAAATTTGAAGATTTAGCAAGTGGGAAAAATGGTACAAATTTGAAAATGATGATTTATTGGTTTATTGATGAAGTTGAATGGTTCTCAGTGAGTCCACGAGGACCCAACACTATAACTGTCCTGGATGATTTTGACAGAATAGATACCCCTCAATCCTTAACTCTCATCCATAAAAAAGAATGAAACCTTGAGTCTCAGCCTTAAAAAGAGTGAAACAAAACAAGACAACAACAGACAAGGCAAAAAGATAATTTATGATAATAATAAGAAGTATGGTGATATTTAGCGTGTGAGTGAATGTAAACTATAAATCAGGTCCATTACATCATAGAAAAATATGACAGATCCCTTTCAATCGCAGAGAATATCTGGTGCATATATACCCACGCCTAGATCTAGAAGATTGCAATACTAGAAAAAATAATCACCACTGAGTGAAGATCCAACAGTTTATGCAAGATAAAATTCTTGATAAGGAAAGAACAAGAGTAAAAATACAAATGTTGCAGGAATCCGAGCACGCGTCCTGCGTTCCTTTCGTCTGGACTGTGATGGATACTTGTGCGTGCGCATCAGTGGGGCACCCATAAATATTCGCCATGAAAGAGTGTTTGAACAGTAGCCATTCGACACCAAAGCCTGCACTTTTGTCATGAGAGAATAAGTACGTTGATGGGTAGACGTACACAAACAACTAATACCTACACAACATTCGACATGAATGACAATGAGATATCCAGCTATTGTCTGGCACAGTATTCCTGTACCCGCATGTAGCTCTGGATGTATAAATTGGCCCTTTGTCTCACAAGCAAGCTTTCCTTGTCATGGTCGTGCATTTGGTTGTGTTCTTACAGGAAGAATTGTCTAGTCTCCTGAGATTTTCTTCTTGCCATTCTCTGTTACAATTGATACTCTTTTTACTGGAAAGCAGTTAGGAGAGATGGACCAGTAGGGGAGAGGGACCGTAGTTGTGTGGGTTAACTTTGTGAGCATGTAATATTTGTCTTGGAATATCATAGGACCTTCGTTTTTTTTTAAATGTGGACTGGCCTCTTATCTATCTATAATTAATATTTGGAGGTGTGACTCATCATGCAACTTGCCACATTAACACATCTATGAGAAGTGTCTAAAATTTGATTTTTTAAAGATTCGACTGAAACTTAATCATGGTATCCCTAGTAGTTAAACAAAAAAATATCATTTGTTGCTTGTATAATATCATATTTTTATTTTTTTAAAAACTTATATGCAACCTAAATGGACCAAATACCTATTGGTAACCATAAATCTTTGTTATATCTAGTTTTTATATTCAACACAAATGGATCAATAGTTGAACACAAAAAAAATTGTTGTTATAAAAATAACACATAATTATTTTAAATACAACTTATATCTTTGACAAGATGGACCAATAGTTGAACACTAAAACTTTTCAAAAATCCTTCACATCTAATAGGAAATACATGGTATTTATTGTGCTCACCTTTTATATTTGTGATAGGAAAAACTATTAACATGAAATACTTCAATGCTTGTACATTGCTACCTCAATAGTTGTACACATAAGAACAATATTTTTTCACTATGATAACAATATTTGTTTAAATGAGTATCTTATTTTATTAAATGAGCATTTTATTTTATAAATGACACACTTATAGCACTAGTTATGATATTTTATTTGAGACAAAAAAAATATTTATTTCACTTCTTCGTGAATGTATTTATGTTTTTTTTATATAACATTCATAGGTTTTCATGTGTTCAAGTATGGGTCCATTTTGACTAACATTTGGTTTTTTTTCTATTTACATGTGGACTATTTATTTACAATACATAGTATAAATATGTGGTAAGATTGAACATTATAAGCACAAGTGTTATAGCAACAATTGGACCTTGCATAACTACTAGCCCCTCTCCCCTAATTATTATTTTTGATCTGTTGCTTTGATGAAAGAAGAATTTATTGTTCAACCTATCACTTCATCTGTTAGAGTTGGCTATGTAGATACCCAAGATCTAGAGGCCAAATAGAAAGCACAAAGAGATCAATATGCAATGCTCAAGATTGCAACGGAATTGATTATCCCAAAAAGTTCAATATTACAATATGACAATTGTTATGAGACCACCTGGTTATATAGCCAAGGTGGGACATAGAATTAAATAGTATTATGACAAGTGTCTTAATCCTATGTCATATGACAACTTATCACAACTACCTAGGACATATGTGTTAAAATTCAAAAGATAAGATAAGATCTAATGACAACTAACACCTTCTAGAAAGATTCCTTCCTAGGACCTAAGTAAACTTAACATGTAAATAAGTCCCCTAAGTCCCCTAGTAATGAATTAACTAGGTACAAGACTTTATTTACACCAACACCCTCCCTTAAATGCAACTTAGGGAGAAGATTATTATGCAAATGATGCAAAGATGCAAGGATGGGTCCCGACTACTAGGCCATGTTAGGTACCCATGTACATATATAAATGAAATCTCTCACAAATGGAGAAAAGGAGAAAACCTATTGGGATAAAACTCGTCCCCAAAATAGAGATGAAATAAAAAAATGCTCTCAATGATGCATGAGAGGGACAAAACCCCATGAGAGGATAAATACACCCCCCCCATAAAAGAGAAGAAAAGGAGAGACCATGCAACCCCCCCTTAATGGTGAGTCTTTTGCAATGGTAGAAGCTTGACATTGAATGCTAAAGATGATCCAATCTCGTCGAATAATGTTCCTCCCCTTAGGAAGAAACAAAACTAAGAATGTATGCAGGACATCTTCCCATTCCTGAAAGGAAGATGTGGGAAGAAGAATGATATGTGATGTCTCTGAACTATGCTCAAGTGTCTCCATGTCGATGCCGAAAGATGACACACTCCAAACATGTGTTCTAGGCCACACAACTGAAGATGTCAATCCAAAATCTCTTAGAGATGAATATAGAACACACTCCAAAGAAAAAGATGCCTCTGAGCTAAAGACAAAGAAGCCTCCTCCAAATATTATCCAAAAGTATCCACACTCACATCAAAATGTGAAGAATGATCATGTAGAGAATGAACAAGAGGATCAGAGTGTCCCCTTGGAACAACTAAAGAAGAATCATCTTCATCAAAGAGAAGATGTATGCAATCAATGGTGTCTCCCAAATCTAAAATGTGAGACTCAACAAACAACCCACCAATATCTGTCAAGTATGCATCTGATGTAGATGTAGAGCTGGAAGACAATGAAGATCCTACTGCACTAAATCACAAGAAGCCATATCTATAGCAACACAAGCATCATCAAATGTAATAGTAGATGGAGGAGATGAAGTGCAAGTCTCAAGAATGGGATCTGATGTGATAATTCCCAAGTTCAAGAAGCCAAATGTCTCCTCAAAGTCTTGGTTCACACTAGAAGTGTGATCAACATCCAAAAGAACAATATCATCATCAAAATCAAAATATGCAAAGGTGTACAACTGAGATGAATGATCAACCATCCTTGTAGAAATAATCTCTCTACTCTCCAAGTCTCTAATGCTAATTGAATCAAGCGTGAATTCCACAATCCTCCTATCCCCACCATGTGTAATCTGATAGATGGAAAGAAGATTTTTTTATAAATGACCTATACACACAAAACATCATTGAAAGTGCCCTCCCCAATATCAATAGATCCCTTACTAATTACACTCATGTCTCAAAATAAGAGAATATAGACTGTGAAGATGCCATACAATGAGATGCTCTTGAATCTAGAAGCTATCTCCCTGATCCATGACCTGAAAAAGCACAAAAAGCTTGTCCTTTATTTCCTGATGTAGAAGCCAAACTAGCATGACCTTTGTCCTTTTTAGACTATTTTGAAGATGATGAAGAAGAAGGTGACTCAGACATTCTAGAAGGAAAATCAATCTGATTCTTTTTGAAAAGATGTTTCAACTCATCAATATCCTTCTTATAACAAGAATGTTCATCATGTCCTAGATTTTTTCAATATGAACAAGTAGACTTCTCCTTCTTAGATGATTTATCTTTAGAAGAGGATTTATTCTTTCCTTGATCTGAATGTGGAATATTCTTTTCTTTCTTCTTTTTTCTTATCTAATTCTGATTATTCCGCTTGACTAACCAACAATTCCTGAGATTTATAAGTCTTGATGAGACCCATTGAGATGATCTTGTGTTGCTCATGTATTAACATCTCATAAAATGTTGCAAATGAAGGTGTAGTATATGCAGACCCCATAGTCAACCTATGAGTATGTTCAAGCTAGAAACAAAAGAAGCATAAGAAGTATAATCAGTATCAAGTTTGTTTAATGTATTATAGACCAACTGAATTTCCTTCTTATCAATTCCACATGCTTTACATTGCTCTCTTAGATCATTAAGTCCTTAGTGATGTATTCCTAGATGTTGCAAAGTTCTTAGGATCAAGGATAGTTAGTTTATTATCAATTTGATAGCCTCTTACTTCATCTATAGTACCATACAATGTTTTCAATTTGTTCCAAGCTTCATGAAAATTCTTACATGATTCAATCTGAAACAACAAATCTTGAGAAACAAATTTATGAAGACATCCAAGAGCTTTGGTATGTTCAATCATCCATTTTATCTTTTTATCTGCATCTATCGGTTCAAGTACCTTATTTTCAACATACAGAAAGTGACCTTTAGTCATTAGAATACTCCATGAATTTTGATGCCATGTTGAATAATTATACAATGTGAGCAAAGGAACCTTAGAATGATCCATGGAAAAGAAGAGCACAAGTAAATAGATCAAAATAATGCACCAAGAGACCCCCCCCAAATCACTCAGTCAAGAACCCCCCAACAATGTATGATTTGGCACTTTATACTTAGTGCATTTATAGTTGCTAGATACCAAATCGATGCCAAATTTTTCCACAAGTTCAAAGTGAATTTTTACATAAAATGAGATCAATATAATCACACAACTACAAACTACATGAAAAATTTTGCACTTTAAAAAAAAATCACCCAAAAATGTTATTGTAGGAGCAAGAACAGAGCCCCAAATGTTCTTAAAATGAGAATGACTCAGCAACACCTATGATAATCTACACCACTATGAACACAAAATTCTGCCCCAAATAAAAAAAATTGCTCAAAAAATGAAGGTCATATGGTCGAGATATGAACGTTTGAAAATTTCCCTTCAAAAGCAAACTACCAACGGTGAGGGGCGGGAAATTATTTAAAGACTGTTGACATCACTATTGACACAATGATGATTTTAGTAGTTTAGGCGATTAAATTTGGCAGTCTTCACCTATCAAAAAAGGAATATACCACACACCCTGCAAAATATTCTCTAGTTGGGGAATCTACGTTGGAATCTTCTTAAACAAGGAATATTCTTCACCATTGATAGAATCTTTCAAAATTCTTTAGAATATTCCAAAGTATGTCAGTTTCAATGCAGTTGCCAAATTTTCTTAAGTAGCGCCAGTTTTTATTTTAAAAACTGTAGATTTTAAAACAAGGTCACTAGGTATTTGAAAATCTAGATGTCAGGTACTCTAGGGCCCACAACTGTGGTGGGGCCTCCAGCCCATGCCACATGGTGCGACGGGAGCATCCATGTACAAGTCTGTGGGTATGCAATACTGCAAGTTGCAGTATATATATATATATTTTTTATAATAAAATTTTTAGAAGAACTTTATTAAAAAGCCCAAAATTTTAAATAAAAAATTTCACCTTAGATTTTTCTGACCCGACGAAAAAAAATATTTTATTTTTCATACCAATAGCAATTAATGGTGACTTGGGGGGCCATACGGCTCCTTGGGAAAAAAAAAAATTCCTCGACAACTCTCGACTCATAATATAGGCTAATTTTATGTCAAAATTCATCACCTCAGTCTCCTAAACATGATGGTCATGTCTTTTTTTTCTCAAAAATCTCCAAAGTAGTAGCTACCTCCTGGATCTGGCAATCATCTTCAATCTTCAAACCCTTGTAGATTTGGACTCCAATATCCAATTGAGATTAAACAAAAGGAAGATCTAAATTTCTCGAGCACTTTGAAGGAAATGGTGATCTCAAATACAATGCAACAAGCTCCCAAAATGCACCTTCAATACAAAGTTGAAAAGAGGAACCCCCCAAAAACTAGTATTTCTATCAAGTTTTTATGATTCTCTAGATCATCATTTGATACAAGAGAAGACCATACTCAACTTTTCAAGATCTACCAAGATTTCTCCAAAAATACTATCCAATGGCACCCAACTCGCTCTAATACCATGTTAGAGTTGGCTATGTAGATACCCAATATCTAGAGGCCAAATGGAAAGCACAAATAGATCAATATGCAATGCTCAAGATTTTAATGGAATTTGATTATCCCAGAAAGTTCAATATTATAATATGAAAATTGTTATGAGACCACCTAATTATATAACCAAGGTGATACATAGGATTAAATAGGATTATTACAAGTGTCTTAATCCTATGTCATGGGATAACTTATCACAACTACCTAGGACACATGTGTTAAAAGTCAAAAGATAAGATAAGATCTAATGACAACTAACACCTTCTAGAAAGATTCCTTCCTAGGATCTAAGTAAACTTAACATGTAAATAAGTCACCTAAGTCCCCTAGTAATGAATTAACTAGGTACAAGGCTTTATTTACACCAACATCATCCACTTGTAAAAATGTTCAATAGTTTTCTACCTGAAAAACTTGATCTTTAGGAAAGAATGCTAATTGGTTTTTATATTTAAAAAAATATATATCTACATCCTTCAGAAAGATTTTAACTGTCTACTTCACTTTCATTAATAAACTATTTTATTTTTCACCATGAACAAGAGAATTTATAGTCTAGTTTGTTTTAGGTGAGGCTACAAATGGGGATCTAATCTTCAACATAAATGCACAAGAATAAAGTGAATAGTCCAAATCTATGAGCACAGTATCTCGATAGAGGAATGATAATTTATAGTCTAGTCCATTTTAGGTGAGGCTACAAATGGGGGATCTCATCTTCAACATGAATGCACAAGATTAACATGAATAGTCCAAATATGTGAGCGCAATATCCTGAGAGAGGCACAAAACTTATGAGCACACCAGTCGAGTGAGGTTTTGGAGCACTAAAACACTGACATGAACACCAACAACACAGTGCGAAGGTTCAAACTACCCTACAAGCACACTTTAAGTGTGGAATAAGTAATGAGTAAAATAACAAACCACACTTCTTAATAAGACATTATATCAAGAGAATCAACAATAATTAATCTAATTAACACAAGAAAACTCTTGAAAGCATCATATTGTTCTCTATCTCCAATGATTTATTAAGTCACAGGGATCTCAAATTTGGTAAGCATTATGACTGTTAAAATGTCAATCTAGAGAATGAGATGTTGCTAAATGCAATAATCTAATCCTATATGATAATATCCAAATGATAATGATGAAACTATTGTAATCTAAATTGACATGAAACTTGATAAAAGAAGTTACAATAAACTATGATGTAGCTAAATGAAAAGCCATGATATTGATTCTATTCTAAAATGTTACAATTGCTATTTCTAAATGATAATTGCTATTGCTAATATGCTTGATTTCTCAATTGGTATTTCTGCAGAGTAAGATTGCACAAAATTGGGATCAATTTCCTGTAGAAGGAGGTTGTATTTATAGATTCCCAAAAACACATTTGCAAAGGGGTAGCAAAGCAAAGGTCTGGATTTGATCTTGAAGATTCAAAGGTGAGAGATGAAGAAGCCTGAGTTGATCATGGAGATTGTTCCTCCCCCAAAAAACACTCAGCCAGAAGATAGGAAGAATCATTGGAGAAAGATGAAGAAGTTTGGCTGCAAATTTGTCTCCAAATTTTCCCGTGAAGCTTGAGATGAATTAAATTAGACATTTCATATCTAATTTGGTAGGTGGATATGATTAGTTGTAGAATATATTCCAATTGAATATTAAGATTTATTCAATTTAGAAAAATAAGATATTTAATTTAATAAAACAAACTATAGAAGTCTGTGTTTATTAAATAAATATGGAAGAAGTATGATAATTAAATAAATCAAAGTATGTGAACCTATTTATTTAATTTGATGAAATGATGTGATTAAGATAGAATATAATTATAGAAGAATTCGATAATAATAATTAAATAAAACAAAGTATTAAATTTGTTTATTTAATTAAGAGGAAATAATATAATAAAGATAGAAGAATTAAATGTGAACTATATAAATAAATATTTCTATTTATTTAATAGTAGAGGAATTAAAGGTTAATTAATCAAATAAATCGTATTTAATTAATTAGATTATCCAGACCATTTTTAGATGTATACATTTTTCCCCTCTTTGAAGTGATGTGTTTACGCATTGCTTCAAAGAAAATTTTGCTGCTACTCGATGAAATTTTTTTCAGTATGCCCCAGATGTTGATTTTGATGTGATGATGGATATATGCCACCTCAGGAGATAAATTGATGAACTTTTGATTTTTCAGGATGTTATTGAATTTTTTTTTTTTTTTTTTTTTTTTATGATTTGACAAAGAATTGATGATGAAATAATTCATCTTCCAACAAATAGTGTGAAAGATGCCCCTGTAATGAAAATTGAATTAAGCCTTCAGGAAAAGAATTAATAAAATCCCACCAAAATACCCCTTAATCACTCTATTAAAAAGCAAAAAAGGTTGATTTTGAATTCATTTGTGCATGTTGAGTTTTGAAATTTGAGAGAGAGTGATTTGGAGCCATAATGTCAATCCCTTACCACACTCACTATTTCGAGTGCATGCGTCGACACAACCGCCCGACCACCTATGGACCTTTGGTATGCACCCGTGAACCTCCTCGTTATTCGTGTTTTCATTTTTCACGTGTTTATTTCGAATTTAAACTTTTTGAATTCTCTTAGCACATTTGTAGGATGTAGTAGTGGATGTATGTTCTGTTTTAGCACATTTAGCATAATAGCACATAGGTTAGCTATTTTAGCACATAGATAAGATGAAATAGCGCATTTGACTTTTTAGCGCATAGGTCAAAAAGTGTAGCGCATACATAGGGTAAAGTAGCGCATCCGATGATATTGTGAATTGACCATCTAAAGTGGCACATTTTCCTCCTAAAATGGCGCATATGATGAAATAGCGCTTTTATCGCCTGTTTTAGTGCATCCAAACCAAAATGATGAAATTTGTCATTAACTCCTTGGTTTTGATGATTTTCGATCACGTCAGCCTTTGAGTTGCTATTGATTGATGGTCCTAATAGATTAGATGATGGTCAACCTCATGATAGGTGAGGAATAATTATAGTCAAATTGATAAACCTCATGATAGACGAGGTTGATTTGATTAATTGACCTCATGATTGGTGTGGTAAAATTTTAGATTGATGATTGACCTCATGATAGGCGAGGTTGATTTGATTAATCGACCTCATGATAGGCGAGGAACAATTTTAGATTGATGATTGACTTCATGATAGGTGAGGTTCAATTTCGGGTTGATGATTAACCTCATGATAGGCGAGGTTCAATGATAATTTCTCATGAGATTTTAGAAAAGTCTCACCAGAGCTGATTAGATTTGATAAGCTGATGATGTTGATGATTAACAAAGATTTTTGACTTTTTGTTTTTCATGATGATAGGAGTCATTTGTGAACTTACAGATTAGAGAGCGGTTTCCTAGGACATTTGATTTGATACCGTAGTAAGTGCAGCCTTAGACAGTATTCATCGTGTGTTGTGGTTTGTCCTCCCTCTTAGATATGCCCCAGATTAGGATTAATCGATGTCTCCTAACAGCCTTAGCAAAGAGATGGCATAGCGAGCATAATACCTTCCATCTTCCTACCGGTGAGATGACAGTCACTCTTGAGGATGTATGGTGGATTTTGAGGATGCCCGTTGTTGGAGAGGTTGTTGTTTATGATTCTTCAGAGCAGGGTGAGATTGACGCTCTATGCCAAGTTTTCAAGGATGATTCAATTTGTGGGTATGAGATCCCATGGTGAGATATGGTGGATTCCTATGCTACCCTACCATCAGTACTTGTTGGTTTCATTAGAGGGTTCCTTTGTCCTGATCGCAGGTCAAAGGGACTCTATGTTGGGTGGGGCCGCATTTTAGAGAGCACGATTGTTCACAGTACCAGATATGCATGGGGTATGTGCATGCTCGCTCATCTTTACCATGATTTTCATCTGGTGGTCTACCTCTGAGGTCACATTTTTCCTTTTGGGGTTACATTACTTCAGGTGTGGGCATGGGAGCATATAACTGTTATGCGTCTAGTGGCAGTCAGACAGAGACCTGCCATGAGGCTGTATGTTCATAGATATACAAGTCATCTTACTTAGCCCAAACTGGGTAAGTTGGAGCATTGGAGGAGAGTTTTGGATGATGTAGATGTTGTTACATGGAAGCCCTATCTAGATTGTGAGCATTGGGATGATGATGATACAAAGATGCCATACCTCTGTCAGTTTATGTTTCTAATTGGTAGGACTTGTTTTGTGATCGAGAGATTTTTGTTTTGAAGGGTTCTTAGACAATATGGAATCATACAAGGCATGCCCCAGAGTGTTGTACATTATGGCCGACGTCAAATTGATTCTACTGAGTGGGGACCCAGCCTATCATATGATATTGTAGTTGAGGAGTACTTTGGTCTACAACCTTTAGTTTGGGAGATTCATCCTGAGATTACTAAGGCACTTGTCATAGCTGATTATGCAGAGTACCTAGCCCTACATCTTTTTCCATAGATTTTTGTTCCTGATGAGCTAGTGCCACTACCTAGTGAGGAGGAGGTTGTTGTTTCACACAGTCACCGATGGAGGAGAGAGGAGGGTGGTGAGGTGGAGCAGGATGTGGAGGAGGAGGAGGATGTGCAGAGCAGTGATGAGGATGAGAGTAGTGATGATGAGGTATACGGAGGTGGTGGAGATGGGGGGTAGAGATGATGGTGGAGATGGTGGTGGAGGAGGTGGAGGATCTGGTGGGGCTAGTGGATCAGGTGGAGCCAGTGGATTAGTGCTAGTTTTGGATGTTAGAGACATCATGGTACCTCATAAGAGGTGATCACTGATAGCCCCTGCAGCTCCAGCGTGTTCATATTGGGATACCTTCTCAGCATTAGCAAACTCAGATTGTGAGTTTATAGGTGCAGGTACAAACCTTACAGGGTCAGCTAGTTTAGGCTTGTGGTTTATTGGTGCAGACACAGACGCAAATGTAGACACAGGCCTAGTCTCATGCACATGCCCTTTTGTAGGTACAGGCATAGTTGATAGTTGCCTAGGCACATATAGCCTCATTGACAACCAAGAGAGATGTAGCTAGACGGGCTGCAGAGCAGGCACAATTGATAGCTGAGAGATTGCAAAGACTAGCTGATGGTACCTTTGTAGCTGATTACATGAGAGAGGTTCTTTGTGTAGGTAGAGAGGGAGAGTATTACAGGGGTCATTATCATGATGTTGTTCCCTCCAAGCAGAGAGTCACTTATGCCCAGTCTCAATCAGGCAGGACTCATTCCAGGACTGTTAGTGCAGGTGTGACACAACCTCCATGGAGAGATCTAAGAGATCCTCGTACATCTAGTGGGGGAGGTACTAGTCCAGAGATGTCGGTACCATCTGGGGCTAGCAACACATAGCCCCATGATTGGTTTATCTGATATATTTTGAAACATGATGCATACTCTGGGTTTTTGATTCATAGTCATTTTTTATGTTGTATCTCTTTACATTTCAAACATCATTGTATACTTGACATTATGATTTTTGAGCTTTATATGATATGTGGTGGATTTTATTGATTTATATGTGCTTATATGGTTCGATGATGGAGGCATTTAATTATCTATTTCTATATGCCATGTGATGATTTATGTTATGATGTTATGGATGCAATTTATGATCATGATGACATGTTTATGATTTACATATGATGTTATACATGATAATGCCTATAATTATGATTCATGGATGCATGATGATAGATGTATGATAATGGATATATGTAAATGATACGAAAATGCATCTATATGTATGATTTTGGATGTGTTGTTTTAAATGATATATTACATAATGATAAAGATGAATATGATGTACTATATATTTTAATTTTTCAAATGAAAATATATGATGCAATGAATGGATGAATGAATGATCAATATGACAGATACCTCGAATGCTCGATGTATTATATGATAGTGTTAATGAAAATGCAATTATGTAGATGATTTATTTTTTATTTTTTATTTTCCTTATGCAATTTAGACGTTGTGATGTTATGAAAAATATGATATCATGCAAAATATATGATGGAATGTTTGAATGATTCAAATGATATAATAATGCTTTCTAATGTATGCAAATGAAAATGATTATCCATTATATGATAAAGATGATGTTTTTGTTAATGTCAAGTATACTCATTCCATTAATGAGAAAATATAACTATCATGAATGCAATCTAATTTACCATGCAAATATACATGCAAGCATTGGCATCTTAACAGTCCATTTATTGTGTTTTTTTATCATCATTGAGCTTTTAAAATGTTGAAACTGAGTAGAAGCATTAATGGTATAATTTAGACCAATGATGACCTGAGTACTACTTTCATGATTTTTGATATTGCAATTTAACACCAACATCTAGGTATAATTAAACTGAGATGACCTGAGTTTTTCTTGCGTAAACAAACAAGATTCAATCATTTTACTATGTGAATTCAAAATGTCATCAATGATACTTTGTAGAGAACATCTCGCAACAATTCACACAATAATAATGACCAATTCACAAACAAAAAACAAAGAAAATATCATTCTCCTTCCTAGCTTCTCTAGTTCAATACATCATTGAGTTGCTCCAAATAAATGATAATCAATAATCAAAGTACAACATTTAGAACATTCAAGCTGAAGCAATAAAATCATGATTCAAAAGAATATCATCCATCTAGAGTTTGTTCTGATTGGTTTGATTTCAATTGTCTTGATGTGGATGGTTGATTTTATAAAGTATCTGATGTTTGATGTATGTTCCATGTTGATTTTCCCAATGATCATTGTGTTTGTTTTGTTTTCATACTGTTGTTTATCAGTTTGTTTAAGCCCAAGTTTATTGCCCCCAATGAGTTTAGGAGTTTTCCCCCAAGCTAGGGTGTGACACGATCACCTTGCCAAGATATGTACATGATGTTCGCTTTTCAAATGATAGGCATAAAAATGATGGATAAATTGAACAACCAAGTCATGCATCTAATAGATAGAAAAGTTGGTTTAAATCACAAGTAGCACCTGTTTCCAGGTTTTCAATATTTGTTTTTATTGCACTTTTTAGATTTTATGATTTTTTGGTTTTTTTTTTTTTTTTTGGATATTTAAGATGAAATGATATGATATGACTAATTGAAGGAACAAGATTCCCCACAATAGGGGTAATGCAACCATGGATAAATTATAGATCAAAATGAAAGATTCATTGTAAAACATGTCACACAAGCAACATATCTCTTGTCAAAAGATGATAATGGTTGATTGATTAAGATGCCAGGAATGATTGATTCCATAAGGCATGATGATGATAAGTACTTAGGATCACTAATTTCCTCTAAGTACGATAAGATTGATGATTGTTGATGATTGATTGACAAAAGATATGAGGATTGGATAATGTTTTACAGCTAGGATCAAATATGATTTGCATGATAAGATTCAAGGTTGCAAAGGGACATGGTGACATGGATTTTGATAATCTAGGAGATATGGAATGGAAGAAAGCAAGGATAAAAATAATGAATGGGATGATCAAGATCAACTAGACAAGATATAGACACAAGGCCAAGTATTTTTCCCCTATTCTTCATCAAGACCAAGGAAAGGAAGAAAGGATGTATTTAGTAAGAATGATGGAATATGGATAAGATGAAAGATATGGTATGGAAGATATGGATAAAGTGTATAGGATAAGATATATGATGTTCAAGAAGATCCTTAAACTTTTCAAGATCAAAGGTGGAAAAGTAAGGAATGAGCATATAAGAAAGGAAAATGACCATGAATGATAAGATGGACGAAACTTGTCCCTAAGTGTAGAGTGCAAGAGGAATATGGAAGATAGGATATGTATGATAGGGAGATGGAGGAAGGACTTAAGCATCAAGTTTCACAACCAAATATCCCTCTAATAAACCATGGCAATGGGAATTAGACTCCTAAATGTTGGCAGATTAATTATATGATGGAAGAATCTAAGGACTTATGCAAAGGTTTGGATTAAAGGAGAATGATGGGGGATGAATGTTGGATAATGGATAGAAGGTTGGAAGGCCTATTGATGGATAGATGGAAAGGATGGAAAGATCAACGTTGGCACACACCTTGAAGGGTGGTGGAGTGATGGAGGAAAAATGGATTTGGAAGGTGATAGGTTATTAGATGGAAAATTGGAGGAAGCTTTTTGATTAGCAAATTTGGATGCCAATTTAGATATTATTGCTTCTATGAGACTTTTAGGAATCCACATGACTTTTGACTTTGATTTTTGCTTTGTGGGCCTTTGTGGCCTTTGATTTTTTTCTTTTTGATTTATGGACCTTTGTGGTCTTTGAAAATTGCTTGTTTGCTTTGATGGGCCTTTGTGACCTTTTAAAAATTTCTTTTGATTTATGGACATTTGTGGTCTTTGAGATTTTTTCTTTGATGGGCCTTTGTGGCCTTTTAGATTTTTCTTTTGATTTTGGATCAAATTTTCGTTTATTTTTGCATGTCTCTTCGAGGAGACATGTTGATCCTTTGATACATGTGGATTTTGCAATAGAAGCTTTTTATATTTGGCACCCAAATTGCTTCCAAGATCAATGGGAGGGGTGGATTGAGATGAATGATATGGAGGTATTGTGGATGAGTTAATGTGGGTAGAATTTTGAAAGGGCATCAAGGATGTGTTCCTTTGTTGTTTTTGAGAAATAGGACATGGACCTAGGATAGAGGGAAGATTTGATGGACTAGGATGAGGACCTAGGATAGATGGAATGTTTGATGAACTAGGAAACTTAGGAATATAATCAAGGTCATGGTGATATGGGTTTCTTTGAATAGAAAGGGGTTCTATGATACCTTGTTCATGAAAAGGCCTAATCCTTTTCCTTTGTAATTCATACTTTGACACATTCATTTACCAATGGGATATGTATTGTTTGTGAAACAAGATATGAGTCCATTTTGGGGAGGATATGATATGGATGAGAGGATAGGTGTTGGAAGTAAACCGGAATGGATAAAGGTGGAGGATACCAATTTATAGGTGTGGGGTTCATGGATAGCTTGAATAGGTGTGATAGGCTCTTGAAACTGGGATGATGGGGTGTTTCGATCTTGATTTGGAAAAGGATTATGAAGTGGTATGAAAGGCATATCTTGATCATGAGAAGGATAAACATCTTCATGGGATGAAAAGGTATCCTTGAATGGAAGCATATCTTGATCTTGATGAGGAAGGGAATCATGACATTTTGTAGAAAGCATCTCTTGATCATCAGTTGGTAAGACATCATTAGATAGGATGGAAGAACTATTATGCTCTTGTGATGCAGTAGAATCATGAGATGGTATGGATTGATTAGATGATGTGGAAGAAGAACTTGGAAGGATACTTGTCGCTTGAGATGGAAGGGAATTATTTCAGATGAAAAGTGAAAGGAGGGGATCGTCATAAGATTCTTGAGAAATGGGATCTTGATCAAATATTGGAAGAATTTGTGGAATTTTGATATCATTGGATGGAGTGGAAAGAATATTTTTATCTTGATGTGTAGGGGAGTCTATGCTAGCATGCTTTGGATTGAGAGATTTACATGAATCATTGGATGTTGAAGATATGATAGAAGAGGATGATTGGATGGAATTGTTAACTTGAGTGAAAGAATCTTGAGGTTTATTTTGGATTATGGTGGATGGAGATAAATGCATGACATGATAGGATTGCTCAATATCATTTGTGTTTGAGGACTTACATTTGGGCTTATTGAACTTGGATGATGTAGTTTTTGGTGAAGAAGGTCTCATGTTCATTGTTTGGTTTCTTTCTATGGTTTTTCTTTGTATTTCTTGGAGTCGTTGTTGAATGTTTTGCATCTGCTATGTTAGGATATTCACTTGATCTGTGTTTTGTGTGTGTTGTGGTTCAGTTTCAGCTACTTTAGGTGCTTCTTTTAGTTGATTAATGTCAAATTCTTTTGGAAGTTTTTCTCCTAATTCAGCTAACATCAAAAGGTATTTTTACATATCTTGTTCCAAAACCTTTTCCATAAATTTATGGAAATTAGGATCTTGTTGTGCAGTTTGGATATCCTCTTGGGTTTATTTTATTTGTATCATTTTGGTGGAATCTGTGAAAGGGATTTTCTTCAGCCATGATATTTAGTGTTTCAATTTCTTTTTCTCTAAGTTTTTGTCTTTGTAATCTTGTCAAAATTGGCATACAAGTGTTGTTATTTTTACTAAACTTTGATCTTTTTGTTTGGATAAGTGCCAATAGTATTAACTTAACTCAAATAGAATGATAAATCCTATTGATGATACCAAGTTAAAAATTTGATTATTGTGTTTTGTTTTGTGATTGTAGGATGATGAAATCCTGATAATGAAACTTTAACATAATAATCTAGAGTTGGTTTGGTGATTTAGGCACTTTAAAATTGTAAGATCTTGGTTTAATTTGATAAAGTTTGACTTGTAAGATCCTATTTATTTCAAGTTTAAGACACTATCTGGACTGTGAAAATGTTTCTTCTCTGATAAAAACCTGATTTCTTATGTCAACAGTCTGATGGGGGTTTCAAATAGCTCTTTGTCTTTTTGTTCTGTGGATGCGCTATAACAGAGGGTTGATGTGCTAAAACAGACTGTGTATGTGCTAAAATATATTGTGAATGCGCTGTCAGATAGGGTATATGTGCTAAAATAGATTGTGGATGCACCAAGATACTGGTAAATTACATGACAGACTATGCAGATGTGCTGTAAGATAAGGAAAATGCGCTAAAAAAGTGGTTGTATGTGCTATTTGGACAACAAATGCGCTAAAAGACTAGGTGTATGCGCTAAAGCATATTATGGATGTGCTAAACTAGGAGTTATCAGTATGTTCATAATTTTGTCTATTTGTTCTCATTTTTCTCAGTAAAAAGACTAACTCTAGGTTGTAATTTTTTGACGAATGAGTATTTTGGATATGTGTTTTGCTTGAAAATTTTGGAATTTGTGATCTATTTGGATGATAGCTTTGAAAAACAACTTCACACACAAAAGCCAGATTGTAAATAGTTGTTTCAGATTCTATGTATTAAACATGTAGTGAGTGTTCTAGAATCTAGTCTGTTTCTTTCAATTTCCATAGGTTTGAAAGAAAAAAAATAGTTCAAACAATTTTCTATCTCAAGTAGGTCATTTAGAATATCATAGCCCACAACTTGCAACTATGTTAGCTCACACAGCCCTGTCACCCCCTAGAGGGCACCCATGTTTTTTCCTTTCCCAAGTCTTAACCAAAGTCAAATCCTCCACTTTTGGCCAGGGTCTCTGATAGTTATATGGTGAGTGTCTTGGGGATAGATTCTTCCCTCCCCTCGCACCGTGATATAAAAAGTGTTTGAAAACTGACTTCAGTGAGATACTAACTTAAAGTCCATAGATAGGGTATCCGTTCAAAGTGGCAAATGATAAACTCCCTCAGGAGACCTCCCAATCTTTAAAATAAATATTTTGGGGATGGTTATATTGCACACTTCTGTTGAATGTGGGTTTCTCTAGATTCACTTTTGTTTTATAGTGGGTTGGAAAACTTGGCTTTGATTATTCCCACTCAAGTCCTTCCCATAGGGTGAGTACTTTTTCCCACTACAACAGGCCTTCTAAAGGATTTAATAAAGCATAAAAAGTGATTCTAGCATTCTGATCACCCAGTGAAGGGGAGAGCATAGGCCTATCACTTCAACCACAGTAGACAAGGTGTTCAATTAATCCTTTACTTAATCTAGATGCACTATTTTAAACAAAGGAAAAACAATAATTGAAATTAAATCCTTGCAAGCACCATTAGTAATTTATGAGAATTTTGTCTTTGGCCAGCGTATGTTTTCCAGCAACTGTCTTTGACAAGTGTATTTTGCACGCGGAACATAGAAAACAGAGATTAGATTTCATATTTTTGAAATTATGTAAAAGTAATCAGATGCGCCAAAACAGAGAGTAAATGCGCTAAAATAACTATTCAATGCGCTAAATAAGCTAGTGAATGTGCTAAAAGATTAGATCAATGCATCGAAAGAAAAACTCCATGATTGGTGAAACGAAAACCACATATGTGCTAGAATAGTCTTTGGATGTGCCAAAGTATCTGATGTATGCACTAGAGCAGTTGTCGGATGCGCTAAAGTATCTGTCATATGTGTCGCTAAATCTCTCGATCGTGCTAAAAGAAACACGTCGAAATCCTGCATAGACACTTTCTAGAAAAAAGATGTAAAATAATGGGGTTAGAGGCCCCACGATGGGCACCAAAATGTAAGTTTGGAATAAGTAATGAGTAAAATAACAAACAACACTTCTTAATAAGAAATTATATCAAGAGAATCAACAATAATTAATCTAATTAACACAGGAAAACTCTTGAAAGCGGGTATGTGCAGGATCATCATGGAAAAAATAGGCCCTTAAGTGGCAAAAAAATCAAAAAAAATAGAGTTAGGAAACTTGATGTAAAAATTTGAAGTTATCTATATTATTTCAAAAATATGTAAGAATAGAATCTATAGAAAATTGAATGTAGTTTCTAAACTACTAGGTTTTTTTTTTTTTTTAAATCTATTTGGTGAAAATTTGAAACTTCAATACAATAGTACTTAAATTTCATGGAAAAAATAAGTAGCTATCTGTCTGACCACTCTAACTACAATAAAATGATAATAGTTTTTTATAATATTTTAGATATAAGTAGAGGACTTGTTGGAAAACATACCTCAAGCTTACTGACATGAAACTCCTGAAAGAGAAAAATCAGTAAGACCCTCTGGAAGTCTTACCAACTAGCAACTATGTTCAAAAGTTTAAAGTCACTGAAACTTTGATTTTGTCTTGCTGACGGGAGTCATCGGCAAGACATGTCTACCGCTATGAGTTTTCCATCTCATTCCACCTAGACAGACCTCTTGCTGACAGGTTGGTTCCTAGTGGTTATCGAGGAGACTCTTGGCGACGAGTGGCATCAAGGAGAGGCATGAACATTCAGAATGACTCATTCCGACTGAATATGTCTCGCCAAGGTTTTACACATTGGTGACGGATGGAACACATTAGTAAGACGGTTGAACCTTCAGAGTGACTCATTTCGATAGCGCTAATCTCGACAATGGGTTGGCTCTTGGTGATCATCGAGGAGACTCTTTGCTGATAGGTTTGCAGTCGGTATGAACTCTTTCCGAGAGTACTAGTCTTGCTAACGGATTTTTTTATGAACTGTCGATGGATCTCCACGTGATGAACTTCGGTGTAACCTCTTGTCGATGGTGTCGCTCTTGCTAATAAACTAGTCAGGGTGACATGAACTATCAATAAAATGGTGTAGCTTTAGCCAATGATACTTGGTCAGGTTTGCATTCGGTAAGAACTCTTGCCGATGGATGTGGTCTCGCCAATAGGCTGGTGAATTCGATATGACTTCTCAGGGTATTGTCGATAGCGATGATCATGCTGATGGTTCTGTGATCGGGCATTTTGGCATTGGGGAGACACAGTCTAGTGTCTCACCGACATGTGATTCCATTTGAACTTCTTTGACTAAATGATTATCCTACGTGGTGTGTTCTGAACCAATGAGCGAAGCAGAATGTAAACTGTTAGCAGTTGGACTGTTGCGACCATTCTTGTGAGGGAGATGAACAGGCTGTGAGAGAATGGATTAATCTCGGGAAACGGTGGATGACAATGAATAGTGTGAGATAATGAAGTTTTGCTTGATTGAACATGGATTGA
>VDFB02256132.1:78688290-78837793 GCA_007258455.2 Sequoia sempervirens | reverse complement strand
AATGATAGGAAAGCTCATTTTCAAGGAGCAACTCAACATTAGTCTCCTTGAATCTACTTGTCAAAGTCTAAATACTCTAGCTCACATCTGAAAATGGACATAAATATAACAACCTTAACTAAAATGAAACTTTTCTACTCCTAAAGCAATATCTTCAAAAACAACTACTTTTATGTACAACAAAAGAAATAGATGAACCTCCTATCCACCCTATCATCCTCATCATATTCATATGGAATAGGTTCAAGAGACAGTGAGTATCAACATCAAGCAATGATCACAATGATCAAATGAAAGGGGTTGAGAGGCAGAGTTTCAAAGCTACATTGGACACTCCAAGTCAAGAGGATAGTTGGTGACTATTAAATGATTTACAACCATCAATCTATTTGATGTATATAATTTCCCAGAATTCAAAATTTGAATGTAATGAAACTAACCATAATTACAAAATATCTGACACCAAAATGTAGTACAAAATGAATTGTTTCACAGAATGTCTCAAAGAGATGTCTTCTCATGGAATGAAATGATATGATTGTTGAATGTACACAAAATGTATTTTAAAAGGAAGCTCTCAAAATATTTGAATTAATGAAGCACTCTGGAAAACTAACATTGTAAGCTTTGCTTCTGTTCTAGATGCATTTAGTCATGTAGGTTTAGTGGATGAGGGTTGCACACACTTCACACATCAGTAACCCTTATTGCATTACATATATAGTTGATCATTAGGTGTGCATGGTTGACCTTCGTGCCCGTGCTAGCTATCTTAAGGACACCCTAAACATTATTACTAAGATTCCAGTTAAACCTTTGGTGCCTGTGGATCATATATGAATACAAGATGAGTATTCCAACAACACTACTTTTTATTTGGATCCTAAAAATTTTGCAACTTATGTTCTCTAAAACATGTATGAAAAAATGGGTAGGTGTGGTGAGGTTCAAATAGTAAGGAAATTGATGAAAGATAGAGGAATTAAAAAGATACATGCATGTAGTTTGATTGAATGGCATAAAATGGTATATGCTTTTTTGTGTAGGAGACATATCACATCCACAAACATGGGAGAGATATGAGAAATTGGAGAAATTGGCTTGGCAAATGAAGGCAACATGTATTTCTAGATTTAATACTTTTACTTAATGTCGTGGAATAGAAGAAAAAAGAATCATTTATCTACCACCATAGTGAAAAGTTAACAATTGTATTTGGTTTGTTAAACATGCCCCCTAGTACAACTATTAGAGTTGTTAAGAATCTTCGAGTATGTTTTGATTTTCACACTGCATCTAAATTCATCTCCAAGATTGTTGCAAGAGAAATTGTTCAGAGAGATGTGAACCATTTCCATCATTTTAAATAGGGACAATGTTCTTGTGGAGAATATTCGTGGTACTAAATGAAACAATTTGAAAAATAGGCTTGCACTATAATAATGTGCACTACATCAGATATCCAGTAATAATGAAGGGACATCCATCAAATCATAATAGTAGGGATTTTTTTTGTCATATGTTGTAGTTACAAGTGCCCTACTATCTACACACATGAAAATTATGTGGAAGCATAGACAAGGCAAGTGAACTGTTTCCAAAAATGCCTCAAATAAATGTGATATCGTGGTGTAGTTTATTTTAGGCTTTCCATGGTGTAGTTTATTTTATCCATACAAATCCAAATCACTCTCTAAATCTTAGCTCATCCTATTGTGATTGTATTTAATTATTTTGTTTTTAGTAAAGCCTTTTTGACAATGGATAGGGTAAATGTGTTTGTATTTGTGTTTGTAAATGTTACATTGCTTTCTTATACTTATGGGATCTCACACTTTACATATACAAGACTTTGTGCCATAGAAGATTAGAGTAGCAGAAGCTCTATCACAAAAGGCTTCAATAGAAAATTGAGCATGATGTTATTATCGAAGCATTAGAGCTTTGTATTGGTAATATATTTTTGTAGGAATGTAATTAAGGAATATAAATTTTTATTTTAAAAGTAACTTTCTCAAGAATTGAAATTAGAAACTATAACTTACTATACCATTTGTATTGTATTTATGTAATCCATGCAAATATTGGCTATGCATTCTACTTCTTGAAATGCCTTTTCAAGTTGTTAAGAAAGCTCAGAGTTGTTTTAGCTGGCAATGGCAGAAACTCAAATGTGTAATATAAAAGTTTTCTCCTTGATGTCTGAGGGTAAACACTAGGAAGATGTTTTTTAATTATGTGTAAATCATGGTAATATTCTTGTTTCATCGTTAGTTATGTTTCTCTTTTTTCTTTTGTCTGTGTATGAGGAAATATAATAATTATTCATTAACTAGATAATGAGAAATTACGGTAATTTTTTTTCTCAAATGATATCGAAAGGGCCATAAATAAGTTTGAGATTATTATACTCCATTTCTTTTTATCAGACCAAGCAATACTGTGATTCTTTTCACTTGTAATGGTGACAATGGAGTGATAAAGATTACCTTTTAACTTGTTTGATAGGTAACCTGATTTTTTGGAATTGTATGACTGATTTTTAATATATGTAACTTTCTTTGCTTGGTTAAGTGTGAGTTCTATTGGGGCCCAATCCCTTTGAAAAAAGCTTATAAATAAAATCTCATGGGTGCACAAACATACCATCACTTAAATGAAACTAGATAATATCAGTAATGAAGCCATCCAACAACCACCAAAAGGAGAAACCAGCAAAAAGAACTTCCCACAAACAAACAAAAAACCATACTAAGATTTGGATCAGACACAAAATTTGGGTTGAGTATAAACCTAGGCTCCAAAACTGATCAACCTTTAGCTCTTACTAGAGATAGAGGTGGGAGGGTGAAGGTACTCAATATTTCCAGCCTCCCATCCCTCAAAATAGCCCTTAGATTTCAACATATAAAGCCAAGTCTTGACAAAATAGGGTCATATCCAAACACTTCAACATTGACTTGGAAACCTAATTTTAGCAATCTCTTCAGTTGTTGCAAGAGAATGGGGGAAAAATCCCTAGTTAGAGAGCCTAAATCACAATTTGACCCCTAAACGAACACTCTCATTACTTTGGCACAAGGGCACTCCAAGCTATTCCTGCATCACCATAAAAGGGCAAGCAATAAACCCTAGAAATGGTGTGGTGGTGCGATGGAAGGATAAGACAAAATTCCATTGCATATCACAAACTATTTGAGGATTATTTTGAAATTAAAAGAGTTAAAATAAAATGAAATGGCTAAATACCTGTCGAATTACAATGATCTTGGTGTTTTTTTCATATCCATTGGGACCATGATTGTGATCAGAATTATCAGAAATAGTAGAAACCATGGCCTTTGTCACTTTGTCCTACACTTGCTTGTACACCAGCTCCTGCAAATTTGAAGCCCTGACTTGTTGTAAATTGGTAATATTATTTGATTTCCCACCCAAATTTCCCTCTTTCTTGCAAGTTTCCCTCCACTTTATCACTTGCTCAACTTCATGTGGATTTGATGAACAAGGCCATTAAAGAATAAAAATGCCTTTTTATAATATTTTACCATAAAATATCATTTATTTGTCAAATATTTTGTATATAATACAAAAAAATAATATATAAATATAATACAAAATATAATTAGTATATTATATATATTTAAATAATACTAATACAAATTAAATTATATATAATATAATTATATTTATTATTATATTTAATAGTATATATAATTTATATTATTATTATATATTGTATTCTTATAAAATTATTATAATTAATAATTAATAATTAATATATTTTTATATAAAAAAAATTAAATTAATATAAAAAAAATTGATAGTTTAATTGATCTTTGGAGAGATTAGGAAAAAGAAAGAGAGATAGAGGGGGAGACAATTCTATATAGAGAGAGGAATATATACTAACACTTGCACCTAAAGGAGGTTCAAGGATTGCACTGATAGAAAACTGCATGTATGTTAATATATTAGAGAGTATGTGTTGAAGTTAGGGCTCCCCAACATGCTTCCTCTCTGACCCCATCATGGTGGATTATGGGATCGAATGCAATTTTTTTTTATGAAATATGTGAAGGCGTTAAGACTGCACCGAGAGGCAATGCCTTCCACACAATAGGTATTTTTGGTGCACCAAGCAACCTAGGCAGCCAAATGGCCTGCTTAGGTAGTTGTCCCATGAGGAGGGCTTAATTAGCTCTATGGATTATGATCAAATTTGAAAGAAAAAAGAATAGAGGAGTAATAGTCATTTATTTAGTCATTAATTTAGCCATATATTTAGTCATTTATTTAGTCATTTTTATTTGTCTAATATTAGCCATTTATTTAGTCATTTTTATTTGTCTGATATTAGTCATTTATTTAGTCATTTAGTTGTGATTTTACCCAATGACCAAATTAGTCACTTATAAATGACCAAATTAGTCATTTATTTTCCAAATTCTACTAGTGTACCAAAACACTAATATGCAACCCAGAACAACACTACACCACATTATTTCCTCTTTTTATCAATTTTTCTCAAAAGAACTTGAAAAACAAGCATCATAGACACATCCTCATCACCTTCAACACTTCCTTAACCATAGATAGAAGCTTATTAAAGAAACACTAGAGGTTGACACCAACAACTTACTAATGACAACATAGTGCAACTAATCAAAGCATAGATAACACCAACATACTCTTTCAACAATCTCCCCAAACAATGGTTTCCTTTCTTCTATAGTTGACACTAATGACAACACAAGCTTGTTGAAATCAATGAAAACACCAATCTGCTCATACTTGCAACAACTATATGGTGACATAGAAAGTTGGTCAAATTCTTCCAATATATGTGGCACATCCTCTTGTTATTTTGGAGGAAAAAACTCACAACCACTATTAGTGTGTATGAGTGAAATTATCATGTGACCCAACCACTTCTCACTATATTTATAAACATTATTCATAATATTCAATAGTTTAGATTATTCATTCTTGTGTTCTTATTTGTATATTGTGTCTCTCTTGCAAGTGTGAGATTTATCAACCTTCTTGGCCTATTGAATAACAATGTTCTATCCAATAGATCCCCATTCCTACAATATCAACACTAGGACCCCATGTATAATAATAAAAAAAATCATTTATTAGGTGAAAGAGGTCCATTTTTCTCATTTTTTCCCTCTTTTACTCAATGAATTTATGTAAAATATTTTATTATATTTGACACTTCCTTTTCAAGTCAAGAGGTGGAATATCTATGGATACTCCTATACAATAGTACCAACATCATTGTCTAGTTTTAAGACCATATCACATTATTTACTAGGTAATACCATTACATATTTACAACTTGCATTGTATGTTCCAATAATGTGTATTAGTACCTCTTAAATTTTTATATAATTATATGTATTTTGTTGTTGATTAATAGGTGCACACTTTCAATCAGTTTGGAACCACTATTAGAAGTCCTCTTTACAAGTTTTAGAACCCCACCTATTTCTTAGACAAAGCTTCCCATTGGAAAATGATGTCATGGTGACTATTTTCCTTGAGAACCCTTGTCCTTTTGATTCAATAGGTCCCAAAATTTATAGGAAACATTAGGAGTTTATTTTGAATACTTTTCTATTGGGCCTAATTTTATTATGATCATTTATTTCTCTACTTAGTCAAATTCTTGATTTCTAACTTACAAGTCTTGATTTTCAAAGTATAACATTGGAACTATTCAATGATTAGTTGATTGTCAATCCCAAATATAGTAGTTGTGAATCATTAATAGGCTAGTTGGAGATAGATTTATGTAACATTAATTTCATATTTTATATACATCACATAACCATGCCTTGAAAAAGAACCTAGATTGTGTGTGTCCTCATGCTAAAATAGTTTATTTCATGTTGTATTATCTTTCATGCTCATGTTATTTTATTTTTTGGGAGATTTAGTGATGAATTACATGCTATGATGAACATAGGGCATCTCCAAACCACCAAAACATGTAGGAAATCAACAAATAACCCAACAAATAAAATAACTCTCTATAGTCACACATTTGTATTGATTTGAAATTTATCTTTGAATTTTCCACTACACACTTTCTTGTGTTGACATGAAACTTGTTTCTAGTGTAAGACCTAAATACCAGTTCATTAGAACACTTTTATTAGATGGTAGCAATTGGATTTTCTGATTTCTTATATTAGTTCTATAAGGTTGAAAGAATCTCCAAGTGGTTGAACTTAATAGATTAAAGTATTGGGTCCTAATTATGGAAATTTAGGTTCACATCCTCATATGAACATCTAATGTGGAATTCTAAATTTGTGACTCTTGATATTCTAAAGGATCTCGTATTAGTCTATAATAAGTTTTTGTGAGATATTTTATAATGCAATCATGCATGGAGGCTATAAGCAAATAACTTTCCAACCTTCAACCTTAACAATCTAAAACATATCTGCAATAGAAAATAATGGAAACACACAATAAAAAGACAATACAAAAATACCTCAACCACATGACACAATACTTATCATTGTAAACCCTCAAGGGTAAGAACACCTAGCATCTACTTGAGAATACTCTTACTATGTCAGATTCTAAAACTCATTACATCTGACTCTAAGGATTCTCATGTGCTAGGTTGCAACCCATAATTATAGTAAATTTATATAAAGAGGAATAAAACACACCACCTCTACAAAGAGGAATAGAACACACATCACCTCCACATCATATTTTGCTACTTATTTTTCTACTACTCTCATCTTTGTCAATGAATTCCCTTTCTACTCTTCTCTTCTAATACTCTTCATCTTCCCTTCTACTTTTCTCTTTTTCTTTTTTCTTCCTTCCTTCTTCTTCACTTATGAGATTTCCTTCTACTTTTTTCTTTTTCGCTTCACACACTCCTTGTCATCTACCACTTACAATTGTAGTGATTCTTTCTATTCTTTCACCCTTGAAACAATCCCAAGCCATGCTTATATACCATCTGCAACTCTCCAGGATAATTTGTGTTAGCCGAAAATACACCTCTATCCTAAATCACTAGCAGAAATACGGGAATGAAACAACATCATGCACTTCATATCATTAGCTCTGCTATGACCCATTTACCTTTACATGCTTCTCGTTGCTAGTGTATGTCTCATATTGCTAATACAAACTCCCAAAATTCTATATAGTCTATTGAACACACTTGGGGACTGAGAGGGGGGGTGAATTAGTCTACTCAAGAACTTGCACAAGTCCATAACTTAAACTTTTTATAAATTAACCAAATAAAAAACCTTAAACAAAATAGTAGCAGAGAAGGATATAGTAGTATAGCTTCAAGAACCTCAAAAATCAAAGATATAGCAGTTCTAACTTTAAATAGATCAACACCAATGATAAAAGAGACAAGAAAAAAAATTCACAAGATGACATCAGATTTATGTGGAAAACCCAATGAGGGAAAAACCATAGTGAGAGTTAACTCACAATATAAAGGCTCACTACTTCAGTGTAAGATACAAAGGACTTGTTGAACTAAAGCTAACACAACTTTAGGGGAAAGATATAAGGACCTAATGAGATTCACTATCTTAGAGTAGGATACAAAGAGTTTATAAATAATTACAATATTTTTCAATAATTCACTTTGCTAATTGAGTCGTTAAAGCACATCTGATATTTATTCTTCACACTATAGCACTAATTTTGTTGGATATTCAATACATTCCACATTCACACTTCTTTGCACTTATTCATACTTCCATACATCTTGCATCTGCAATGATCTTGCATTTATATCCACTGCAACAATTCAAAACCTCAATTAGGTTAGCCAAGAAGAAGATAAATAATGAATTCAACAAGTTAGCCACCAAAACATAATGTGGTTCTATCTCAAGGATAGAAAGGACCAAAAAAAATCCTATTACATCTTCCAATGTGATCCAAATTAATTCACACATTGGCACACATCAATCTAAGTTGGCATCAAGGAAACATGTAGATGAAATTTGAAGCACATGACTAGTCAACCCAAAAACATACTTCTAATTGAATTGAATCAATGTAGTTCTAAATAAGATAGGTCAAGACCCAAAAACATCTTAAAATATTTTCAATTGCTGACACAAACCCCAAGCACACAATACAAGAAAAGGAACAAGCTTAAGTGCTACCATATAATAACCCACAACTAACCTGGAAAGCCAACTCAAGACACTATGCAACACCAAAGAGGCCAATCAACAATGTGTGGATCACATGAGGGTGTTCCATGAACATCCAAAAACACCTCCAACCACTTCTCTCATACTATCATGCCACTAGAAACCACCACAAACCAACCAAGAATAGAATACTTTATCCTAGCAACACAAAATGCTCAATCATGAGGTATAACATTGAAAAATCAACTCGCATAACACTTCAACACATGGGAGTGGAATTGAGATACTGCACAAACATTGAGAACACATTTACCAAGCTATAGGAGCAGAGATATCAATGCAAAGAAATGCAGAGCATTTTCCTGACCAATCCAGACAACCAACAACACTGCCAACCTTTTGTAATTCACAAAAATATCCTTAATAACATTGGTGACCTGAAAAGATAGGAGTGCAACATGGACATAGAACACTAACTTTGAATCCCAAACCGCAAAACCAAATATTCAACAATTGAGAAATGTAGAGCATTCTCCCAAATAGACTTCAATGCAATTTCCAGGAACAAAACCATTTAAGCAACTTGTGGAGGCAAGAGCTTCATTAGAAACATCACAAAATAGCATAAGACGTATTGCAGACCTTCAAAAACATCTCTCTAGTGTTAGCAATACTTCTAATGCTTCTAGTCCTCATCTTAATATATCATTATGAAACCAACTCTGCTCAAAATGACAATACTCAATACTTCTTTGATTATCATCGGATAAGGCATGACATCCAAACATGAGCTTCAACAACATCAAATAAGGCATGAAATTCAACCATGATCTTTAGCAAACATTAGATAAGGCAAGACATCCAACCAGAATGTTTTCAATCAATGAAAACCAATGCCAAACAACAAGTACTTCAACAAGGACATCAATATCAACTAATGCACACAATCTCCCAAGAATATGCACCAACACCAAGTGTTGAAACCACAACAATCTCCTTAGGCATATGCAATAGGAAATATCATCAATGAAAACCACAACCAAACATACAACAATATTCATCAAGTGGTGACATCAATGAAAGCCAACAATCAATGTTGGCATCAACGACAACAATTTCCAACAATCTCCTCAAGTGTTGGCATCAATGACAACAACTACCAACATAGTCATCCTCCTTGTAATAGAAAAACATAGTCTCAACTCTATCACCTTTAGATATCTAGATCTAACATTCCTCTTGACTAATTTTACCCTATCCTTCAAACTATGAGACCAAATAAATAAATGTAGTATAATGCAATAGTCTCTAATGACTCCCCTTGGTAACCTACAACATAACACCTAGTGACAACAAATAATCCATATCAATTGAAAAGACTTATGTTCCTTCCCAATTCTCTGGCATCATTTTATCAATTTTATGAATTACTTGTGCTTTATATAGATCCTTGAATTGATATTAGAGCTTGGTGTTGATTTAACTATTTAACATGTTTCATCATAAGGATCTTCTTATAGTAAATGCTCATAAGATATTTTATTAGTTTTATCTTGCTACTTGTATTAGTAGAATATTTGTAAGTTATACTTAAGAGAAAAAAATGTTAGAAGTATGTCATGTTTAAATTTATTAAGGAATGACTTATTATTCTTGTGGAAAACATCATAATGTTGCCCAAATTTCCTTTTGAGTGCTCATTAATAGTTGTGATCTAGGTTGGTCCTCTATGCTAGTGTAGCATATTGGAGCTATATATTGAAGTTCCTTGGCTATTTAAGGAGTTAGAAGTCTAAGATTTCAGGTAGATCTTAGGTTGATTTGATTGTAATTGTAGAAGGTCCTTGTATATTTCTTGTATGGATTGAATAATTTAATGACTAGGTTTCACATATTAATGACCTTATGCATTTTTCATTTCTCTACAAATTAATTATTATTCTATTTAATTTCTATTATTGTTCCTTACTCAACTTTCCATTATATTATTAACTTATAACTAATTATTATACAACTTTAAAATATATATCAAAATTAAGTACACGCTATATATCACACATACCAATTTTATATATTATATATTACTTATTTCACTCGATTGAAAAATTATTTTTGAAAAATAAATTTTATCAACTAAATATTTTAAAATAGTTCTTTTTTACTTTTAAAAATTTTAACATGTAAAATAAAATATTTGTATTTCTAGTGTGTTAATATTTTAAAAAATAATGCATACTATATTATTGAATTTTTATTATTCTTAAACCTTTATAAAAGAAAAAAATGATAAAAAAAAGGTTCTATGCTAAGTTTGGATGGCTATCTGGTGCAGAGCACCTAGGTGCCCCATTTGAAGAATTTAGTGTAAAGGGTCTAGATAGGTAGATAGAGTCATGTTAATGATGAATAAGGCCTTATGAGGCCCTTTTGTAATTTTTTTATGGTTTTATAAGTCTTGTTGGGGTTATAGGTGAAAAGTTGTTAGGTTTGAAAAAAATGTCAATTTCAAATGTTGAAAATGCAAAGGAAAAATTGTAAAGGCATGGAATATGAAGGGTCTTAGAAGTTGAAAAATAGTTATAGGAATTTGATTAGTTAGAATTGGATTTGAATAGTTATATATAGCCGCTTGAAGGCTTGAGCAGGGTTGTTGAAGCATTCTTGAAGGTGAATATCAATAAAATAGCACTGTTTTCAATTACTTTTCTATGTTTTATTCCTTCACCAGCCTGTGTATGGCTCCATACAACAAAGACTTATTCCTAAATGTTTTGAATTTGTTTTAGCTTGGATTTGGTATTGTTTCTAATCCATTCTTAAGGAGTTTCTTTGTTTTTAAAGCAATTTAGAGACTAATATTTGAAAAATAGGTCTAAAAACAGGGGTGTAGGGTTTGAGTCTCAAAATGATTTGAAAAGGTCATTCCACCTTTTTGTAAATAATATTTATTAGTGGAATGGACCTATTAAGTGTAGGAGTAGGTGTAGGGATACATTTTTGAATTTATAAAGGAATTTGAGTGGACTGAGAACGCTGCCTTGTTAGAAAACATAGATTTTGTGCCATTTGGGTAAGGCTAGAGAGAGTGTTTTTGTGAAGTTGGTTGAGAACTTGTTGAAAATTGATGAAAAATGATTAAAAAAATGAATTGTGAGATTTTTTGAAGGTCTGAGTGGGTAGAAATGGTCAAAGGAGTGAAATAGAGAGAAACCCTAGTTGGAAAGGGTAAAAACAAGAGAAAATTGGTGAGTTTTCAAAGGAAGTGTATGTAAATAAAAGGGGAAACATAATATAATGATGAATTAAGCTTAAGAAGGAAAAAAGAAGAGGGATTGAAGTGGTTTTAGGTTTGCGAGTGGTCTGGGCATGTGATTTTCAATAAGCCTAGTCTAAATTGTGAAAAGTGAGGGTTTAGAGGAAATGGGTCTTAGTGAGTGAGTGAGGACCTATAGATTGGATAATATTGTGTTTTGAAGGTATTTTCAAGACTATTTGGAGGTATTTGGAGTTTTTGGTGAGTTTAAAGATAGGTTCCTTTGCAAAAGAGGGCTAATTAGAGCTTGTTTTAGCCTAAAAGGCCATTTTGAGTGCAGATCGTCCAAAGAGGCCTAATGTGAAATTGAAATATGTTTTATACCAGGTTAATGGGTCCTTGTAAGTGTGAGTGGTTTGATGATTTGTTACTACAGTTGTGAGTTAAGTTCCTTAAACAGGGTTTGGACACCTACTAGGTGTATGGAAGCTTGAAAGGTGAATGTACAAATAGAAGTTCTTGAGGCTTTGAGAGTGAGTTAGCCTTGTTTGGATGGAGAAATTAATCTTGTTAGATTCCTCTTGGTTTCTTGGAAATGGTTGGAAACATTGAGGGTGAATTTGAGCTATTGGGTGACAAGGTTCCTTAAAGGGAAATTTGTGTTTTTGAAGATCATTGAAGATCAAAGTGAGAAATCATGATACAAGATGGTTGATGTCATCCTTGTCTCTGCATCAAGTGGTATCAAAGCACAACTTGAAGATTCCTGAAGGATATTGGGTGATTGGTTGCAGTTGGAAGTTGAAAGGACAAGTCAGCATGGCAATGGAGTTCAAAGAAGCAACACAAAGGAATGCAATTTTCAAGAGCACTTGCAAGTGTAAAGGTAAGGTATGTATTGTGATGGTTGATTCAGGTAGCTTAGACAATTTGATCTCTCAAGAAATGTTTGACAAATTGCACTTAGAGAAGATACCCCATGAGTCACCTTATTCAATTTCTTGGATAAATGGTGAGCATGTTTTGATGGTTAAAAAAAAAGCTTGGGTTGAGTTTCATATAGGTGCATATAGAGATAAAATATTGTGTGATATTGTGCCTATGAATGTGTGCCATCTATTGTTTGGAATGCCATGGATACATGATAGGTTTGCTTTATATGATGGAAGAGAAAATAGTTATTGTAGACACCTAAAAATGGTCTGGAGAATCTAATTAATTAAATACGACTTATTTGATTAATTAATCTTAAATTCATCTACTTAGTAAATAAATAGAAATATTTATTTATATTAAGTTCATTATTAACTCTTCTATTTTCTTTCCTAATTAAATAAAAAAAATTAAAAACTTTGTTTTATTTAATTATAATCATTTTCATTATATTATTTCTCTCTTAATTAAATAAACAAAATTAAAAACTTTGTTCTATTTAATTATTATCATTATTATTTCTTCTATACTTTATCCATTAATTTTATCTCAAATTAAATACACAACTTAAATAATTTGTGTTATTTAATTACCTCATCACATTTCTTCTTAATTAAATAAAGATATTCTAAAAATCTTTTATTTAATTATCATTTTCCCTTTTGTTTTAATAAACAAACCCTATAGTTTGATTTATTAAATTATTTATTCCTCTTTTGCTAAATTTAAATAAATTAAAGTTATTTAAATTAATGCATAAATCTTTTACCACTATTCACTCACCAATAAAATTAGATTTTTAAAATCTAATTAATGCAACTTTCATTCATGGGAAGAGCTTCGGGGACAAACCTGCAGGAAGTCCTCTCAATCTCCTTCCTCCAATCTTCCCTCTCATCTTGCCTGGTGTTTTCATGGGGAGGAACAATCCTCCATGATCAGCTCCATCTTCTCATCCCATGCCCTTCAATTCTCCAGATTGAATCTCAGCCTCTTGTCCCGTATCCCTGTGCAAATGTGCTGCCGTGAAAGCTATAAATACAGCTCTTTGGCTACAGGAAATGGATCCCAACTTGTGCAATCTTACTCTGCAGGTTTTCCAAGGCATCCAACATTCATCCAGCAATCAAGCATCCAACATCCATCCAGCATTCATCCAGCATCCAACATTTGTAGTCATGGTTGTAATCACAGTTGTTTTTATCATTTAATCATAGAGGAATAGAATAGTTTAATTCTCATTCTCTAAGTGTCATTTCAATAGTCTAATTAACTTCTAAAAATCTGATAGCAAAGTAGATTAGAGAGATCTTTAGAGTTAGAGAGCAATAGGATAGATTTCTGAACATTTCTAGTTTAAATTAGCTTAATTTTCTTGAATCTTAGATGCAATGTCCTATTTAGAAGTGTAGAAGCATGTTTAGTTTGTTTTCCTCATTCTACCACTTACAAATTGGCGCCCACTGTGGGGCATAACCCCATATTCTGCTTGATTTTTGAAAAAAGTGTCCTATAGGTATCGGCGTGATAGTTTTCACAGAACTGTGACTTTTTGTAGCGCGCCAGTTGGATTTCATAGCACATCGGTGGTCTGTTTCAGCGCGCCGGGCTTCTATTGTAGCACGCCGCGTCATTGTTTCAGCGTGTCGGGTTTCTGTTGTAGCGTGCCGCGTCACTGTCTCAGCGCGCTAGGTTTCTGTTGTAGCGCGCCGCGTCACTGTTTCAGCACACCGCATCACTGTCCTTAAAATCATTTTTTTTAATCTGGATCCGACGCATCCACGGCCAGATTTTGTTTTTGTCTATTTTTTGATTAAAATTTACCAATCCTAGGATAGAAATGGATACAATTTATCAATCCTAGGATAGAAATAGATAAAAATTGATCAATCCTAGGATAGAAACTTCACATTTTCTTGTGGGATTAAAATTGAACATTATGCTATTATGGAGCAATATCTCCATGTAGATTAACTAATTTGTCTTTTGGGTTTTAAAAAGAACAACTTCTTTGCTTTGATTGGGTGATAGGTTTATGCTCTCCCCTTTACTGGGTGCATCAGAATACCAGACTCACTTTTCTTTACGCATTTTTAAAGCTTTTTAAAACCTTTAGACAGGCCTGCCATAGTGGGAAAAGTACTCACCCTACGGGAACGACCTGAGTGGGGATAGCCAAAAGCCATGGTATTCCAACCCACTTAAAAATTTATGTGAATTTGGGGAAACCCTCTTTCAATGGAAGTGTGCAGGATAACCATCCCCAAAATCTTTGTTCTAAAGATTGGGAGGTCTCTCGAGGGAGTTTATCCATATGCTGCTCTGAACGGAAACCCTATCTAAAAACCTAGAAATAGAAGCACGCTTGTCAGTTTCTAAACATTGTAATACTCGGCAGTGCAAGAGCGGGGAAGAATCTACCCTCAAGCACTCACCATATAATTGCCAAGGACTGTTTGCTCAGGGGATCCATTATCCACTTCCGTCACTCTGAGTACGCACCTAGAAAAGACAAAAACACGGGTGCCCTCTAGGGGGTGACATGCCTGTGTGAGTTGACGCAATTCCAAGCTGTGGGCCGTTCGAGTATATAACGATGACCTTTTGTCTCTAGCAGTGAGTCTATCTGAAGTGTCTTGTCTATTATAAACCAGTGAAAATCAAGAAGAATCATGCTTGATTCTTAAGAACATACACTATCTGTTTAGATTCTAGGATTTTAAAGTCAACCATTCTATTCTTGCTTGTTGTGTTTTCTCTCATTAAATTCAGATAAGATCATCACAAAAAATCTTCAAAATCATAACACTCGTGAAATCCTCATGGTTCGAGATTGGGTATCCACCAAATTTGTCAAGAAATCTCTTGTCAAACGAATCAGAAAACCAAAGAAAACACTTACATATAAACAACTTCTGAAAAAGCAACGATTCTTATATCAAAGCAGGAAAGTTCTACTCCAACATAGGACTTTTATTCATAGGTATCACGATTTCTCTAGAGGTTATATAGACGACTATGTTGTAGCTCCCTTAGATTCACAAGCATTTTATCAAAGAAGGGCTCTTAGGCAACACCACAATCACAGTCAAAGAATTCGTCTAGAATACATCCCACAACCAGCCATACAATACGATACCAGACCAAGTGAGTTTCATAGAATAAGATAGTTGTCTATCTTAACACCTCATGGTTTTGTTTTAGCGCGTCACTAGACTGTTTTAGTGCTTTGGGTCTCTGTTTTAGCACGTAGCTGGTCTATTTTAGCACTTTGAGTCTCTGTTTTAGCGTGTCGCTTGTCTGTTTTAGCGCTTTGGGTTTCTGTTTTAGCGCGTAGCTGGTCTGTTTTAGCACTTTGAGTCTCTATTTTAGTGTGTCGCTGGACTGTTTTAGCGCTTTGGGTTTCTATTTTAGTGCGTCGTTGGTCTGTTTTAGTGCATCGCTGGTCTGTTTTAGCGCTTTGGGTCTCTATTATAGCGCGTCACTGCTCTGTTATAGCGCATCCCAACTCTGTTTTAGCACTCCGGAAAGTCAGAACAACAGAGAGTTAGTAAGACAGTTTGTCAGTTTACCCATATCAAAAACAAGGTTTTCATCAGTCCAAAACATTTTTTTTCATAGTCCAAATCATACAAAAGGAAAAACTTTACTATTACGCCTCGATCTTGAAACATCTTGCAAAGTGTCCTTATCACTAAATCTGAGATTTTTCTGTCAAAGTTTCCCTATCAAGGATTTTTATCATCCTTCCGTCACAAAACTAGACACAACTAAATCAGATTTTAAATCAAAAACCTCAACACTTATCCAATCAAAAATCCAAGATCAAAGTCTAGAGTAAAACTCTAACGTTTATATGCCTATTTTCACACGAGCAGCATATCAAAGACAACAACAAGAAGAAAACGAAAGAATAGTAGCCATGGCTGAAGAAAACCCTTGGGGACGATACAGTAACACTGATCCTCTCACTAATTCACACGAGAAAGAAATAACTGCAGAAGAAATCGAGAAAGTTCAACAAGACCCTCATTTCCATAAATTTATGGAAAAGATGCTAGAGCAAGATATGGAAAAGTATCTTCTACTATTAGCTAACAAAGGTGCTAAGCTTCCTAAAGACTTTGATGTCAATCAACTCAAGGAAACAATCACACCTAACCCAACTAGTATAGAAAATCCAAATCAAATAGATGCTTTGACAAAACAAATCCAACAATTACAATTGCAGTTCCAAAATATCCAACAAGGGCCAACAAAAAGATATTCCTTACAGGACATTTGCCCTTATCCATTCGATTCAAGCATTAACATGATACCATTTCCACAGTATTGTGAATACCTAATGTAAAACAAATACAATGGAAGAACCGATCCATTTGATCACGTACGGTAATTTCGAGCCATGAGCATAGAGTTCACACATGAGGACTCTTACTTACTACGATTATTTCCAAGAAGCTTAGGAAACACTTGCATGGAGTGGTTTTCTAAATTGGAACCTGGGATTCAATCTTTTGAAGAACTTATCAATAGGTTCATAATGCACTTCTCATTCAACATCCAACATGGGGTGACCTTAAAAGAACTCTACAACACCAAACAAGAAAAGGGTGAAAAGTTTCTTTCCTTTCTCCAACGATGGAGAAGGCTATTTGCTAAATACCCTAGATCTATTCCTGAAGAGGAGAAGATAGAGATGTTCATTGATAACTTAGTGGATGACATGAATTACAGATTGGACTTACAATGTCCATCTACATTTGAACAAGTTATCAAAAAGGGGCTCAAAATCGAAGAGGCTCTAATCAAAAGAGGAACAATCAAACACTTCATTGAAGGTTCAAACAATAACAATTCCTCTAACAACAACAATGAAAAGCCACGATTTTGGCAAAAGAATAAGAATACTGATACCATGATCGATACACACACATCTAAACCAGTATTCACCTTGACGCCAACCACTACAAACAAACAAAACAATGATTTTAATGTCAAACAAAGTAGTGACCAAGGAAATAATCAAAATAGTGGAGAAACAAAAACCCAATCATTCCAACGACCATCCAATAAACAAAAATTCATGCCATTAGGACAATAATTGGAATCAGTCCTCAAAGAACTTTTAGATGAAAAAATTATTCACGTACAAGAGGCTAGAAACTGGGACCCTCAAGTCAAACCATCATGGTGGAATGACTTGCATTACTGTCACTACCATCATAATAAAGGCCACATGACTGAAAATTGTTGGCAGTTAAAACATGCGGTACAAGACCTCATAGATCAAAAGAAAGTATTTGTAGAGGGGCACCAAACAAACAAAGATCATACAACATTTAAAAATCCTCTACCCAATTATCAGAAGGGAGAATCCTCTTCCGCAAAGACCAAAGGTAAGAATGTCAGTTATGTTTATGACACAACAATCCTTTGTTTTTCTTCCGCCAAGGAGGATGAGGAGTTATGCAATCAAATCAATCAGAACAATGACATTACATCTACTAATTTGGTACAACATATGGACAAATCTGAAAACCAAATTAACATAATCACACTCAAAGGGAAACAAGAGTACCAACCGGTAAATGCCACAACAAGGGCACAATCCAAAGTTATATTGAAAGGAGCATCATTATCATCCCCATCTGTGGATCCTCCCTCTACTCAATATAATCTCATCGATCAATTACAGAAAATACCGGCACAAATATCCATTTTGGAACTTTTAAAGATCTCCCCATCACACAAAGAGGTTCTTGAGCAAGCTCTTGTATCAACCATGGTACCTAACAATTTGGATGTATGTCAATTCCAAGCTATGGTGGGACATCTATCTGCACCTCATTGCCTTTCATTTTCTGAACATGATGATGTATCACTCACCCATCCACATAATTCCACCCTTCACATTAAAGTCCTCATCCATAAACACCGTGTAAAGCATGTCCTAATAGATGGAGGGGCTGGTTTAAATATTTGTACCTTAAAGTTGATTCGTGCACTAGGATACTCAGATGAAGCCATTGATACAAGAAGAAAAATCACAATCAAAGCATATGATGAAGAAGAAAGATCCTCTAAAGGGTTGATCATATTACCCATTCAAGTAGGACCTATTGTCCAAAATGTGGTTTGTCAAGTCTTAGATAGAGAACTGACATACAACATACTATTGGGACGTCCTTGGATTCATGATATGCAAGCAGTACCTTCCACCTATCATCAATGCCTGAAATTTCCCGTCAATGGATAGGAGGTAACAATCACAGCAGACTATAACGGCACTCAAGCTTGTCATACATTGAAAATATCTCAGGATACCTTGATACCTCACAATAGAGAAGTTGGCACATCAGATTCATCTAATGGTAAGAAACAACAAAGTTTCATATCAAAGTGGCTTCCAAAACAACAAAAATCACAAGAGATCAGGGTAGAACAATCTAACCCTTCAAATGTTGAAGAACAATTGGCTTCACTCTCACACCAATTCACCAACAAAGTACAGATAAGTGATGAAGGAATAAGTGAATATGGTGTTGGACACTCTTTCCATCTATCATAGATGTTACCCTCCTTACAAATGTATGGACAACCATCTACAATCACCCAAAATTCAGCACAATCTACAACGGCATTAGATGGTAGATTTGTAAGAGCAGGATATTTAGATGAAGAATCAGAAGATAAGGCTATTCTAAATTGGCTTTATAGGGATGAGGAAGCTTCCACTTCCATGAATAATATCATAGAAACAAATCAATATGGAAAGGGAAAAACTATTCAGGAGAAAATGGGATATTCAGGACAGGGACCTCTTGGGTTAAGGAAACAAGGCATAACAGAACCAATCCAACCATTCATACTCCAACATAAGGATAAAACTGGACTAGGATATACAGCAAAACAAGGATCTCTTGACTGAGGGAAACAAAGTGTAACGGAACTGATCCAAGTTCTCACAATTCAGCAAAATGGCAGAATTGGACTAGGATACATAGAAGAAGCAAGAGCATAAATCACCAATAAAACTATGGAGCGTATTCTTCAAATAAGAGATAACTCTGAAATAGATTCAAATGAATATGAGTGGGATAACTTATCAGATGTTTCCTATGAAGATATTCAGATCGACATCATCAAAAAGTATACCCCCAAACATGAGGAGGGTCAAAGCTCGAGTTTTAATCCTATTGTCTTTGAAACACAAAACTTTGATGACTCAAGTGAAGATGAAAGGACATCGATTGAGATAAATGATGTGGAAGAAAATACCTTCGTAGGCCTCGACATAACCATTAACAACCTGGATGACATTTCCGTCCGAGCTTTCACCATCACTGACCTCAACCCATCTAATGATTCATTGCCTTTACTACATCCCGAGTTTATCGAATGGGAACCCCAACACCCTATCAATCTCCCTGTTTTTGACAATGATTCCGCTATTATTAACTACCTTTGCTGTAAGGAATTTGATACTTGTTCTACCAATGCTTCTTTAAACGATGCTTTCAGGCAGGAGGATGCCAAGCCTTCCAGTTGCAAAAATATGGAAATAAAAAATGGATCCAATAGTGAAAACCATTCTATGGTAGTATTTGATCCTAAAATAGTAAAAACAAAGAACACATCCAATGGTGAAAACCTCATTGAGGCACCAAAGGATGGAAGGTTTGACATCCTCCCACAACATTACCATGAAAGATCATCAGTGTTAATAGAACCCACATAGTCTATTGATATTGGCACAGCAGAGAAAGCAAGAATACTACACCTGGCAACATCCATGACAGATACAGAAAAGCCAGATTTTATCAAATTCTTTGAAGAACGATGCATCAATTTTGCTTGGTCATACTCGACATGCCAGGCTTAGACACAATCTCATTATGCATCACTTATCCTTACCAGCTGGCACTAAACCAGTAAAAATAAACTGAGAAAAATGCATCCACATGTTGCATTATTGGTAAAAAATGATTTGAAGAAACTACTAGATGCTGGATTTATCAGGATCTATTGATTATGCTGAATGGATATCCAACATTGTACCTATTTCAAAACCAGATCACACCATGAATATGTGATTTCGATTTAAATAAAGCATGTCAAAGGATGACATTGTCAACATGACATGATTGTAGATCTAACCTGGCCATCAAATGCTATCACTCATGGATGGATTTTCAGGATACAATCAAATCAAAATAGCTCCTGAAGACCAAGAAAAGACAGCATTTACATGTCCATGGGGCACCTTTTGCTGGAACGTCATGCCTTTTGGGTTAAAGAATGCAGGAGCTACATACCAGCGAGCTATGACAACAATCTTCCATGACATGATGCACACCTTCATGGAGGACTATGTGGATGACATCTTAGCCAAATCTTACACCAGAGAAGGACATCTTGAGATACTGGGAAAAATATTTGATAGGTTGGAGAAATTTAAAGTCAGATTAAATCCCAAGAAATGTGCCTTTGGAGTAACATCAGCAAAACTCCTTGGATACATAGTTTCTACAAAAGGAATTGAAGTAGATCCAACAAAAGTTAAAGCCATTATGGAAATGCCACCTCCTAAGAATATCAGTACATTAAGATTTCTACAAGGCCGACTACAGTCCATCAGAAGATTCATCTCTCAACTAGCAGATCGGTGTCATCCATTCAACCAACTTTTGCATAAAAATGTGTCTTTTAAATGGGATGAACAGTGTGAGAGTACTTTCAATCAAATCAAGCATTATTTGATGACACCACCAATCTTGGTGCCACCCAGTGAAGACAAGCCATTGTTGCTATATATTGCAACAACAATATCTCTTTGGGAGCCTTGATAGCACAAGATGACAGAGAAGGAAAGGAACAGGCAATATATTATATCAGCAGGACACTCAATGGACATGAAGTAAACTACACCTTCATTGAAAAATCATGCTTAGCAGTAGTATTTGCAACACAAAAATTGCGACACTATATGCTCACTCACACTATCAAGCTCGTTGCAAAAATTGATCCCCTCAAGTATTTACTAAGCAAAGAAGCTTTAACAGGAAGGTTGGCAAAGTGGGTCATGCTCCTCAGTGAGTTTGACATTCAGTATGTTGAAAGGAGAGCTATCAAAGGACAAGTCATCGCCAACCAATTAGCAGAAGCTCCATTGTCAGACTGTCATCCTATGACCATGGAATTTCCTGATGTGGATATCCTCAACATTACAACACAACCATGGCAACTCTACTTCGATGGATCCTACACACAACATGGATCAGGGGCAGGAATTTTATTTGTCACACCTCTTGGGCACACAATTCCACGATCTTACAGGCTTACCTTCCGTTGCACTAACAATGTTGCAGAATATGAAGCTTTAATTCTTGGAATTAAAGTGGCTATTGACTGGAAAATCACAGAACTATAGGTATATGGAGACTCTCAGTTGATCATCTATCAAGTCAACAATGATTACCAAACTAAGGATGACACACTGATTTTATACAAGAGATTGGTAGATAATCTAAGGAAATACTTCATAGATATCAAATTTGAGTAGATACCAAGATCAGAGAATAAAGCAGCAGATACCATGGCCACAATAGCATCTCTTCTACAAATGCCTGAAATGCAAGATCGTTATCGATTTATTGTGGAACAAGTGTCAAATCCTACATACACAAATCCCAAATCCCAAACCATAAACCTTTTGGATAGTGCCCAATCTTCCATTTATCGAGACATCTATACTTATCTAAGAGATAATATCTTACCGCCAGATCTTTCTCGCAACCAAAAGCGCAACTTCATACGCCAATCCGCCAAACATACCATTATTGTTGATACCCTTTACCGTCGAGGCCTAGATGGTACTCTTTTGCGTTGTTTAGAACATAACGAATCTGCTTCTACTTTACATGAGGTCCATGAAGGAATTTGTGGTACACATTCAAGTGGATTATCTTTAGCCAAGAAACTCCTTCGTTTGGGGTATTACTGACCACACATGGAGCAAGAATCTTATAAGTTTGTCAAGAGATGCCAAAAGTGTCAGATTCATGGCAATCTTATACATGCACCAGCATAGGAGCTCCATCCATTCACAACTACATGGCCTTTCTGTCAGTGGGGATTGGACTTGGTAGGAAAAATTAACCCATCTTCATCTAATGGACACAAGTTCATTATCACCGCGACATAATATTTTACAAAATGGGTGGAGGTGGTTCCCTTAACCTCAATCACTGGGAAGCAAATATCCTCTTTCATACTTAATTATCTCATTTGTAGATATGGGATACCCCAGTCAATCATCACAGATAATGGCAGGCCTTTCAAGAACCAATACATCCAAGAGCTATGTGAAAATTTCCACATCCAACATCGCTTTTCAACCCCTTATTACCCTCAAGGTAATGGACAGGCAGAAGCTTCCAACAAAACAATCCTAAAGATCCTCAAGAAGACTGTGAATGAGGTAGGGCGTGATTGGCACATTCAGCTTAACCCTGCTCTTTGGGCTTATAGGACTAGCATCAGAACACCAACAGGAGCTACGCCATATGCTCTTGTTATGGATCAGAGGCAATATTACCTATCGAGGTAGAAATTCCATCCCTTCGAGTTTCACTAAAAGGACTCATTCCAGATGAGGATTATAGGATCTCTAGACTTCAAGAACTAGAGCTACTTGATGAACATCGATAACAAGCTTTCAATCATTTGATAGCCTATCAACAAAGGATGTCTAGGAACTATAATCAGAGGGTTAAGCCTAGAGTCTTCTAGATCAGAGACTTGGTCCTACGGAAAAACCCTAGAAATCAAGTAGACAGAGAAAAGAAGGGAAAGTTTGAACCTAACTGGATAGGGCCTTATGTCATCATATCAGTCTATGGATCAGGAGCATACCGGTTGTCTACACCAGAAGGAGACATGTTGGAGGAACCCATGAACAACATTCATCTCAGGCGATTCTACACTTGAGGATACCTAGTGCACGGTCAATAAAGTTGTCTTGATGAAAACCTGGCAAACAGGCGTCATGATGACGGAAAAAAAAGAAAAAGAAAATAATAATAATAATAATAATAATAATTATATATATATATACAAAAGAAAAAGAAAAAGGACACAATAAAAACAAGTGATGAAAACCTGGCAAACAGGTGCTACTTGTGATTTTTATCAGCTCTTCTATCTATTAGGTACAGTTTTGTTACGATTGTTTCCTTTCATATCAGTTCCACCTATCATTTGAGATAATCATTACCACTATCCATATCATAGCAAGGATATCATGTTTTACCCTAGCTTGGGGGAAACATCTTAGTGTTATTTCATACAATGGATGTTTAGCTTAAATAGAAAGGGCAATCCAACATGACAACACCAAGTGGCGATACTTGAAAAGTAATCCAAAAACATTAGAAAATCCATCAAAATTCAAAAACATCGAAAAAAAATCAAAATCCAAAAAAACATCAGAAAATCAGAAAATTCATGCAAAAACATTCATAAAATCAAAAACACAAAAATAGAGTCTACATCAGTCGGAAAATGGAGTCTGTGTCAGTCGAACTACGTGGTCTCTGCGTGTATAACGTAGGCAAGGCTAATCTTTGATCAACCCCTGAGGCCCCTAGGATAGGTCTTTAGGTTAGGTCTTTGGTCAAACGTCTGAGAATATCACATACACATCAGCACACAAACTTCAAACATTGATGATCTAATTTGAATAATGATTTGAAAATACATTAAGTGGAATTTGAATTGTTATACTTTTCTTTTTATCATTTGCTTATCATTTCTTTGGAGCTACTCGATGATGTATTAAACTAGAAAAGCAAGGAAGAAGAATGATACCTTTTCTTTGTTTGCTATTTGTGAGTTAGTCATTATTATTTTGTGAATCATCGCGGGAAGTTCCCTATCAAGTATCATGGATGACATTTCGATTCACTTAAGAAAATGATTAATTCTTGTCTGTTTACGTAAGAAATGCTCAGGTCATCTCAGTTTAATTATAACTTGATGCTTGTGTTCACTTGCAATATCAAATATCATGAAAGAAATACTCAGGTCATCATTGGTCTATCTCATATCATTGATGCTTGTATTCACTTTCAACATTTTAAAAGCTTAGTGATGATACAAAGCAAAAATAAAAAGATTGTTGAAATGACACTTAGGTTTGCATCGATAAAATAGGTTTGCATGGTAAACATAGATTGCATTCATAATAATACATTTGCAGAGTATTGATTACACAACTTACAAAGATTCATTTGCAATGAATGTTATCTTTTCTTATTACAAGATTGAGTATACTTGACACATACAATTTTCATAATGCCAGGGATATATAATCATTTCTTCATCTCATCATAAATTTCACAATAAACATCTCATTTCGTGATATCATATACACGTTATGTTCTATCATTCATTTACATCTCATCATTCATTATTTATCATCATTACATTTACATTTCATCATTCATTTACATCTCATCATTCATTACATTTATCATTCACATATCATTACATTTATCATCATTCATTTACATCTCATCATTCATTACATTTATCATTCACATATCATTACATTTACATTTCATCATTCATTCACATATCATTACATTTACATTTCATCATTCATTTACATCTCATCATTCATTACATTTATCGATTCAATTTATATCGTTTACATTTACATTTCATCATTCATTTACATTTATCATTCATTTTACATCCTCATCATTCATTACATTTATCATTTCACATATCATTTACATTTTATATCATCGATTCATTTACATCTCATCATTCATTTACATTTTATCATTTCACATATCATTTACATTTTACATTTCATCGATTCATTTACATCATCATTCATTACATTTTATCATTTCACATATCGATTACATTTTACATTTCATCGATTCATTTGTCTCATCATTCATTACGATTTATCGATTTCCCATTTTATATCATTACATTTCATCATTCATTTACATTTTATCATTCATTTACATCTCATCATTCATTACATTTATCATTCATTTATCATTACATTTATCATTCATTTATCATTCATTTACATCTCATTATTCATTACATTTATCATTCATTTATCATTACATTTACCTCTCATCATTCATTACATTTCATCATTCATTTACATCTCATCATTCATTACATTTACATTTCATCATTCATTTATGTCTCATTATTCATTACATTTATCATTCACATATCATTACATTTACATTTCATCATTCATTTACATCTCATTTTATACATCATATATCCAATATCCATACATCATTCATTTACATCATGATTACATTTCGATTCATCATTTGATTTATCATGCATCTCATTCAAAGAAATACGTCATCCAGTATCATGTCATATCCGCCATCAAGTGCATCTGCCTGATCTAGGTAATGGAAATCTGTCATAAAAACTATAAAATTACAAGTACATCCATCCACGCCAAATCAATAGGAACACTTATGGATCAATCCGGACAGCTTGCATATATATCTCATCAAGTGTCAGGAGTGCTTCAGTAGAGTCTAAAGGGATGAAAATAACATCATGTCAAAGTAGTATTTATACATGTATCTCTCAAGGTACAAATGATCTCAGAGTGGTGCTCCCCACGGAAGGGCGGGGTCTAGCACCAGGTATCATGACCACCCGGATGTCCCGGGATCTCGGATCTCTCCGGATCTCTACGAGGGGCTGTGTCAGCCCTCGCTCCTTGTCCTGAGCAGGTCCTCTTTCGGGTGAGAGTGGGCGTAACAACTGCTCTGGGATAAGAAGGCTGGAAGTGATAACGGCTCCTGTAAAACTCAATCTTGGCACCTGCCCACATCGCCTCTCGCATGTAATCTACCACAGAGGTCCCATCTGCCACTCTCTGCAATCCTCTCTGCAGTAGCCTGTGCTGTCTCTGTTGCCCGTCCACAGCTGATTATCTGCGCTCGGCCCGGTCAAGGGGCATGATCTGTGGTGGGTCCAGCTATGCTCAGCCTGTACCTACCTAAGCCCGGAGCACAATCTTCGACTGCTTTGCTGTCTAGCCCCATATCTCTCACCAATCAGAGAGGTAATCTGTGTCTGTGCAGTAGCTAGTTGTGCCTACATCTGAACCTGCGTCTATGCTAATAAACCCTACACCTGTGCTAGCTGTCCCTGTAATGTCAAAATCTCAACCATGTAAACCAGGTGACCTCGGTCAGCTCACCGCTAGAGGAAGCAAGCTGCCTGCCTCTTCTGAGGTGCTTGGATGATGGATCGATGTACTGCTTCGGTCTCCCCATCTCCATCATCATCACTACTATCATCACTATCACCATCACTGCTATCATCACTGTCACTCTCATCACTGCCCTCCACATCAACATCTACATCCTCCTCTCTCCCCCGTCTCTGACCAACCTGACCACCCCTTGTAGCTGCTGGTGCTGGTACTGGCTCATCTAGAATAGTAATACGAGGAGGAGGGTGCAGAGCCAAATACTGTCTGTACTCGGGAGTAATAGGTGCCTCAACAATGTCTCGCCGCATATCCCAGGCCACTGGCTGTAGAGCATGATAACCCTCAACAAGTGCCCCATAAGGCAAGCATGGACCCCAATCACTGACATCTATCCATCGTCGTCCGTAGTGCGCTACTCCCTATGGCATACACTGCACAATCCCATACTGCCTGTAAACGCGACGAAATAGGAATCGCTCCAAAATCTTGGGGCTCTTCCCGATCAAATACATCGAATCGGCCAAGAACCCCAACTCAATATCATCATCATCCCAGTCATCACAGTCTAAATAGGGATGCCAGGTCACTGTCTCCACATTATCAATAATCCGCCTCCAATAATCTAGCTTACCCATCATATGCTGGGTAGGCCTGCCTTTGTAACGAAACACATAGGGTCTCGTCACTGGTCTCGATAACACCGACACGAGACGCGTAACAGCAATATGCTCCCATGCCCATACCTGAAGAAGGGTAGCACCCGCCGATAAACTGCTGCCTCCGAGGTACACGATCCAGTGTAAATCATGATATAGCTGAGCAAGCATGCACATGCCCCAAGCATATCTCGTCCTATGGACCACCATACCCTCTAACACCCGACTCCATCCAAGAGATAGACCCGTTGACCTCTTATCAGGACAAAGGAATCCACCAATAAAGCCGGCCAAAACTGAAGGAAGTGGAGCATATGAATCATGCATCTCTACCCATGGAATCCACTCTCCTGCAACATGGGGATCCTGAAAAACTCTCCGCATAGACTCTACCCCACCAACCTCCTCTGCATCATGCATGACAATCTCCCCAACAAAAAGAATGTGAAGAATATGCCATACATCCTCTGGCGTCACAGTCATCTCGCCAGTAGGTAAGTGGAAGGTGTTGTGGTCACTATGCCACCGCTCTACTAAAGCTGTCAATAGACCCCTATTAAGTCTAATATGGGGCATATCCAGTAATGTCGCTAAACCGCAATCAGTAATATGCTGTCTCTCATCTGGTGAAAGTCGTGGTATCATATCAAAAGGCCAAGGAAACTGCTCTCGTACCTGGATAACATCTAAATGCTCCTGTTATCATACACAAAGAACATTTTACAGATCAATACATTATCAATCAGAAATATCAAACATCAGGAGGTCATCAAATTTTCCAAAATTGTGCTTTACCTATCAAACTATCAATTTATCAAGGAACCCTCATCTATCAATTGGGTTCATTCCTTCGGAAAGTTTAATTATTCCTCGCCTATTATGAGGGTAATTATTATCAATCAATAGATCTTGCTTATCATGAGATCGTTTACCATTTATTTAGTCAAGATCAAACTAAAATAGATGGAATCAACAACAAATCGACGAAAATCAAAGTGCATAATTTTTCATCAATCTATACCTCCAAGCACTACAAAATCTTATTGAAGCGCTACAAAATCAACCTAAAGCGCTAAAAAGTCTGGCGCACTACAAAATCTTACTGACGTGCTACAAAATCAACCTAACGCGCTAAAAAGTCTCGCGCGCTATAAAATCCTACTGACACGCTGCAGATTTGACCCTGCGCGCTAAAACTTTGACGCGCTACACTAATCTATGGATGCGCTACAGAATTCAATGGGGGCGCTAAAACTATGGCGCGCTACAACAGATCACAGACGTGCTACACCGCGTCTGCTGGGCGCTAAAAAAAAACACGTGCAAAATGACATAAAACGTATGGGCGCGAATCATGAGGAGGATTTGGGGTACGTACCGGAGGTCCATAGTCGGCCAAAGGCTGGTGATGTCGCACACGCTCGAGTCAGTGGGTGTGGTAATGGATCGGCATCCTGAAGTTCTAGCACTCTGAGGGTCTCTATCACAAGATTGTCAAAGTCAAATGCACAAATGACTTTTGAAAATGACCTTTTGAGCATTTATAGGTTATTTTTGGGGGATTTTCATGGGATTTATTTATTTTTCCTTCTGAGGAATTAATTCTTATCTATCACAGGGGCATTGTTTGGACAATTTTGTCGGGAGATAAATTGTTTCTTCACCAATTCATCATCAAATCATCATAAAATTTCAAAATTCTTGAAAAATCATAAAAAAATTCAAAATTCATCAATTTATCTCTCGTGGGGGCATATATCGCTATCATTTCAAAATTCAACATCTAGGGAAAATCAGGGGCATATTTTAAACTTTTCGTCAATACTGGTAGCTAAGGCAAATTCATTCTTTGAAGCAATGCGTAAACCCATCACTTCAAAGAGGGGCAAAATGTAGACACCTAAAAATGGTCTGGAGAATCTAATTAATTAAATACAACTTATTTGATTAATTAATCTTAAATTCATCTACTTAGTAAATAAATAGAAATATTTATTTATATTAAGTTCATTATTAACTCTTCTATTTTCTTTCCTAATTAAATAAACAAAATTAAAAACTTTGTTTTATTTAATTATTATCATTTTCATTATATTATTTCTCTCTTAATTAAATAAACAAAATTAAAAACTTTGTTTTATTTAATTATTATCATTATTATTTCTTCTATACTTTATCCATTAATTTTATCTCAAATTAAATACACAACTTAAATAATTTGTGTTATTTAATTACCTCATCACATTTCTTCTTAATTAAATAAAGATATTCTAAAAATCTTTTATTTAACTATCATTTTCCCTTTTGTTTTAATAAACAAACCCTATAGTTTGATTTATTAAATTATTTATTCCTCTTTTGCTAAATTTAAATAAATTAAAGTTATTTAAATTAATGCATAAATCTTTTACCACTATTCACTCACCAATAAAATCAGATTTTTAAAATCTAATTAATGCAACTTTCATTCACGGGAAGAGCTTCGGGGACAAACCTGCAGGAAGTCCTCTCAATCTCCTTCCTCCAATCTTCCCTCTCATCTTGCCTAGTGTTTTCATGGGGAGGAACAATCCTCCATGATCAGCTCCATCTTCTCATCCCATGCCCTTCAATTCTCCAAATTGAATCTCAGCCTCTTGTCCCGTATCCCTGTGTAAATGTGCTGCTGTGAAAGCTATAAATACAGCTCTTTGGCTACAGGAAATGGATCCCAACTTGTGCAATCTTACTCTGCAGGTTTTCTAAGGCATCCAGCATTCATCCAACAATCAAGCATCCAACATCCATCCAACATTCATCTAGCATCCAACATTTGCAGTCATGGCTGCAATCACAGTAGTTTTTATCATTTAATCATAGAGGAATAGAATAGTTTAATTTTCATTATCTAAGTGTCATTTCAATAGTCTAATTAGCTTCTAAAATCTGAGAGCAAAGTAGATTAGAGAGATCTTTAGAGTTAGAGAGCAATATGATAGATTTCTGAACATTTCTAGTTTAAATTAGCTTAATTTTCTTGAATCTTAGATGCAATGTCTTATTTAGAAGTGTAGAAGCATGTTTAGTTTGTTTTCCTCATTCTACCACTTACAGTTATAAGACCAAGAAAGATGGGGTTAGTTTCAATTTGATTCCTTTTGATAGAAGATGAGAAATAATGTAGAACAAAGATAATTTTGATGCAGGGTAGTAGAGTGATCATGAGATAAGAGAAAGGAAAACATAAAGAAGCAGCCATTACAGAGAGGGAGAATGTTGGAGCAGTCAACATTGCAAGAGATGAAATGGTAAAGGGAAAAAAGGATAGTGAATTGGTGATGAGGCCTGAAAAAGGATAGGTCAAGCATAAAGACAAGCCAAGTCAGCAAGAAGGGAACAAATAAAATATGAAGATTAGTCAAGGAGGAGACAAAAAAGTGATGGGACAAGCACAAAAAGTGCAATAACAATAGGATGATAGAAAGAATGGAAATCAACAAATTGACAGTAAGAGTGTTGAAAGACCTAGTGGCAAGGAGGTCTTGGGAGTAAAGAGAATTGATCAAAGAAAAGAGAGTAAAGAAGAAAGCCATGAAAGGCTTGAGAATGGTGAAGGACTCATAGTAGGTACATTGATGCATCCCTTGAAGAGGGAAAGGAACAAGGAGCAGCCATGTACTGCTGAGACAGTGACATTTAGATCAAAAGTAAAGAAGGAAGAGAGTACAAAGTAGGTTATGAAGATAAGAGTTCTAGATAGCTGAGACAAAGATCTAGGGAAAGAAGATATGACAGTGGAAAGTGAAGACAAGCTTAGGAAGAGCATGGAAAGTGAGAAGAGTTGTCCAATGAGAGGACAAAAGGACAAAGGATCTGAGGATACAAAGATAAGCATTGTGAGCCAAAGTGATTGGAAAAATTATGAGAAAGAGGTTGTGGTAAAGCAGATTGAAGGTATAATATTGAGAGAAAATGATGATGGACAGTTGGGAAGAGTCAGGAAAGAGTTCCTAGAGGAAGAAAATTAGATACAAGACAAGATGTTGGAAAGGTCAGTATGCCTAGAGAAATGGCAAGAGATAGGGAAGGAATTTGAGGAGTTTGAAGAGAGTGTGGGCACCATGAAAGGTGAAGATGGAAAGGATAAGAGTTTTCCAAGAGTCTCGATGATGGAAGGGGCTGATGATGATGAGTTGGTAGAGGCTAGAACAAAAGTGATGGTAAGATATCCAAATGATATGGAGAAAATAACAAGTGATGTGGTTAGGACAGTGGATTGTCCTAGATTGAAGGAATTTTTGACATGAAAATTGTATGTTATTGTGATGATGGTTTTGAGCATGGTGAACTTGAGAAATATTGTGAGGAGAAGAGTTAAGAGACAAAGGATGAAGGGGGTCATGTGTTGCTACCTTATTTTGATGGTTATGTTGATGAGAATCACACCATGGGTAAAGATGAAAGAGGATAGATAGAGAATGAGTTATTTTGCAAAAGATGAACAAAGCAAATGCAGATGGAAGAAACTAGGAAAGACAAATCAAAGTATAGAGTTGTTGGTTCAAGGTGGTAGAGCAAGAAGAGAAGAGTTAGTGAGCAGAGAAAAGTACAAGGCTAAGGTCAATAGAAGTCATTGCAAGCACAAGGAGGAGTATCAAAGGTTGAAGTTGATGAAGATGTTGTAGATTCAAGCATGAAGACTTCCAAGGGACTTGGAAGGAATCTTGTGGTTGGGTGAATGGTGCAGAGCACCTAGTTGCCTCATTTGAAGAATTTGGTGTAAAGGGTCTAGATAGGTAGATAGAGTCATGTTAATGATGAATAAGGCCTTATGAGGCCCTTTTGTAATGTTTTTATGGTTTTATAAGTCTTGTTGGGGTTATAGGTGAAAAGTTGTTAGGTTTGCAAAACTTGTCAATTTCAAATGTTGAAAATGCAAAGGAATAATTGTAAAGGCATGGAATATGAAGGGTCTTAGAAGTTGAAAAGAAGTTATAGGCATTTGATTAGTTAGAATTGGAGTTGAATAGCTATATATAGCCTCTTGAAGGCTTGAACAGGGTTGTTGAAGCATTGTTTAAGGTGAATACCAATAAAATAGCACTGTTTTTAGTTACTTTTATGTGTTTTATTCCTTCACCAACTCATGTACGAGTTTGTACAACAGGGAATTATTCCTAAATGTTTTGATTTTTTTTTTAGCATTGAGTTGGTATTGCTTCTAATCCATTCTTGAGGAGTTTCTTTGTGTTTAAAGAAAATTAGAGACTAATATTTGAAAATAGGTCTGAAAACAGGGGTGTAGGGTTTGAGTCTCAAAATGATTTGAAAAGGCCATTCCACCTTTCTATAAATATTGTTTCTTGGTGGAATTGACCTATTAAGTGTAGGAGTAGGTGTAGGGATACATTTTTGAATTGATAAAGGAATTTGAGTGGACCGAGAACACTACCCTATTAGAAAACATAGATTTTGTGCCATTTGAGTAATGCTAGAGAGAGTGTTTTGGTGAAGTTGGTTGAGAACTTGTTGAAACTTGATGAAAACTGATTGAGTAGATGAATTTTGAGATGTTTTGAAGGTCTGAGTGGGTAGAAATGGCCAAAGGAGTGAAATAGAGAGAAACCCTAGTTGGAAAGGGTAAAAACAAGAGAAAATTGGTGAGTTTTCAAAGGAAGTGTATGTAAATCAAAGGGGCAGCATAATATAATGATGAATTAAGCTTGAGCAGGAAAAAAGAAGAGGGATTGAAGTGGTTTCAGGTTTGTGAGTGGTTTGGGCGTGTGATTTTCAATAAGCCTAGTCTAAATTGTGAAAAGTGAGGGTTTAAAGGAAATGGGTCTTAGTGAGCGAGTGAGGACCTATAGATTGGAGAATATTGTGTTTTGAAGGTAGTTTGAAGACTATTTGGAGGTATTTGGAGTTTTTGGTGAGTTTAAAGATAGGTTCCTTTGCAAAAGAGGGCTAATTGGAGTCTGTTTTAGCCAAAGAGGCCTAATGTGAAATTGAGATATGTTTTGTACCAGGTTAATGGGTCCTTGTAAGTGTGAGTGGTTGGAGGATCTTTATTACTGTGGTTGTGAGTTAATTTCCTTAAACAAGGTTTGGACACCTGTTAGATGTATGGAAGCTTGAAAGGTGAATGTACAAAAAAAATTCTTGAGGCTTTGAGAGTGAGTTAGCCTTGTTTGGATGTAGAAATTAATATTGTTAGATGCCTCTTGGTGTCTTGGAAAAGGTTTGAAACATTGAGGGTGCATTTGAGCCATTGGGTGACAAGGTTCCTTAAAGGGAAATTTTGTGTTTTTGAAGATCATTGAAGATCAAAGTGAGAAATCATGATACAAGATGGTTGATGTCATCCCTATCTCTGCATCACTATCAATCCAAGAAGTATTGGAATTACAAATATCACACATGTGGAATCAATCCATAAAAATATGGGAGGAAAATACACAAGTTTGTTTGTCATTACTTTTAATGCTTGGAATTAACTTTGATCAAATCAACCAAAAATATGGTTAAGAGTAAATATTTTGGCTTTAAGGAAATAAGAGGTGAGTTAAATATTGAGTGATAGTGAGTCATTTAATTTTTATAATATAATAATATTGAGAATTTCTTGCAAGTTTAGATGTTTAAATAATTTCTATATGAAAATTAACTTAATATCATTTATTTTTATTCTGTTAAGGATTGATTAAGTTAGAATATTTTGATTTAAATATATTTAATTGTAAAATATTTTAATAATCAAATTCACTTAGTTTACTAGGGTATTTACAAATATTTTAATATGTGTTATAAATACTTTATGAACTATTTATAATTAAGAGGTTCTTAACTTCATTTTTTTTTGCTTGGTAAAACACATCCTGTGGGGTAACACCCATAAAGTGAATAAAAATAAAAATCTAGACTACTTCAAACCCAATATTGGGGAGCACAAAAACCTACTTGAGGCCCATGAAGTGGGAGCACAAAAAGACAATACCAAACCAATTTTACCCTTTCCTATGGATTATTCCAACTATATTCCATTCCTACCCAATGCATACGTTGTAAATGCTTTTGAATAGAGCTATGAACCAATGAGGTCACATTCAGGGGAATTCATCCTTGACATTCTCTCCAAGTCTCCTTTTTCCCCATCCAATCTTCCTGCCACCTTCTAAGTACTTTTTCCTTCCATCTTTAGGTCTTTTGATGCTGATCTTGAGGCCATTTGGTGCTTGGGTTTTGATTGAAACTATTTCTTCCTTTTTACTTATGTCCACACTTGTTCCAACTGCAGAGGAGAGCAAATAGAAGAACTCAATTCAGGATGTGTTGCCAATGGATATTCCTATGGGCTTTGGGTGATCTTGGTGTTTGAATATGTGACTATTGGAGCAACAAACACTTCCCCAAATGAGTTGGATGTCTGAGAAATTAGTAGACCTAGAGAGCAATCAGGAGGAGCATTTTGTGTGCTTGACTACATTATTGAAAGATCTTGAGGCGATTCTAACTCATTCTGAGAGCACAGAGTAATAACATAGTGTTCTGGCTCTACCCCAATCCACCAGGTGGGCCTTCCTCCAAAGTCTTGCTTTTGGGTGCATACCTTCTGACATTGGGCATAGGGTGGTCAATTGAGAAGCACTTTCTACATCCAAAGGCCATTCTTTCATAATCTACAGGTTGCATCCAACAACTCTCACCAACCTTTATTGCAATTTTTGTTGGATGCCCATTGGACAGGTCCATTTCCACACATATATGCGCACATGTGGACCTTTGATATTTCAACATTTCTTCTGAACTACAATGGAAATTTCCTAACCCATTGTTGATGGCTTGCAAGCAATCAAATTCCTAGAATTGAAATGGAAGATAAGACAACCGTACCCAAAACAAGGTAGTGGAAAATTTTTCAGATTGCAGGTCAAATGATGGGTACCAAGGTTTCATGCACAAAAAATTGCCTTGAAATACCCATGACCCATTTTTCAGCACCCATTCTTTAACTGCAATGGATTCAAATTCAATGATAAAAAACCCTATAGTGCAGGGAAACAAACAGATTTCATCCTCCATAAAATTCTTCCAATTTTTTGAAATCCAAGAATGCAAATCGTGCAATTTCGGCCATACCTTTATGAATCTACAAATCAAAGCATTTGTTTGCAAAAAATATTCTCTCTCTTTGACTAGTCCATCCAAATGAATCTCAGGAGTAGCAGATGCATGAGAAACCCTAATTGCAGATGTACTGCCCACAAAGGCAACACTCCCATCAGAGGCTTTTGGTGATGCCGAATGGGGAGATTCCTTTTGCCTCGACACCGCATCCCCAACCTTTTGGCATAGGTCCTGACGGGAGATCCCTGAGCAGGGAGAATGGTGTTTTTCCCTCACCCCACCCCTCACAACATCTGAAAAATTTTCACTCGCCATTGAGAGGAGGGCCTTTACTGGGAATGACATTCTCCCTTGGTCCATTTCCAACTGAAAATCCCCTGCGCGAGGCAGAGGAAACCATGGCGCCACAGGTGTGGAGCGCAGGTACAGTGGGAGCCAAGCGAAACATGGCCAAAAATTTCTAATATAAGAGGTTCTTAACTTTTGTTTTTATATAAATATTCTTTTTTTAATCTATATTAAATAATTCAATTTTATTATTTCAAGATAATCTATAATAACTCTATATTATAAATAGTGGCTCAAATTTTATTATCTTCAAGATTGATGTAAATATTTTAATTTAACACCATTATATCTATAGAGTAATTGACATTCAATTATAAATAATTATAATGATTCAATAAAAGAGATTATAGATAATTTTGATGGTCAAGTTTATAACAAATTTTAAGAAAAATTAAATAATTAACATATTATTTTTATTTAAAATATTACTTTTTTTAAATGTTTAATTTTAAAAATATATATATATATTTTAATTTTTATTATTATATGTAAACATAAAATAATTTAATAAAGAAGGGAGATCGTGTGGTGTGATGGTGGGTCTTTTTGTCCATAGTGTCATCAACTACTATTCAAATTTTGTGAGGTGGATCTCTATTGCATAAACAATAGAGGGGTCCCTAGGATGAGTGGGGCACTTGCATATCATCTAGAGGGTACATCTTTGGCTAAACTTTAACCATTCATGGTATAGTGTGATGGTTAAATCATGACATTGTTGTTATAGCCACCAACGTTCAAAACCCTTTTTGATCCATTATGATTGCGATCATTGTGCTCATGAGTTTGAACTTTCTCATTATGTTCTTCGTGCTCCAAACCCTCGCTCAATCGGTGGATGCTCATTTCAATGTCTTCTTGCTCCAAACCCTCATGCTTGATTGGTGTCACCTAAAAATGGTCTAGATAATCTAATTAATTAAATAACCTTTAATTCCTCTACTATTAAATAAATAGAAATATTTATTTATATAGTTCATATTTAATTCTTCTATCTTTATTATATTATTTCCTCTTAATTAAATAAACAGATTTAATACTTTGTTTTATTTAATTATTATTATCAAATTCTTCTATAGTTATATTCTATCTTAATCACATCATTTCATCAAATTAAATAAACAGGTTCACATACTTTGATTTATTTAATTATCATACTTCTTCCATATTTATTTAATAAATGTAGACTTCTATAGTTTGTTTTATTAAATTAAATATCTTCTTTTTCTAAATTGAATAAATCTAAATATTCAATTGGAATATATTCTATAGCTAATCATATCCACCTACCAAATTAGATATGAAATGTACAATATAATTCATCTCAACCTTCATAGGCAAATTTGGAGACAAATTGGAGACAAATTTGCAGCCAAACTTCTTCATCTTTCTCCAATGATTCTTCCTATCTTCTAGCTGAGTATTTTTTTGGGGAGGAACAATTTCCATGATCAGCTCAGGCTTCTTCATCTCTCACCTTTGAATCCTTAAGATCAAATCCTGACCTTTGCTTTGCTGGCCCATTACAAATGTGTTGTCGGGAATCTATAAATATAGCCTCCTTCTATAGGAAATGGATCCCAACTTTGTGTAATATTACTCTGCAGAAATACCAATTGAGCAATCAAGCATATTAGCAATAGAAATTATCATTTAGCAATAGCAATCATAGCATTTTATAATAGAATCAATATCATGGCTTTTCATTTAGTTGCATCATAGTTTATTGTAGCTTCTTTTATCAAGTTTCATGTCAATTTAGATTATAGTAGTTTCATCATTATCATTTGGATATCATCATATAGGATTAAATTATTGCATTTAGAAACATCTCATTCTCTAGATTGGTATTTTAACAGTCATAATGCTTACAAAATTTGAGAGCCCTATGACTTAATAAATCTTTGGAGATAGAGAACAATATGACGCTTGGGTATGTGTAGGATCATGATGGGCCAAAAAGTGGCGATATGATGGGTATGTGTAGGGTATGTGGTTGATGAATTTTTTTTAACCCAAAATTGATGAAACGAAAAGGGTTTTTAAAGGAGATTCTCAGCTTTCCACCAATATAAATTATGCTTTACTTTGAATTTAATAAATAATTATTATTCATTTTCTATTTGAATTACAACTAAATTCTAATTGATAGGTTGATTGAAAAACATTTATAACTTTCAAACAGTGTCACATTTTTTGAATCTGAAACATGTGTCACATTCTATGCTTCGCATACTATAGGATTAAAAAAAGAACAAATGAATTTCATGAATTTTTTACCAAGTTAAGCTGGTCAGACATACGAGTTTTTATATTTTTTAAAAGTTGTAATAAAAAAATCATAATTAATTATTTACATGGAAAAAAAATATAAAAAAATATGCATCACATCACGACATGAGTCCTCTAAGGAAAGCTTAGGTGCGGAACAAACTCTCCTAATGTCAAAACCTCAGGGAAGAATGCATAGGTGACTTTTAATTTTTCAATTACAGTCCAATTAAGATACTCATGAAAGAAATAGCAGAAAAGAGAAATGAACACATACACAATTAATGGACACCATATTTACATGGGAAAACCCTTACGGGAGAAAAACCCACCACACCAAGAAAAGTCTCTTTGTATTACAGTAAGAAAAATTACATACAAAGATCAACTTCACTTTCTGATGTCAATTATTATAGCAACACATTTACTGATCAATCTTGTACAAAATAGCTCTCAGAAAACATACAATGAATTCACTTAGATCAATCCATGTTCAATCGAGCAACACTTCGTTATCTCACACTGTTCATCGTCATCCACCATTGCCTAAGAGTAATCCATTCTCTCACAGCCTGTTCATATCCCTCACAAGAATGGTTGCAACCATCCAACAACTAATAGTTTACATTCTACTTCGCTCATTGGTTCAAAACACACCACGTAGGATAATCGTTTGGTCAAAGAAGTTCAAACGGAATCGCATGTTGGTGAGACACTAGACTGTGTCTCCCCGATGCCAAAATGCCCGATCACAGAACCATCGGCATGATCATCGCTATTGGAAACACCCTGAGAAGTCATATCAAATTCACCAACCTGTCAGCGAGACCACATCTGTCGGCAAGAGTTCTTACCGAATGCAAACCTGACCAAGTATCATCGGCCAAAGTTACACTGATGTCATCGTTAGTTCATGTCACCCCGACTAGTCTATCAACAAGAGCAAAACCATCGGCAAGAGGTTACAATGAATTTCATCACTTGGAGATCCATCGGTAGTTCATAAACAAATCTATCGGTGAGACTAGCACTCTCGGCAAGAGTTCATACTGACTACAACTTGTCAGCCAAGAGTCTCCCCGATGATCACCAGGAGCCAACCCATCGTCAAGACTAGCACTATTGGAATGAGTCACTTTGAAGGTTCAACCATCTTCCTAATGTGTTCCATCCATTGCCAATGTGTAAAACCTCGGTGAGACATACTCAGTCGGAATGAGTCATTTCAAATGTTCATGCCTCTCCCCGATGCCACTCGTCACCAAGAGTCTCTCCGATAACCACTAGGAACCAACCCATCGGAAAGAGGTCTATCCGGGCAGAATGAGATGGAAAACTCATAGCGATAGACATGTCTTGTCGATGACTCCCGTCGGCAAGACAAAATCAAAGTCTCAGCGACTTTAAACTTTTGAACATAGCTGCTAGTTGGTAATACTTCCAGAGGGTCTCATCGATTTTTCTCTTTCAGGAGTTTCATGTCAGTAAGCTTGAGACATGTTTTCCAACAATCTCCCACTTGACGAAGATCTTACTGAAACCTCTAGAGCATAAAAAAACTACTGAAATTCATGGGCACTAAGGCCCATTGAACTGGCACACCACCTAAACTTGTATGTGCTCACTGGCTTCGGGGACCAATGCATCTGCAACATTTTTCAGAGTATCCACTTTTTCTAAAGAGACCTTTCCATCCTCCACCATATCTCATACAAAATGATACTGCACATCAATATGTTTCATCCTGGCATGGAAAGTAGGATTTTTCACCAAATAAATAGCACTCTGACTATCACAGTAAATTGTAATTATCCTTGCATCAAACCCAATGTTAGAACACAAACGTTTTAACTATATTGCTTCTTTATAGGCGTGTGTTGCTGCCATGTATTCTGCCTCTGTAGTGGACAAAGTGACTACAACCTGCCACTTACTCATCCAACTAACGCACCACCATTCATCATGAAAATATATCCACCGGTGGATCTTCTACCGTTAATGTCCCCGCCAATCGAATCCACATAGCCTCAATGTTGAGAGTCCTCTTGATTCAACCAAATTCCCATGGTAACACAAAGCATATTCTGAAGTGCCCTTCGATATCTAAACACTCTTTTCACAGATCCCAATGTGTCCTTCCAGGATTTTCCATAAAATGACTAAGTACTCCCACTGCTTGGGCAATGTCTAGTCTTGTACAAACCATTGCATACATTAAACTGCCAACTACACTAGCATAAGGCACTCGGTCATGTCCTCTATCTCATAGGAGATTTTGATATCTTCAATAGATAGCTTCGTTCCCTACAAAACTGGAACAACTAAAGTCATACAAAATCTCTCCAGAATAGTATTAATATACTTACTCTGATTGAGCCAAAGTTTTCTACTCTTCTTGTCCCTAATTATTTCCATTCCCAGAATATACTTGGCTGCACCAAGATCTTTCATTTTGAACTTTGCAGACAACTGAGATTTTAGATCATAAATCATTAACTTACTATTGCCTATGAACAACATATCATCAACATAGAGAGCAATAATAAGAACACAATCATTTTCAGCTTTGTAGTACACACAATGATCAGATTTTGTTCTTACAAATCCCAATGACAAAACAAACATGTCAAACTTCTGGTACCACATTCTAGGAGATTGTTTTAATCCATACAAAGATTTTTTCAACTTGCAAACCAGATTTTCTTTACCTTTTTCCACAAGTGCTCAAGTTGGGACATATAAATTTCTACTTTAAGGTCACCATGAAGAAATATTGTCTTCACATCCATCTGTTCAATCTCTAAGTCATACACTGCTGCAAGTGACAAGAAATATGATAGATGTCAGCTTAGCTACAGGAGAAAAAATTTCTCCATAATCAATTCCCTCTACTTGGGAATACCCCTTCACAACCAACCTCACCTTATACTTTTCCAAACTACCATCCAAACCTATTTTCTTTTTAAACACCCATTTGCAGCCAACAACTTTTCTGCCTTCAGGAAAGGGCACCAAACTCCAAGTATCATTCTTTTCTAATGATGTCATTTCTTCATTCATGGCTTCCAACCAAGAGTTTGAATCAGACATTCTAAATGCCTCTTTCATAGTCCTAGGCTCATCAGTGCTAGAAAATAAAGCATAGGCACAAGTAGAATCTAACAAAGAAAACCCACACCTATCAAGTTGCTTTCTTTCTCGTGTTGACCTCCTCATAGGCTGAGGCTGAGGTTGATCTTCTTCTTCAGAACTCTCAGAACTACTTGAGCTCTCCTCACTTTTAGGTACATTTTTAATTTTCAATTCCTCTTTATCTGGTGTCGGAGGAATTTCAATTACATCCTTTTTATTTTTTGATTTTGTCTCTGACTACAGATCCAAAGTAGAAGGCTTCAGCTCATGAAAAATAACACTTCTGTTGTATAGAACCTTCTCTGTACCAAGATTCCAAAGCTTGTATCCTTTTATGCCAGCACTATAGCCAATAAAAATACATTTAGCAGTCTTGTTCTCCAATTTAGACCTTTTTTCATTTTACACATATGCATATGCCTCACAGCCAAAGACTTGAATGTGTCTCAAAGAGGGCTTCTTTCCAGTCCATGCTTCCAAAGATGTTTTCTCAACAAGAGTGGAATTTAGAGAATGATTTATTAAATAACATGTTGTTGCAACTGCCTCAGCCCAAAACTTCTCCTCCAAGCCAGCATTGCTTAGCATACTTTGTGCTCTTTCCATCACTGTTCTGTTGAACCTTTCAACAAATCCATTTTGTTGTGGAGTCTAGGGTGTAGTTTTATGTCTTTTAATCCCATGATATTTACAGTACCTTTCAAACTCATCAAAACAAAACTCACCGCCATTGTCAGTCCTTAAACATTTTATTTTTCTTCTAGTCTAATTTTCCACAAGGTTTTTAAATTCCTTAAAACAACTGAACACTTCTTATTTACTTTTCAAAAAATAAACAAATGCCCTTCTTGAATAATCATCAATGAACGATACATAATATCTTGATTTAGACAAAGAAGGAACATTTACTGGACCAAAAACATCATAATGAATTTAATCAAGTAAACCAAAAGATTTATGAGGACTGGAGTAAAATGAAACACGGTGTTGTTTGCCATATATACAATGTTCACAAAACTCAAATTCGAGGTTACAATCATCAAGCCCTTCAACCAAATTTTTATTTTTCAAGGTTTTTAAACCTTTTCTCCAATTTGGCCAAGCCTATGATGCCAGAGCATAGTCTTTTCTGCTGGAAGTTTAACTTCCATAGAGTTTGCACTATCAAGAAATTTTTCCTCTTTTTCTCCATGAGTAGCTTTCTATGACTTTATAGAGACACTATTGCATTGCACAATATGTGCATCCAACTTATACAAGGTACCAATACAAACACCAATACAAGCACCCCTTGCTAGCACCATTGAGACTCTAGTCATCTTGCAGCCATTTCCAGAGAATATGACTTGCACTCCAATATCGTTCAAATTACTAATAAAAAGTAAATTTCGAGCCAGACCCAGTATATGCATTACATCATTGATTCCCTTCACTCTTCCATCAAGGAACTAAATTCTGACTCTTCCATGGCCAACTATTTCCAGAGATGAATCGCTTGCCAAATACACCCTTCCACCATAATATTTTTCCTACTTAGTGAATCAGTCTCTATGAGATGTCATGTGGAAAGATGCTCCATAATCAATCAACTAGACATCATCATATGCCTGTATAGCCAAGGCTGTAATGAAAGTGTCTGCATCACTCTGAGAAGAATCATTGTCAGAAGAATACTTCTTCTTTTTCTCCTCTTTACAATCTTTTCAGACATGACCAGGTTGCCCACAATTCTAGCACTTCACCTTGTACTTCTTACCAGGAGACTTTGATCTCCCCTCTGATTTGGATTTGGACTTCTTGTTCTTCTTCTTGCCCTTTTCTTTTGATCTGCCTCTAACAGCAAGAGCCTCCTTCACCATCTCAGAGGATTTTATTCTCATCTCTTCTGATAACAAAGAAGCAACAATATCTTCCATCTTAAAAGTGGATGTAGTACTCCGAATAGCCATCACCAAGTGATCCCAAGAATTTGGAAAAGAACATAACAATAGCATACATCGATCTTCTTCATCAATCTTTACACCCACAGATGCTAACTGAGCAATCAACATGTTGAAAGCATTCAAATCATCAGCAACAGACGCTCCTTCTTGTATTTTCAAAGAGTACAACTTCTTCCTCAAGAACAACTTATTCGCCAAGGACTTGCCCTGATAAATAGCTCCCAGTCTCTTCCACAAAGAGGATGTTGTCTTTTCTTCATGAACATTCAGAAGAACAAAGTCTGCTAAACAGAGCCTTATCAACCCCTTTGATTTTCAATTTTCAAGGTCCCAATCCTCTTGCTTCATGCCTCTAGGCTTCGTTCCAGACACAACAAGCCAAAGATCATGATCAACCAACAAATCTTCCATTTTGAGTTTCCACAACTCAAAGTTACTGCCATTGAATTTCTCAATTTCAATCTTTCCTGATGTGCTTGCCATCTTAATCTGTAATTTAAATTACCAGACTTCTACAAGACTCCCACTGAACAAAATTGACACAAAAAACCCAACATACCCACAAGGATAACACAACTGGCTAGGCTTTGATACCACTTGTAAGGAAATCTTAGGTGTGGAACAAGCTCTCCTAATGTCAAAACCTCAGGGAAGAATGCAAAGGTGACTTTTAATTTTTCAATTACAGTCCAATTAAGATACTCATGAAAGAAATAATAGAAAAGAGAAATGAACACATACACAATTGGACACCAGATTTACGTGGGAAAACCCTTACTGGAGAAAAACCCACCACACCAAGAAAATTTTCTTTGTATTACAGTAAGCAAAATTACATACAGAGATCAACTTCACTTTCTGATGTCAATTATTATAGCAGCACATTTACTGATCAATCTTGTACATAATAGCTCTAAAAAAACATACAATGAATTCACTCAAATCAATCCATGTTCAATCAAGCAAAACTTCATTATCTCACACTATTCATTGTCATCCACCGTTTCCCGAGATTAATCCATTCTCTCACAGCCTGTTCATCTCCCTCACAAGAATGGTCGCAACAGTCCAACTGCTAACAGTTTACATTCTGCTTCGCTCATTGGTTCAGAACACACCACGTAGGATAATCATTTAGTCAAAGAAGTTCAAATGGAATCACATGTCGGTGAGACACTAGACTGTGTCTCCCCAATGCCAAAATGCCCGATCACAGAACCATCAGCATGATCATCGCTATCGACAATACCCTGAGAAGTCATATCGAATTCACCAGCCTATTGGCGAGACCACATCCATCGGCAAGAGTTCTTACCGAATGCAAACCTGACCAAGTATCATTGGCTAAAGCTACACCATTTTATTGATAGTTCATGTCACCCTGACTAGTTTATTAGCAAGAGCGACACCATCGACAAGAGGTTACACCGAAGTTCATCACGTGGAGATCCATCGACAGTTCATAAAAAAATCCGTTAGCAAGACTAGTACTCTCGGAAAGAGTTCATACCGACTGCAAACCTATCAGCAAAGAGTCTCCTCGATGATCACCAAGAGCCAACCCATTGTCGAGATTAGCGCTATCGAAATGAGTCACTCTGAAGGTTCAACCGTCTTACTAATGTGTTCCATCCGTCACCAATGTGTAAAACCTTGGCGAGACATATTCAGTCGGAATGAGTCATTCTGAATGTTCATGCCTCTCCTTGATGCCACTCGTCGCCAAGAGTCTCCTCGATAACCACTAGGAACCAACCTGTCAGCAAGAGGTCTGTCTAGGTGGAATGAGATGGAAAACTCATAGCGGTAGACATGTCTTGCCGATGACTCCCGTCAGCAAGACAAAATCAAAGTTTCAGTGACTTTAAACTTTTGAACATAGTTGCTAGTTGGTAAGACTTCCAGAGGGTCTTACTGATTTTTCTCTTTCAGGAGTTTCATGTCAGTAAGCTTGAGGTATGTTTTCCAACAAGTCCTCTACTTATATCTAAAATATTATAAAAAACTATTATCATTTTATTGTAGTTAGAGTGGTCAGACAGATAGCTACTTATTTTTTTCATGAAATTTAAGTACTATTGTATTGAAGTTTCAAATTTTCACCAAATAGATTTAAAAAAAAAAAAAAACCTAGTAGTTTAGAAACTACATTCAATTTTCTATAGATTCTATTCTTACATATTTTTGAAATAATATAGATAACTTCAAATTTTTACATCAAGTTTCCTAACTCTATTTTTTTTGATTTTTTTGCCACTTAAGGGCCTATTTTTTCCATGATGATCCTGCACATACCCGCTTTCAAGAGTTTTCCTGTGTTAATTAGATTAATTATTGTTGATTCTCTTGATATAATTTCTTATTAAGAAGTGTTGTTTGTTATTTTACTCATTACTTATTCCAAACTTACATTTTGGTGCCCATCGTGGGGCCTCTAACCCCATTATTTTACATCTTTTTTCTAGAAAGTGTCTATGCAGGATTTCGACGTGTTTCTTTTAGCACGATCGAGAGATTTAGCGACACATATGACAGATACTTTAGCGCATCCGACAACTGCTCTAGTGCATACATCAGATACTTTGGCACATCCAAAGACTATTCTAGCACATATGTGGTTTTCGTTTCACCAATCATGGAGTTTTTCTTTCGATGCATTGATCTAATCTTTTAGCACATTCACTAGCTTATTTAGCGCATTGAATAGTTATTTTAGCGCATTTACTCTCTGTTTTGGCGCATCTGATTACTTTTACATAATTTCAAAAATATGAAATCTAATCTCTGTTTTCTATGTTCCGCGTGCAAAATACACTTGTCAAAGACAGTTGCTGGAAAACATACGCTGGCCAAAGACAAAATTCTCATAAATTACTAATGGTGCTTGCAAGGATTTAATTTCAATTATTGTTTTTCCTTTGTTTAAAATAGTGCATCTAGATTAAGTAAAGGATTAATTGAACACCTTGTCTACTGTGGTTGAAGTGATAGGCCTATGCTCTCCCCTTCACTGGGTGATCAGAATGCTAGAATCACTTTTTATGCTTTATTAAATCCTTTAGAAGGCCTGTTGTAGTGGGAAAAAGTACTCACCCTATGGGAAGGACTTGAGTGGGAATAATCAAAGCCAAGTTTTCCAACCCACTATAAAACAAAAGTGAATCTAGAGAAACCCACATTCAACAGAAGTGTGCAATATAACCATCCCCAAAATATTTATTTTAAAGATTGGGAGGTCTCCTGAGGGAGTTTATCATTTGCCACTTTGAACGGATACCCTATCTATGGACTTTAAGTTAGTATCTCACTGAAGTCAGTTTTCAAACACTTTTTATATCACGGTGCGAGGGGAGGGAAGAATCTATCCCCAAGACACTCACCATATAACTATCAGAGACCCTGGCCAAAAGTGGAGGATTTGACTTTGGTTAAGACTTGGGAAAGGAAAAAACATGGGTGCCCTCTAGGGGGTGACAGGGCTGTGTGAGCTAACATAGTTGCAAGTTGTGGGCTATGATATTCTAAATGACCTACTTGAGATAGAAAATTGTTTGAACTATTTTTTTTCTTTCAAACCTATGGAAATTGAAAGAAACAGACTAGATTCTAGAACACTCACTACATGTTTAATACATAGAATCTGAAACAACTATTTACAATCTGGCTTTTGTGTGTGAAGTTGTTTTTCAAAGCTATCATCCAAATAGATCACAAATTCCAAAATTTTCAAGCAAAACACATATCCAAAATACTCATTCGTCAAAAAATTACAACCTAGAGTTAGTCTTTTTACTGAGAAAAATGAGAACAAATAGACAAAATTATGAACATACTGATAACTCCTAGTTTAGCACATCCATAATATGCTTTAGCGCATACACCTAGTCTTTTAGCGCATTTGTTGTCCAAATAGCACATACAACCACTTTTTTAGCGCATTTTCCTTATCTTACAGCACATCTGCATAGTCTGTCATGTAATTTACCAGTATCTTGGTGCATCCACAATCTATTTTAGCACATATACCCTATCTGACAGCGCATTCACAATATATTTTAGCACATACACAGTCTGTTTTAGCACATCAACCCTCTGTTATAGCGCATCCACAGAACAAAAAGACAAAGAGCTATTTGAAACCCCCATCAGACTGTTGACATAAGAAATCAGGTTTTTATCAGAGAAGAAACATTTTCACAGTCCAGATAGTGTCTTAAACTTGAAATAAATAGGATCTTACAAGTCAAACTTTATCAAATTAAACCAAGATCTTACAATTTTAAAGTGCCTAAATCACCAAACCAACTCTAGATTATTATGTTAAAGTTTCATTATCAGGATTTCATCATCCTACAATCACAAAACAAAACACAATAATCAAATTTTTAACTTGGTATCATCAATAGGATTTATCATTCTATTTGAGTTAAGTTAATACTATTGGCACTTATCCAAACAAAAAGATCAAAGTTTAGTAAAAATAACAACACTTGTATGCCAATTTTGACAAGATTACAAAGACAAAAACTTAGAGAAAAAGAAATTGAAACACTAAATATCATGGCTGAAGAAAATCCCTTTCACAGATTCCACCAAAATGATACAAATAAAATAAACCCAAGAGGATATCCAAACTGCACAACAAGATCCTAATTTCCATAAATTTATGGAAAAGGTTTTGGAACAAGATATGTAAAAATACCTTTTGATGTTAGCTGAATTAGGAGAAAAACTTCCAAAAGAATTTGACATTAATCAACTAAAAGAAGCACCTAAAGTAGCTGAAACTGAACCACAACACACACAAAACACAGATCAAGTGAATATCCTAACATAGCAGATGCAAAACATTCAACAACGACTCCAAGAAATACAAAGAAAAACCATAGAAAGAAACCAAACAATGAACATGAGACCTTCTTCACCAAAAACTACATCATCCAAGTTCAATAAGCCCAAATGTAAGTCCTCAAACACAAATGATATTGAGCAATCCTATCATGTCATGCATTTATCTCCATCCACCATAATCCAAAATAAACCTCAAGATTCTTTCACTCAAGTTAACAATTCCATCCAATCATCCTCTTCTATCATATCTTCAACATCCAATGATTCATGTAAATCTCTCAATCCAAAGCATGCTAGCATAGACTCCCCTACACATCAAGATAAAAATATTCTTTCCACTCCATCCAATGATATCAAAATTCCACAAATTCTTCCAATATTTGATCAAGATCCCATTTCTCAAGAATCTTATGACGATCCCCTCCTTTCACTTTTCATCCGAAATAATTCCCTTCCATCTCAAGCGACAAGTATCCTTCCAAGTTCTTCTTCCACATCATCTAATCAATCCATACCATCTCATGATTCTATTGCATCACAAGAGCATAATAGTTCTTCCATCCTATCTAATGATGTCTTACCAACTGATGATCAAGAGATGCTTTCTACAAAATGTCATGATTCCCTTCCTCATCAAGATCAAGATATGCTTCCATTCAAGGATACCTTTTCATCCCATGAAGATGTTTATCCTTCTCATGATCAAGATATGCCTTTCATACCACTTCATAATCCTTTTCCAAATCAAGATCGAAACACCCCATCATCCCAGTTTCAAGAGCCTATCACACCTATTCAAGCTATCCATGAACCCCACACCTATAAATTGGTATCCTCCACCTTTATCCATTCCGGTTTACTTCCAACACCTATCCTCTCATCCATATCATATCCTCCCCAAAATGGACTCATATCTTGTTTCACAAACAATACATATCCCATTGGTAAATGAATGTGTCAAAGTATGAATTACAAAGGAAAAGGATTAGGCCTTTTCATGAACAAGGTATCATAGAACCCCTTTCTATTCAAAGAAACCCATATCACCATGACCTTGATTATATTCCTAAGTTTCCTAGTTCATCAAACATTCCATCTATCCTAGGTCCTCATCCTAGTCCATCAAATCTTCCCTCTATCCTAGGTCCATGTCCTATTTCTCAAAAACAACAAAGGAACACATCCTTGATGCCCTTTCAAAATTCTACCCACATTAACTCATCCACAATACCTCCATATCATTCATCTCAATCCACCCCTCCCATTGATCTTGGAAGCAATTTGGGTGCCAAATATAAAAAGCTTCTATTGCAAAATCCACATGTATCAAAGGATCAACATGTCTCCTCGAAGAGACATGCAAAAATAAACGAAAATTTGATCCAAAATCAAAAGAAAAATCTAAAAGGCCACAAAGGCCCATCAAAGAAAAAATCTCAAAGACCACAAATGTCCATAAATCAAAAGAAATTTTTAAAAGGTCACAAAGGCCCATCAAAGCAAACAAGCAATTTTCAAAGACCACAAAGGTCCATAAATCAAAAAGAAAAAAATCAAAGGCCACAAAGGCCCACAAAGCAAAAATCAAAGTCAAAAGTCATGTGGATTCCTAAAAGTCTCATAGAAGCAATAATATCTAAATTGGCATCCAAATTTGCTAATCAAAAAGCTTCCTCCAATTTTCCATCTAATAACCTATCACCTTCCAAATCCATTTTTCCTCCATCACTCCACCACCCTTCAAGGTGTGTGCCAACGTTGATCTTTCCATCCTTTCCATCTATCCATCAATAGGCCTTCCAACCTTCTATCCATTATCCAACATTCATCCCCCATCATTCTCCTTTAATCCAAACCTTTGCATAAGTCCTTAGATTCTTCCATCATATAATTAATCTGCCAACATTTAGGAGTCTAATTCCCATTGCCATGGTTTATTAGAGGGATATTTGGTTGTGAAACTTGATGCTTAAGTCCTTCCTCCATCTCCCTATCATACATATCCTATCTTCCATATTCCTCTTGCACTCTACACTTAGGGACAAGTTTCGTCCATCTTATCATTCATGGTCATTTTCCTTTCTTATATGCTCATTCCTTACTTTTCCACCTTTGATCTTGAAAAGGTTAAGGATCTTCTTGAACATCATATATCTTATCCTATACACTTTATCCATATCTTCCATACCATATCTTTCATCTTATCCATATTCCATCATTCTTACTAAATACATCCTTTCTTCCTTTCCTTGGTCTTGATGAAGAATAGGGGAAAAATACTTGGCCTTGTGTCTATATCTTGTCTAGTTGATCTTGATCATCCCATTCATTATTTTTATCCTTGCTTTCTTCCATTCCATATCTCCTAGATTATCAAAATCCATGTCACCATGTCCCTTTGCAACCTTGAATCTTATCATGCAAATCATATTTGATCCTAGCTGTAAAACATTATCCAATCCTCATATCTTTTGTCAATCAATCATCAACAATCATCAATCTTATCGTACTTAGAGGAAATTAGTGATCCTAAGTACTTATCATCATCATGCCTTATGGAATCAATCATTCCTGGCATCTTAATCAATCAACCATTATCATCTTTTGACAAGAGATATGTTGCTTGTGTGACATGTTTTACAATGAATCTTTCATTTTGATCTATAATTTATCCATGGTTGCATTACCCCTATTGTGGGGAATCTTGTTCCTTCAATTAGTCATATCATATCATTTCATCTTAAATATCCAAAAACCAAAAAATCATAAAATCTAAAAAAGTGCAATAAAAACAAATATTGAAAACCTGGAAATAGGTGCTACTTGTGATTTAAACCAACTTTTCTATCTATTAGATGCATGACTTGGTTGTTCAATTTATCCATCATTTTTATGCCTATCATTTGAAAAGCGAACATCATGTACATATCTTGGCAAGGTGATCGTGTCACACCCTAGCTTGGGGGAAAACTCCTAAACTCATTGGGGGCAATAAACTTGGGCTTAAACAAACTGATAAACAACAGTATGAAAACAAAACAAACACAATGATCATTGGGAAAATCAACATGGAACATACATCAAACATCAGATACTTTATAAAATCAACCATCCACATCAAGACAATTGAAATCAAACCAATCAGAACAAACTCTAGATGGATGATATTCTTTTGAATCATGATTTTATTGCTTCAGCTTGAATGTTCTAAATGTTGTACTTTGATTATTGATTATCATTTATTTGGAGCAACTCAATGATGTATTGAACTAGAGAAGCTAGGAAGGAGAATGATATTTTCTTTGTTTTTTGTTTGTGAATTGGTCATTATTATTGTGTGAATTGTTGCGAGATGTTCTCTACAAAGTATCATTGATGACATTTTGAATTCACATAGTAAAATGATTGAATCTTGTTTGTTTACGCAAGAAAAACTCAGGTCATCTCGGTTTAATTATACCTAGATGTTGGTGTTAAATTGCAATATCAAAAATCATGAAAGTAGTACTCAGGTCATCATTGGTCTAAATTATACCATTAATGCTTCTACTCAGTTTCAACATTTTAAAAGCTCAATGATGATAAAAAAACACAATAAATGGACTGTTAAGATGCCAATGCTTGCATGTATATTTGCATGGTAAATTAGATTGCATTCATGATAGTTATATTTTCTCATTAATGGAATGAGTATACTTGACATTAACAAAAACATCATCTTTATCATATAATGGATAATCATTTTCATTTGCATACATTAGAAAGCATTATTATATCATTTGAATCATTCAAACATTCCATCATATATTTTGCATGATATCATATTTTTCATAACATCACAACGTCTAAATTGCATAAGGAAAATAAAAAATAAAAAATAAATCATCTACATAATTGCATTTTCATTAACACTATCATATAATACATCGAGCATTCGAGGTATCTGTCATATTGATCATTCATTCATCCATTCATTGCATCATATATTTTCATTTGAAAAATTAAAATATATAGTACATCATATTCATCTTTATCATTATGTAATATATCATTTAAAACAACACATCCAAAATCATACATATAGATGCATTTTCGTATCATTTACATATATCCATTATCATACATCTATCATCATGCATCCATGAATCATAATTATAGGCATTATCATGTATAACATCATATGTAAATCATAAACATGTCATCATGATCATAAATTGCATCCATAACATCATAACATAAATCATCACATGGCATATAGAAATAGATAATTAAATGCCTCCATCATCGAACCATATAAGCACATATAAATCAATAAAATCCACCACATATCATATAAAGCTCAAAAATCATAATGTCAAGTATACAATGATGTTTGAAATGTAAAGAGATACAACATAAAAAATGACTATGAATCAAAAACCCAGAGTATGCATCATGTTTCAAAATATATCAGATAAACCAATCATGGGGCTATGTGTTGCTAGCCCCAGATGGTACCGACATCTCTGGACTAGTACCTCCCCCACTAGATGTACGAGGATCTCTTAGATCTCTCCATGGAGGTTGTGTCACACCTGCACTAACAGTCCTGGAATGAGTCCTGCCTGATTGAGACTGGGCATAAGTGACTCTCTGCTTGGAGGGAACAACATCATGATAATGACCCCTGTAATACTCTCCCTCTCTACCTACACAAAGAACCTCTCTCATGTAATCAGCTACAAAGGTACCATCAGCTAGTCTTTGCAATCTCTCAGCTATCAATTGTGCCTGCTCTGCAGCCCGTCTAGCTACATCTCTCTTGGTTGTCAATGAGGCTATATGTGCCTAGGCAACTATCAACTATGCCTGTACCTACAAAAGGGCATGTGCATGAGACTAGGCCTGTGTCTACATTTGCGTCTGTGTCTGCACCAATAAACCACAAGCCTAAACTAGCTGACCCTGTAAGGTTTGTACCTGCACCTATAAACTCACAATCTGAGTCTGCTAATGCTGAGAAGGTATCCCAATATGAACACGCTGGAGCTGCAGGGGCTATCAGTGATCACCTCTTATGAGGTACCATGATGTCTCTAACATCCAAAACTAGCACTAATCCACTGGCTCCACCTGATCCACTAGCCCCACCAGATCCTCCACCTCCTCCACCACCATCTCCACCATCATCTCTACCCCCCATCTCCACCACCTCCGTATACCTCATCATCACTACTCTCATCCTCATCACTGCTCTGCACATCCTCCTCCTCCTCCACATCCTGCTCCACCTCACCACCCTCCTCTCTCCTCCATCGGTGACTGTGTGAAACAACAACCTCCTCCTCACTAGGTAGTGGCACTAGCTCATCAGGAACAAAAATCTATGGAAAAAGATGTAGGGCTAGGTACTCTGCATAATCAGCTATGACAAGTGCCTTAGTAATCTCAGGATGAATCTCCCAAACTAAAGGTTGTAGACCAAAGTACTCCTCAACTACAATATCATATGATAGGCTGGGTCCCCACTCAGTAGAATCAATTTGACGTCGGCCATAATGTACAACACTCTGGGGCATGCCTTGTATGATTCCATATTGTCTAAGAACCCTTCAAAACAAAAATCTCTCGATCACAAAACAAGTCCTACCAATTAGAAACATAAACTGACAGAGGTATGGCATCTTTGTATCATCATCATCCCAATGCTCACAATCTAGATAGGGCTTCCATGTAACAACATCTACATCATCCAAAACTCTCCTCCAATGCTCCAACTTACCCAGTTTGGGCTAAGTAAGATGACTTGTATATCTATGAACATACAGCCTCATGGCAGGTCTCTGTCTGACTGCCACTAGACGCATAACAGTTATATGCTCCCATGCCCACACCTGAAGTAATGTAACCCCAAAAGGAAAAATGTGACCTCAGAGGTAGACCACCAGATGAAAATCATGGTAAAGATGAGCGAGCATGCACATACCCCATGCATATCTGGTACTGTGAACAATCGTGCTCTCTAAAATGCGGCCCCACCCAACATAGAGTCCCTTTGACCTGCGATCAGGACAAAGGAACCCTCTAATGAAACCAACAAGTACTGATGGTAGGGTAGCATAGGAATCCACCATATCTCACCATGGGATCTCATACCCACAAATTGAATCATCCTTGAAAACTTGGCATAGAGCGTCAATCTCACCCTGCTCTGAAGAATCATAAACAACAACCTCTCCAACAACGGGCATCCTCAAAATCCACCATACATCCTCAAGAGTGACTGTCATCTCACCGGTAGGAAGATGGAAGGTATTATGCTCGCTATGCCATCTCTTTGCTAAGGCTGTTAGGAGACATCGATTAATCCTAATCTGGGGCATATCTAAGAGGGAGGACAAACCACAACACACGATGAATACTGTCTAAGGCTGCACTTACTACGGTATCAAATCAAATGTCCTAGGAAACCGCTCTCTAATCTGTAAGTTCACAAATGACTCCTGTCATCATGAAAAACAAAAAGTCAAAAATCTTTGTTAATCATCAACATCATCAGCTTATCAAATCTAATCAGCTCTGGTGAGACTTTTCTAAAATCTCATGAGAAATTATCATTGAACCTCGCCTATCATGAGGTTAATCATCAACCCAAAATTGAACCTCACCTATCATGAAGTCAATCATCAATCTAAAATTGTTCCTCGCCTATCATGAGGTCGATTAATCAAATCAACCTCGCCTATCATGAGGTCAATCATCAATCTAAAATTTTACCACACCAATCATGAGGTCAATTAATCAAATCAACCTCGTCTATCATGAGGTTTATCAATTTGACTATAATTATTCCTCACCTATCATGAGGTTGACCATCATCTAATCTATTAGGACCATCAATCAATAGCAACTCAAAGGCTGACGTGATCGAAAATCATCAAAACCAAGGAGTTAATGACAAATTTCATCATTTTGGTTTGGATGCACTAAAACAGGCGATAAAAGCGCTATTTCATCATATGCGCCATTTTAGGAGGAAAATGTGCCACTTTAGATGGTCAATTCACAATATCATCGGATGCGCTACTTTACCCTATGTATGCGCTACACTTTTTGACCTATGCGCTAAAAAGTCAAATGCGCTATTTCATCTTATCTATGTGCTAAAATAGCTAACCTATGTGCTATTATGCTAAATGTGCTAAAACAGAACATACATCCACTACTACATCCTACAAATGTGCTAAGAGAATTCAAAAAGTTTAAATTCGAAATAAACACGTGAAAAATGAAAACACGAATAACGAGGAGGTTCACGGGTGCATACCAAAGGTCCATAGGTGGTCGGGCGGTTGTGTCGACGCATGCACTCGAAATAGTGAGTGTGGTAAGGGATTGACATTATGGCTCCAAATCACTCTCTCTCAAATTTCAAAACTCAACATGCACAAATGAATTCAAAATCAACCTTTTTTGCTTTTTAATAGAGTGATTAAGGGGTATTTTGGTGGGATTTTATTAATTCTTTTCCTGAAGGCTTAATTCAAATTTCATTACAGGGGCATCTTTCACACTATTTGTTGGAAGATGAATTATTTCATCATCAATTCTTTGTCAAATCATAAAAAAAAAAAAAAAAAAAAAAAATTCAATAACATCCTGAAAAATCAAAAGTTCATCAATTTATCTCCTGAGGTGGCATATATCCATCATCACATCAAAATCAACATCTGGGGCATACTGAAAAAAATTTCATCGAGTAGCAGCAAAATTTTCTTTGAAGCAATGCGTAAACACATCACTTCAAAGAGGGGAAAAATGTATACATCTAAAAATGGTCTGGATAATCTAATTAATTAAATACGATTTATTTGATTAATTAACCTTTAATTCCTCTACTATTAAATAAATAGAAATATTTATTTATATAGTTCACATTTAATTCTTCTATCTTTATTATATTATTTCCTCTTAATTAAATAAACAAATTTAATACTTTGTTTTATTTAATTATTATTATCGAATTCTTCTATAATTATATTCTATCTTAATCACATCATTTCATCAAATTAAATAAATAGGTTCACATACTTTGATTTATTTAATTATCATACTTCTTCCATATTTATTTAATAAACACAGACTTCTATAGTTTGTTTTATTAAATTAAATATCTTATTTTTCTAAATTGAATAAATCTTAATATTCAATTGGAATATATTCTACAACTAATCATATCCACCTACCAAATTAGATATGAAATGTCTAATTTAATTCATCTCAAGCTTCACGGGAAAATTTGGAGACAAATTTGCAGCCAAACTTCTTCATCTTTCTCCAATGATTCTTCCTATCTTCTGGCTGAGTGTTTTTTGGGGGAGGAACAATCTCCATGATCAACTCAGGCTTCTTCATCTCTCACCTTTGAATCTTCAAGATCAAATCCAGACCTTTGCTTTGCTACCCCTTTGCAAATGTGTTTTTGGGAATCTATAAATACAACCTCCTTCTACAGGAAATTGATCCCAATTTTGTGCAATCTTACTCTGCAGAAATACCAATTGAGAAATCAAGCATATTAGCAATAGCAATTATCATTTAGAAATAGCAATTGTAACATTTTAGAATAGAATCAATATCATGGCTTTTCATTTAGCTACATCATAGTTTATTGTAACTTCTTTTATCAAGTTTCATGTCAATTTAGATTACAATAGTTTCATCATTATCATTTGGATATTATCATATAGGATTAGATTATTGCATTTAGCAACATCTCATTCTCTAGATTGACATTTTAACAGTCATAATGCTTACCAAATTTGAGATCCCTGTGACTTAATAAATCATTGGAGATAGAGAACAATATGATGCTTTCAAGAGTTTTCTTGTGTTAATTAGATTAATTATTGTTGATTCTCTTGATATAATGTCTTATTAAGAAGTGTGGTTTGTTATTTTACTCATTACTTATTCCACACTTAAAGTGTGCTTGTAGGGTAGTTTGAACCTTCGCACTGTGTTGTTGGTGTTCATGTCAGTGTTTTAGTGCTCCAAAACCTCACTCGACTGGTGTGCTCATAAGTTTTGTGCCTCTCTCAGGATATTGCGCTCACATATTTGGACTATTCATGTTAATCTTGTGCATTCATGTTGAAGATGAGATCCCCCATTTGTAGCCTCACCTAAAATGGACTAGACTATAAATTATCATTCCTCTATCGAGATACTGTGCTCATAGATTTGGACTATTCACTTTATTCTTGTGCATTTATGTTGAAGATTAGATCCCCATTTGTAGCCTCACCTAAAACAAACTAGACTATAAATTCTCTTGTTCATGGTGAAAAATAAAATAGTTTATTAATGAAAGTGAAGTAGACAGTTAAAATCTTTCTGAAGGATGTAGATATATATTTTTTTAAATATAAAAACCAATTAGCATTCTTTCCTAAAGATCAAGTTTTTCAGGTAGAAAACTATTGAACATTTTTACAAGTGGATGATGTTGGTGTAAATAAAGCCTTGTACCTAGTTAATTCATTACTAGGGGACTTAGGTGACTTATTTACATGTTAAGTTTACTTAGATCCTAGGAAGGAATCTTTCTAGAAGGTGTTAGTTGTCATTAGATCTTATCTTATCTTTTGACTTTTAACACATGTGTCCTAGGTAGTTGTGATAAGTTATCCCATGACATAGGATTAAGACACTTGTAATAATCCTATTTAATCCTATGTATCACCTTGGTTATATAATTAGGTGGTCTCATAACAATTTTCATATTATAATATTGAACTTTCTGGGATAATAAAATTCCATTAAAATCTTGAGCATTGCATATTGATCTATTTGTGCTTTCCATTTGGCCTCTAGATCTTGGGTATCTACATAGCCAACTCTAACATGGTATTAGAGCGAGTTGGGTGCCATTGGATAGTATTTTTGGAGAAATCTTGGTAGATCTTGAAAAGTTGAGTATGGTCTTCTCTTGTATCAAATGATGATCTAGAGAATCATAAAAACTTGATAGAAATACTAGTTTTGGGGGGGTTCCTCTTTTCAACTTTGTATTGAAGGTGCATTTTGGGAGCTTGTTGCATTGTATTTGAGATCACCATTTCCTTCAAAGTGCTCGAGAAATTTAGATCTTCCTTTTGTTTAATCTCAATTGGATATTGGAGTCCAAATCTACAAGGGTTTGAAGATTGAAGATGATTGCCAGATCCAGGAGGTAGCTACTACTTTGGAGATTTTTGAGAAAAAAAAGACATGACCATCATGTTTAGGAGACTGAGGTGATGAATTTTGACATAAAATTAGCCTATATTATGAGTCGAGAGTTGTCGAGGAATTTTTTTTTTTCCCAAGGAGCCGTATGGCCCCCCAAGTCACCATTAATTGCTATTGGTATGAAAAATAAAATATTTTTTTTCGTCGGGTCAGAAAAATCTAAGGTGAAATTTTTTATTTAAAATTTTGGGCTTTTTAATAAAGTTCTTCTAAAAATTTTATTATAAAAAATATATATATATATACTGCAACTTGCAGTATTGCATACCCACAGACTTGTACATGGATGCTCCCGTCGCACCATGTGGCATGGGCTGGAGGCCCCACCACAGTTGTGGGCCCTAGAGTACCTGACATCTAGATTTTCAAATACCTAGTGACCTTGTTTTAAAATCTACAGTTTTTAAAATAAAAACTGGCGCTACTTAAGAAAATTTGGCAACTGCATTGAAACTGACATACTTTGGAATATTCTAAAGAATTTTGAAAGATTCTATCAATGGTGAAGAATATTCCTTGTTTAAGAAGATTCCAACGTAGATTCCCCAACTAGAGAATATTTTGCAGGGTGTGTGGTATATTCCTTTTTTGATAGGTGAAGACTGCCAAATTTAATCGCCTAAACTACTAAAATCATCATTGTGTCAATAGTGATGTCAACAGTCTTTAAATAATTTCCCGCCCCTCACCGTTGGTAGTTTGCTTTTGAAGGGAAATTTTCAAACGTTCATATCTCGACCATATGACCTTCATTTTTTGAGCAATTTTTTTTATTTGGGGCAGAATTTTGTGTTCATAGTGGTGTAGATTATCATAGGTGTTGCTGAGTCATTCTCATTTTAAGAACATTTGGGGCTCTGTTCTTGCTCCTACAATAACATTTTTGGGTGATTTTTTTTTAAAGTGCAAAATTTTTCATGTAGTTTGTAGTTGTGTGATTATATTGATCTCATTTTATGTAAAAATTCACTTTGAACTTGTGGAAAAATTTGGCATCGATTTGGTATCTAGCAACTATAAATGCACTAAGTATAAAGTGCCAAATCATACATTGTTGGGGGGTTCTTGACTGAGTGATTTGGGGGGGGTCTCTTGGTGCATTATTTTGATCTATTTACTTGTGCTCTTCTTTTCCATGGATCATTCTAAGGTTCCTTTGCTCACATTGTATAATTATTCAACATGGCATCAAAATTCATGGAGTATTCTAATGACTAAAGGTCACTCTCTGTATGTTGAAAATAAGGTACTTGAACCGATAGATGCAGATAAAAAGATAAAATGGATGATTGAACATACCAAAGCTCTTGGATGTCTTCATAAATTTGTTTCTCAAGATTTGTTGTTTCAGATTGAATCATGTAAGAATTTTCATGAAGCTTGGAACAAATTGAAAACATTGTATGGTACTATAGATGAAGTAAGAGGCTATCAAATTGATAATAAACTAACTATCCTTGATCCTAAGAACTTTGCAACATCTAGGAATACATCACTAAGGACTTAATGATCTAAGAGAGCAATGTAAAGCATGTGGAATTGATAAGAAGGAAATTCAGTTGGTCTATAATACATTAAACAAACTTGATACTGATTATACTTCTTATGCTTCTTTTGTTTCTAGCTTGAACATACTCATAGGTTGACTATGGGGTCTGCATATACTACACCTTCATTTGCAACATTTTATGAGATGTTAATACATGAGCAACACAAGATCATCTCAATGGGTCTCATCAAGACTTATAAATCTCAGGAATTGTTGGTTAGTCAAGCGGAATAATCAGAATTAGATAAGAAAAAAGAAGAAAGAAAAGAATATTCCACATTCAGATCAAGGAAAGAATAAATCCTCTTCTAAAGATAAATCATCTAAGAAGGAGAAGTCTACTTGTTCATATTGAAAAAATCTAGGACATGATGAACATTCTTGTTATAAGAAGGATATTGATGAGTTGAAACATCTTTTCAAAAAGAATCAGATTGATTTTCCTTCTAGAATGTCTGAGTCACCTTCTTCTTCATCATCTTCAAAATAGTCTAAAAAGGACAAAGGTCATGCTAGTTTGGCTTCTACATCAGGAAATAAAGGACAAGCTTTTTGTGCTTTTTCAGGTCATGGATCAGGGAGATAGCTTCTAGATTCAAGAGCATCTCATTGTATGGCATCTTCACAGTCTATATTCTCTTATTTTGAGACATGAGTGTAATTAGTAAGGGATCTATTGATATTGGGGAGGGCACTTTCAATGATGTTTTGTGTGTATAGGTCATTTATAAAAAAATCTTCTTTCCATCTATCAGATTACACATGGTGGGGATAGGAGGATTGTGGAATTCACGCTTGATTCAATTAGCATTAGAGACTTGGAGAGTAGAGAGATTATTTCTACAAGGATGGTTGATCATTCATCTCAGTTGTACACCTTTGCATATTTTGATTTTGATGATGATATTGTTCTTTTGGATGTTGATCACACTTCTAGTGTGAACCAAGACTTTGAGGAGACATTTGGCTTCTTGAACTTGGGAATTATCACATCAGATCCCATTCTTGAGACTTGCACTTCATCTCCTCCATCTACTATTACATTTGATGATGCTTGTGTTGCTATAGATATGGCTTCTTGTGATTTAGTGCAGTAGGATCTTCATTGTCTTCCAGCTCTACATCTACATCAGATGCATACTTGACAGATATTGGTGGGTTGTTTGTTGAGTCTCACATTTTAGATTTGGGAGACACCATTGATTGCATACATCTTCTCTTTGATGAAGATGATTCTTCTTTAGTTGTTCCAAGGGGACACTCTGATCCTCTTGTTCATTCTCTACATGATCATTCTTCACATTTTGATGTGAGTGTGGATACTTTTGGATAATATTTGGAGGAGGCTTCTTTGTCTTTAGCTCAGAGGCATCTTTTTCTTTGGAGTGTGTTCTATATTCATCTCTAAGAGATTTTGGATTGACATCTTCAGTTGTGTGGCCTAGAACACATGTTTGGAGTGTGTCATCTTTCGGCATCGACATGGAGACACTTGAGCATAGTTCAGAGACATCACATATCATTCTTCTTCCCACATCTTCCTTTCAGGAATGGGAAGATGTCCTGCATACATTCTTAGTTTTGTTTCTTCCTAAGGGGAGGAACATTATTCGACGAGATTGGATCATCTTTAGCATTCAATGTCAAGCTTCTACCATTGCAAAAGACTCACCATTAAGGGGGGGTTGCATGGTCTCTCCTTTTCTTCTCTTTTATGGGGGGGGTGTATTTATCCTCTCATGGGGTTTTGTCCCTCTCATGCATCATTGAGAGCATTTTTTTATTTCATCTCTATTTTGGGGACGAGTTTTATCCCAATAGGTTTTCTCCTTTTCTCCATTTGTGAGAGATTTCATTTATATATGTACATGGGTACCTAACATGGCCTAGTAGTCGGGACCCATCCTTGCATCTTTGCATCATTTGCATAATAATCTTCTCCCTAAGTTGCATTTAAGGGAGGGTGTTGGTGTAAATAAAGTCTTGTACCTAGTTAATTCATTACTAGGGGACTTAGGGGACTTATTTACATGTTAAGTTTACTTAGGTCCTAGGAAGGAATCTTTCTAGAAGGTGTTAGTTGTCATTAGATCTTATCTTATCTTTTGAATTTTAACACATATGTCCTAGGTAGTTGTGATAAGTTGTCATATGACATAGGATTAAGACACTTGTCATAATACTATTTAATTCTATGTCCCACCTTGGCTATATAACCAGGTGGTCTCATAACAATTGTCATATTGTAATATTGAACTTTTTGGGATAATCAATTCCGTTGCAATCTTGAGCATTGCATATTGATCTCTTTGTGCTTTCTATTTGGCCTCTAGATCTTGGGTATCTACATAGCCAACTCTAACAGATGAAGTGATAGGTTGAACAATAAATTCTTCTTTCATCAAAGCAACAGATCAAAAATAATAATTAGGGGAGAGGGGCTAGTAGTTATGCAAGGTCCAATTGTTGCTATAACACTTGTGCTTATAATGTTCAATCTTACCACATATTTATACTATGTATTGTAAATAAATAGTCCACATGTAAATAGAAAAAAAACCAAATGTTAGTCAAAATGGACCCATACTTGAACACATGAAAACCTATGAATGTTATATAAAAAAAACATAAATACATTCACGAAGAAGTGAAATAAATATTTTTTTTGTCTCAAATAAAATATCATAACTAGTGCTATAAGTGTGTCATTTATAAAATAAAATGCTCATTTAATAAAATAAGATACTCATTTAAACAAATATTGTTATCATAGTGAAAAAATATTGTTCTTATGTGTACAACTATTGAGGTAGCAATGTACAAGCATTGAAGTATTTCATGTTAATAGTTTTTCCTATCACAAATATAAAAGGTGAGCACAATAAATACCATGTATTTCCTATTAGATGTGAAGGATTTTTGAAAAGTTTTAGTGTTCAACTATTGGTCCATCTTGTCAAAGATATAAGTTGTATTTAAAATAATTATGTGTTATTTTTATAATAACAATTTTTTTTGTGTTCAACTATTGATCCATTTGTGTTGAATATAAAAACTAGATATAACAAAGATTTATGGTTACCAATAGGTATTTGGTCCATTTAGGTTGCATATAAGTTTAAAAAAAAATAAAAATATGATATTATACAAGCAACAAATGATATTTTTTTGTTTAACTACTAGGGATACCATGATTAAGTTTCAGTCGAATCTTTAAAAAATCAAATTTTAGACACTTCTCATAGATGTGTTAATGTGGCAAGTTGCATGATGAGTCACACCTCCAAATATTAATTATAGATAGATAAGAGGCCAGTCCACATTTAAAAAAAAACGAAGGTCCTATGATATTCCAAGACAAATATTACATGCTCACAAAGTTAACCCACACAACTACGGTCCCTCTCCCCTACTGGTCCATCTCTCCTAACTGCTTTCCAGTAAAAAGAGTATCAATTGTAACAGAGAATGGCAAGAAGAAAATCTCAGGAGACTAGACAATTCTTCCTGTAAGAACACAACCAAATGCACGACCATGACAAGGAAAGCTTGCTTGTGAGACAAAGGGCCAATTTATACATCCAGAGCTACATGCGGGTACAGGAATACTGTGCCAGACAATAGCTGGATATCTCATTGTCATTCATGTCGAATGTTGTGTAGGTATTAGTTGTTTGTGTACGTCTACCCATCAACGTACTTATTCTCTCATGACAAAAGTGCAGGCTTTGGTGTCGAATGGCTACTGTTCAAACACTCTTTCATGGCGAATATTTATGGGTGCCCCACTGATGCGCACGCACAAGTATCCATCACAGTCCAGACGAAAGGAACGCAGGACGCGTGCTCGGATTCCTGCAACATTTGTATTTTTACTCTTGTTCTTTCCTTATCAAGAATTTTATCTTGCATAAACTGTTGGATCTTCACTCAGTGGTGATTATTTTTTCTAGTATTGCAATCTTCTAGATCTAGGCGTGGGTATATATGCACCAGATATTCTCTGCGATTGAAAGGGATCTGTCATATTTTTCTATGATGTAATGGACCTGATTTATAGTTTACATTCATTCACACGCTAAATATCACCATACTTCTTATTATTATCATAAATTATCTTTTTGCCTTGTCTGTTGTTGTCTTGTTTTGTTTCACTCTTTTTAAGGCTGAGACTCAAGGTTTCATTCTTTTTTATGGATGAGAGTTAAGGATTGAGGGGTATCTATTCTGTCAAAATCATCCAGGACAGTTATAGTGTTGAGTCCTCGTGGACTCATGAGAACCATTCAATAAACCAATAAATCATCATTTTCAAATTTGTACCATTTTCCCCCCACTTGCCAAATCTTTAGAATATATATAGTTGAATTAGGTTATTAATTGTAAAGGTAAACACGTCTTATTATCTTTTTCTTTGTAATACACCACTTTTTATGGGTGTTTAAAGTATATAGTTTAGCAAATTGCTGAGCTATAGTTCATATGGACCAGCTAGGACTCAAGCCTAGACCCCTCTTGGACTAGCCCATCGTTGGTCCGGATGTGATTTATTTCCAACACAAAGCATTTGGTTTGATTTAGTATATGTATTGAATCCAATTTTTTTCACTTATAAATATTATTTCATTTTCTATTTAGAATACTCTTAGCTCTTAGATAAGTGATTCCTCTACTTGAATTAGGATGGATGGAGCAACATTCACCTTCCTATTCCAAATTAAAAATTTAATTGTGTCCCTAGACCTAGTCAACCTAATGTTGTTATTATCTATCAACATGTATGCCTAACAATTTAAATTATGTGCCTAAGATATGTATCAAATGACATCATCTCCAAATCATTTAAAAGAGGAAACATCATCCACTATCACCCTACTAGCTAAATAAGATCTTATTTGAAGGAACCTAGTTAGTGATAGAATAGAGAGGGCCTCAACGCTGCCTCAATAGTGTATAGTGTAATGCCCCAAGATTTTTCCCAAGATATTATTGGTTAAACATAGATTTTTTTCATGATGTAAATGAGACATCGACAAGTCACATTACATGCTCATGCACTTGATATGTTGTGGAAAAATGTAAGGACATAGAGTATACAATGTCAATACATCAAGCATGACAAAAAAAGTGGAAGAATTAACCATGTCGTGTGACAAAGTCACCATGGCACACTTTGAGAGGATAAAGTTTCTTATAAGGTAGAGATCACAGACTAGGGGCACAAGGATTGGAATGAAAGTGATACACCACTCACTAGGATTAACCCTTAAAGAAGTAGGCCAATTGGGAGATACAAGGTTTTGACCAATTAAAATGCCAACTAGCTATCAAATGTAGAAATGAGGTCACACAAACCTATACAAAGGTAGAGCTAGGATATTTTTTTTTATAACATGTTAGCCTAAAAAAGGAATAACAACTATAAGCCAAGTGTTGAATATAAATTTTTTAAACCAAACATTTTCTTTCTCTCAAGGATCAACGACATACAATTTTTTTTTTACATAAAATAAGGGATTATTTACTCTAACATACTTATTTGCCTCATGTGTACGACTTTAGAATACATGGTAAGTATTAACTCTTACAAGATTCAAATACACAACATAAACTAATGATTCTACTCCACAATCATAGAAATATTTAAATCATAAAATAGTTTTCATAAACATCAACATCATACATCAAATACAATAAGAATAAAATAGAAGTTCAACTCCTAGTAAAATGTTGACTACATAACATCATATCATTGATTCTATCTATTCATTGTATTCAAATGATAAACATAACATAGCTTCAAGTTTCATTTCAATATCACAAATAATTGCACTTGCATATAACATAATTAAGAATACCCAAGCATGTTAAATCCCTTCTAAGATAAGAAAATGCTACTTAAATAAAGACACACTTGAATTACCATGAAATGAATTTCATCCCAAACAAAAATGTTTTTAGTTCAAAAAAAATCATCCAATAGCATTTAATTCATAACACCAAGATTCATCATTACGAATGCAAACTACACATTGCTTTCTCTTTATATGGTTAACAAGCCTACTCTATCATGCTATTAAAAATGATTTATAGGCTAAATTTACACGCATAATAATCACATAAAAAATGATACCATCTTAATCTTAATATTAATTTTATCATAATTAAAAAGTGCATAATTTTAGAACCATCATTACCCATATTACACTTGCACACTAATTCAAAAGATGATATTTCAAAATGAAATATTTTATATAAATAGAAAATTCTCCCTTTCATATTTCACCAATCATTTACATTTAATGTATTTAGCAAAAACATGTTTTAAATGAATAATATAACAATTTCATTAAAATTGACTAACACATATAGGAATTACTTTCAAATGACTAATACAAATATTTTCCAAATTAATAATGTACATTTAATTAAAAAATATTTTAACTTATTTTTTAAAAATATTTTCACAATATTAAAATGTATAAGACCTTTCCTAACAAATAATTTAAGATCTTTTTACAAAAATATTAGATCAAGCATTTCAAAAACCTTATAAAATGTAAACAAATTCAAGCTAAAAAAAACACAAAAATTAAACAAGAACTTTGTGAGGTAACCCACAACATAAGAGTTTGGATTCACCAACAATTTAGATTAGTGGAAACTAGGTAAAAAGGGGGAACATCATTCTATTCACAATTGAATAGGATGATACAAATAGTTCCAAACATATCATAAGAGTCACAAGGTCACTAAATCAACAACAAAAAATGGGTATGGTGTGAAGTTTAAGTGAATCCATATTATTCTCCTCCACATTTATCTCCTAGTAAAACACTTGTATATATCTTGCACACTTAACTTCAAGGATCAATTTTGAAAATAGATATCATGGTTGAAGCAACATATAATGACCAACATGATGATATGTAATATGAGAGAAACAATGAAACACAAAGATTAGTAACAGGAACGGTGAAGAAAGATTGCATAAACTCAACCCCTTTGATAGATAGTCAAGGGTCTCCTTATAAAGGAGAAATATCCAACCATGAGCAAAATATCCCTAAATATCAACAGGGAAAAATATCAGGAGATATTTAACCTACATAATAAATGCCATGAGATATTTAACCTGCACAATAAATGCCATGCCTAATTAGGCTTAGGTCAAGATATGTGAAGAAATAATTAATTACTCTAACACCCCCCCTTAAGCATAACTTAGGTGGGCATGGATAAAATGGGTCCCAGCTACTAGCTTGGTGAGGTACCCATGTACAAGGAAATCTCTCTAAAAAATAGAGTAAGATAGAAAACCCAGTGGGAAAAAACCATCCTCAAAAAAGAGAGAGAAGTGGAGAAGACTAGAAAGCACCCCCCAAGGATGATGATGATGCTAATATAGACCACACACCAAGAAGAGATTGTAGTTGAATGAACTTGCTCTTAGTGAAGGGTTTGGTGAAAATGTCAACAACCTGCTCTGAAGACTGGTAAAATACTAAGTCGATGATCTGACCATGAATCAACTCTTGAATGTAATGCATATGAATCTCTATGTGTTTAGTTCGTTGATGTTGAACCGGATTCCTGCATATCTGAATAGTGCTTTGGTTGTCACAATAGATGATAATAGGTTGCCTAAAAGGAGTACCAAACCTAGAAAGAATGCCTTGAAGCCATATAGCCTCAGTAGCTGAGTTAACAGCCCCCCTGAACTCTGCCTCTATGGATGATATAGCAATAGCATTTTGCTTCTTTCTAGACCAACTAATAGGGCCTAAACCAAGTGAAAAGTTGTAACCTGAAGTGGGCTTACAATGCTCAGTATCACCAGCCCAATCTGAATCTGTATAACCAACCAAGTCAAGTGATGAACCAACTCTGTAGTGAATCCCAAATCCAAGAGTACCATGAAGATAGTGAAGGATCCTCTTAGCTGCTTTCCAATGTAGCTCATGAGGTTTCTGCATGAATCTTGAAACCATGCCTATTGCATAGGCAATGTTAGGCTTGGTAAGAGTCAAGTATATTAGACTACCAACAAGTTGTCGATACAATGTAGTATCAACCAATGGTGTAGTACAAGAAGTGTTGAGATTGACTCCAGAAAGAAAGGGAGCATGAGATGGTTTGCAATTAGTCATATGAAACCATGCAAGTAGATCAAGAGTATACTTGGGTTGTGCAAGAGTAATCCCTGAAGCTGACTGTGAAATCTCGATTCCAAGGAAGTAGTGCAATAAACCCAATTCTGTCATGTCAAATCTATCCCGAAGTGATGTCTTCACTAATATAATGGAAAATGAAGTACTCCTAGTAATCAAAAGATCATCAACATATAGAACGAGTATCAAAATTGAATCATCTTGCCACAGTAAATACACATTAGGATCATAATGACATCTAGTAAAACCTGAAGATAGGAGGTAGGAGTCCATCTTGGCATACCAAGCTCTAGGAGCTTGTTTAAGGCCATAAAGAGATTTCTTAAGTCTACAAACTAAGGATGAATCCTAAACAAAACCTAGTGGTTGTTCCATGTAGATTTCCTCCTTAAGGTCTCCATGAAGAAAAGCACTCTTCACATCCATCTGATGTACATTCCATCCATGTGATACGGCTATAGCAAGTGTGAGTCTGATGGAAGTCATCTTATAAATTGGTGCAAAGGTTTTTGTATGGTCAATGCCTGCAACTTGTGAAAAACCTTTGGCTACCAAACGTTCTTTGTACTTATCAATTGACCCATCTGCTACAAATTTAGTTCAATATATCCACCTACATCAAACTATCTTCCTTCCCTTAGGAAGTGAAGTCAAATCCCAAGTGTGATTTCTAATCAAGGAATCATATTCCTCATCCATATCAATATCCCACTCTGGTATGCTCGATGCCTCTTTGAATGTTTGTGGATCAAAAACTTAAGCAAAGAAGGCATGTGGCCCCCCCTGAAAATCTAATTGAATCAGTCTATCATCTATTGAATCTTGTACCCCTGTATCTGTTCTATGTATAGTGTAAGATGTGGGTGAGTTTGGTGTAGATATATCAACTTCTAATGCAATCCCTGAACTAGATGAAGATGAACCTTCATCACTCTGAGAACTGGAAGAAGAAGATACTACACTAGGAATCTACTGAGAATGATCTGAATCATCGATACTATAATCAGGATCTGAAGAGTCCACAATATGTTGAGAAGTGTCAAGTATAGTTTCAGGAGATGTTTCTTGAAAATTAACACTTCTCTACATAAAAAAGTTATGTGTGGTAGGGTGGACTAGGCGATAGCCTTTTACACCATCTAGATATCCAACAAAGATGCAAGGTTTGGATTGAGGATCCATAGCCTTGTGTTTCTCTTTTGGAATGCATGCCATGGCATGCGAGCCAAAAACTCTGAAATGATCAACTATCAGTTTCCATCCTTTCCAAGCTTCAAAGGGAGTGATACCCTTTAAGGATTTATGTGGAACTCTATTCTGTATGTAACATGCAAAGTTGATTGCTTCTACCCAATATCATGGTGTGAGGCTCTTAGAGTGAATCATCCAATTAGCCATCTCTTTTAAAGATCTATTTTTATGTTCTGCAACACCCTTTTGTTGTGGGGTATAAGGAACTATTCATTGTAGATCTATCCCCTCTGATATACAAAACTACTCAAAAATATTGTTGATGTATTCTCTCCCATTATCTATTTGAAGAACCTTGGTGACTTTCCCTGATTGTTTTTTGACAAGAGCTTTGAAATCTTGAAAAGACTCAAACACTTCTAATTTTTGTCTAAGAAAGTAGACCCATGTAAAACATGAGAAATCATCAATGAAGGTGAGAATATATCTAGCCTTTGTAAAAGATGGATGGGGAAAAGCCCCTGAAACATCACTATGAACAAGTTCTAAAACTTGTGTTTCCCTCCTTGATTTACCTTTGTCAATTTTTGCTTCTGGATGCTTGCCAAGTGCACAACCTTCACAAAGACTTTTAGAAAATTTAACCTTAGGTAATCCTTTAACCATATTCTATTGAAATAGTCATTCAAGATAGCGGTAGTTAAGATGGCCAAACCGCTCATGTCATAGTTTGCTAACTTCATCTAAATGAGTTAGTAGTGCTTTTGGAGAAATATCTATGGAAAAATTGGAGAAGGAATATAATCTAGATTGGCGATTGGCTTCTCCTATTGCTACCAAATTGTTACTTTGTAATTCTCGTATCTGAACTGAATCTGGAGAGAATTGTACTCTCATTCCCTTCCCTAAAAGAGTTATTTGATACACTGAAAGGAGATTAGTTGAGAGTGAAGGTACACTTAGAACATTGGCAAATGTTCCTCCTTCAACTTCAACAGACCCTCTCCCTTTTACCAATGCTGGAGTATCATCACCTAAGGTGATTGTGGACATACTTGATGGTTCTAAGGATGAAAAGACAACCTGTGAAGAACCCATATGGTATGAAGCACCAGAGTCTAGAATCCATGATGGAGATATCAATGCTTTAGTAGTTAAGGCTTTTCCATTTGATTTATCTTTGTCCTTAGTATTATCTTGATTTGATGAAGATTCCTTGATAGAATCAGGTAGCCCTATATTATTCTTTTGGAGAATTTGTTGTAGAACTTCAATCTTTTTCTTCATGTAGTGATGTTCATCATGTCCAAGATTGTTTACAAAAGGTGCATGCAACTCTCTTTTTACCTTGAGAGTCCTTTTTAGAGTTGTCAAATTTTCTTTCTTTCTTAATTTCCTTGTCCTTTTTAGTGTTCTTCTTCTCCCCTTTTGAAGCTTGATGTTTTTCATTCCCTACAAGTAGGGCTTGAGGTTTTGTAGACTTCAAAGTACCCTTTTGAATTAACTTTTCTTGCTCCCTTGTAAGGTCAGCAATGAAGTTATCAAGCGTGGGAATTGACCATGAGGCTCCAAGATCCCTTTTAGTAGAGTAGAAAGTTGATACAAACACATAAAATTTGGAACCTAGCTTGGAAAGTATAGAAAGGATTAATTGATCCTCTTTCTTGTCAATTCCACAATCTTTTAAGTGCAACTTGAAGGATTTAAACTTTGTAAAAAAGTCTTGTAAAGTTGAGAAATTCCCAGGACTAAGACCTAAGACTTGATTTTCCAACTCATGGCTTCTAAGTTCATCTATTTTCCCAAAAAAATTGTCAAGACCTTCCCAAACTTGGTTGGGTGTTTTCAAGTTCTCAACATGGAACAACAAATTAGGAGATAAATTTAAGCATAGAAAGCCAAATGCTTGATCACACTTATTAAAAAACTTTTCTTTGTCTTTAGCTGCATTAGGTTCTTTCTTTCTTCCCATAATTACTCTATATAAACCTTTGTTCTTAAGCACAAGAATTACTTTCACCTTCCAATAATGATAATTGAAAGGTGTTAAGGGAACTATAACAACATTAGATTCCATACTACTTTGACTAAGTTGTTTTGAATAAATGCGGAAAAGAAAAGATATAAATGCATGCAAAAAAACACAACACAAGCACATCTCGAGAAAGTGAGAAAATAAACCACACGCAACACAAAGATTAGCAACCAGCACGGTGAAGATAGAATGCATTAACTCAACCCCTTGATTATTTGTTTCCCTCTCCAATTTGGCACTTTATAGAATGAGTGCTTGTAACTGACCCAAAAAAGACACAATCAGACACTTTATAAAATGAGTACAATTTGGTACTTTTTGAATTTGTGATGAAAAAAGATGCACTTTTGCAAAAAAAGAACTCAAAGCTTGAGCTATAGTGCAAAATTAATTACAAATTGTAATTTTCCCTCTTTACAAACACAAAGACAGATTAGCAACAATGAAACACAAAGATTAGCAACATGCATGGTGAAGACAGATTGCATAAACTCAACCTCTTGATTATTTGTTTCCCTCCCCAATTTGGCACTTTATAGAATGAGTGCGTGTAACTGACCCAAAAAAGACACAATCAGACACTTTATAGAATGAGTGTGATCTGGCACTTTTTGAATTTGTGATGAAAAAAGATGCACTTTTACAAAAAAAGAACTCAAAGCTTGAGCTATAGTGCAAAAGTAATTACAAATTGTAATTTTCACTCTTTACAAATGCACAATTTGCAACTATTTGATCAAACATAGACAAACATTCAAACATATTGACCTTCAAAATCATAGGTCAAAAAATCACGCTTATATCTATGATATCACGGGTCAGCACTAAAATTGGGTCAGCAAAAACATAGATCTACAAATCTTGTCCATAAAATAGCAGTCACTACCTTGAGTAAATTCTCAGATGCATAGTTTGAAGGTTGGGATGATAAAAGAGTTGGGCCTCAACACCCACGCTTTTCCCGATTGGGTTCCATGGCATGTAGAAAACTAAATAGGGGTCTCCCTCAAAGGATAAACCACACCCAACAACTAATGCTTCCCAGCTAAAAAAATGCGCCTCCCTTCTTGCCTGCTTGGAACAAATAATGCCTCAAGAGAAGGCATGAATGCTACACTAGACACAAGGATCTGGACCATCATGGAAGTTACGCCCAATACAGGAAAAGCCACCCAAAAAAAATTTGTTCCACCAAAAAACCAAGCACTCCCCAACAAAGCACACTTGTAGCCAACAAAGATTGGGAATGGGTCCACAATGCTTCCGCTACCCACAACAGATGATTCACTAATTCTCCTGGCCCCTCACCTCATTCCTCGCATATCTTCTACATCTCCTGGCCAAATGAATTTAGATCTACATGGATGTAGAGCAGCTCAAGACGTGGGCCTAAGGGAGAATAAATTGCAATTTACACAAAAGGGCAGGGTCTTCTATCACCCACCACTAAAGCCACCTTTTGCACATGCCTCACAAAAGTAAAAAGAATGTAGTATTCAATAGTAATACCACAGCCAACTGAGCAGACAAGCTCCAAAAATTTCCTTTGACTGTTTGGATGATGGGTAATGAGGGGATGGCGTCAATGTGGCTATGAAGCAAATCCGAGCATATTCAAGAAAAAGAAAAACTCATCCTCAAACAGTGCTCCCGTGGCCTCACAGGTTTGTTCATCCCTCCAAAAAGAAAAATGTGCCTCCAAGCGGACACATTGGGTTGGTTTTTCTTTCCTACAAATTGAAGAATGCACAGAAAATTAAATAAATAGTATGCAATTAAATAGTTTCACCTTAAGGCCTGAGAACTCTTTGTTTTGCTCTGATACCATGAGAGAAACAATGAAACACAAAGATTAGCAACAAGCATGGTGAAGACAAATTTCATAAACTCAACCCCTTTGATAGATAGTCTAGGGTCTCCTTATAAAGGAGAAATATCCAACCATGAGCAAAATATCCCTAAATATCAGTAGGGAAAAATATTAGGAGATATTTAACCTGCACAATAAATGTCATGCCTAAGTAGGCTTAGGTCAAGATATGTGAAACAAGCATTAATTACACTAACATAATATATTAGGGTCCATATTGTAGGAGTTTATGGTGAACTCCTCAAAACCCTAGGATCACCTGCAAGAGAAAATAACTTCCACAAGAGAGATATGGCATAAATATTATGCTATGATTATGGATGCAAGAATACCAAAATGAATATGAAAATAAAAATGAATATGGAAATGTAAATATCAAGCCTTGCTTATATAGGCAAGGTGATGAATATGATTAGACAAGATCATGACAAGTGTCTTAATCTATCACATGAGACAACTAACTCATAACTACCTAGGATAGAAGCATTAAATGACTTCCAACTAGATAAGTGACAACTAATGTTTAAATAGAAATATTCCTTCCTAAGAACTAAGTGGAATTAACAATGTAAAGATGACCTAGATAGGTAAAACACCTATTTACACCAACATCCCCCTTAAGTACAACTTAGGGAGTACTTATGTAAATAACACAAACATGGGTCCTGGCTACGAGGCCATGTTAGGTATCCATGTACAAATCTAAATGCAATCTATCACAAATGAAGAAAAAGAGAAAACCTAGTGGTACAAAACTCCTCCCCCAAAAAGATAAAAGATACAATAATGTTGTCCATGAAAAATTAAAGGACAAAACCCCATTTGAGGAAAAATACCCCCATAAGAGAGATGAAGAAGAGACCATTGAATCCCCCCAATGAAAAGATCCATCATAAGTCCAATCAATATCCCTCCATATGAAGGATGAAAAGAGAGACCATACAAACCCCCATAATGAGATAACCTATTGCAAAGAAGCACTGAAAATACACTTGTGGAGTAAACATTGGAATCATTAATTAGACAATAAAAGGAAAGATAATTTTGATGCTAGAAACCATATTAAAGTCACTCTAGGACTCAGATTAGAATCATGATAAAGAAACAATAGATTTGTTGCCGAGGAACACTAGAAAATTCTCAAACTAACACAACCCTAGAATATGTGAAGCAATAGTTGATTCAAAAATGATCTAGAACTTAAATAAAGTGCAAAGATAAAAAAATTGCACCCTCCCAACTGTCAAAATATCGAAGAAATCTCTAAGACACCCACTGAGACAAAACTCAAATAGCGATCAACTAATGACAGATATAGATACAAAAAAGTGCATGGATGGTAATGTAGAGCTCCTCAATACTTTTCCAACATCACAAATCACAAAAATAAAAGATCATGGTAAAAGGTTATGAGCTCGGGAGATAAAAAGTAAGATCCAACTTTAACTAGTAATAAATGCTGAAAAAAAACAAAATATCTAAAAGTAACCTAGACCATTGCAAAATTGATTAAACTAGCTTTCTAGTGATATCTCATTTAAAAAAAATTCTTGTTGGATTGCAAGTTATTGCAAAATGAAAAAAAGGCCCTATTAGGGCACTTGAATATTAAATAGGGTAAAAAAAGAAACCCTTAGGGGATAAAATTAGGGCGCTCAGTCACCCATAAGACTATTGCTTGTAGGTTTTAAAAAAATCTCATTGTTGCTCCAAGCGATGGAATAGTTGGGGTAGAGTGATTGAGGGGTAGTGGGCCATAGACTATGTTGCTCGAGGCTTAGCCCCCTCTACTAGGTAGAGCCCACAGGCTTCAATTCCGTTAAAACCTAGGGCATTGATAATTGATAGGTGATGTGACAAGAGGTACAATCCATAGACCAATTTGTAGATGGAGTACAAAGATGATGCCTGCAATACATAGGATGAAAGGAATATTCCACTCAATACTCTACAGATTGCGTGGACCTTGATAGAAATTGACATACTATACGACCAATATGACTATGTATGGATTTGTACAAATCCATATAGTCGTATGACTAAAAAAAATTGATTGATGCCTCAGTAAAATATATCAAAATTTGATGAATTGAAGTTGATCCTTAGGTTCTCGGGCCTTCCAGACACAATGGTGATGTTGATTTCACCCAAACTACTCTAAAAAAATATCTACCCTCTGATTTGGCAACTGAAACCCTTCCTTTAAACCCTTGTAGATTAGTCAATATATGATAAAATTTGACAAAATGAAATCCAAACTTGACTTCTTCTAATGCTTTGGATTCAATGGCAATGTTATCAAGAAACCAACTCACACTCAACAAAAAATTCATGCCAAGATTGGTCCCTTAGATCTAGGAAGAAGTTTGCAACATTGAAGCTCTAATACCATGTAGGAGTTTGTGGTGAACTCCTCAACACCCCAGGATCACTTGCAAGAGAAAATAAATTCCACAAGATAGATATGGAAAATATATCATGCTATGATTATGGATGCAAGAATGCCAAAATGAATATGAAAACTAAAATAAATATGGCAATGTACATATATGAAGCCTTTCTTATATATGCAATGTGAGGAATAGGATTAAACAAGATCATGAAAAGTTCCTTAATCCTATCACATGAGACAACTAACTCATTACTACCTAGGACATAAGCATTAAATGATTTCCAACTAGATAAGATAAGTGATAACTAATGCCTAACTAGAAAGATTCCTTTCTAGGACCTAAGTGGACTTAACAATGTAAATATGACCTAGATAGATAAAACACCTATTTACATGAACACATATCCATTTTTCAATCATATCATATCATAATCAACTCAATATAGCCTTTAATCCAATTAGAGAAACACTAGGACAAGGAACAATTAACACATTGATGGGAACTACATATAGGACCATGAATGCCAAGAATAGATAGCATAGTGGCTCCCAAGGCAAGCCTTCAACCTTACCTCTATGATTGATAGGATAAACCTTGACCTAACTCATCCCTTATCTATGGTGGAGGCCACTAAAAATAGAGATAATTGAGAGAATGAATTGAAATTATAGGTGAACTTAGTCTTTTATGTTCTTCCACTCTTTCTCCTAATCTTGGAAAGAGAAATAGCTTTATTATGAAAATTCCATATTTAACATTTGGTATTTTGGTTCTACCCAAAAGTTTAGTTCATTAGTTTATTGAGGAGACACAATTTAATTGTAAGAGTGTAAGTATTTTATTAGGGAAAAATCTAGTAGTATGTCCCACTTTTTTGTATTTTGGGCTATTGAAAATAAACCATTTAAAAACTTATCACCTTTTTTGCTTATAACAAACAAATAGTTTAAGAAATAGGTTTGTCTTATTTCCTTAACTTTTGGTTCTTAAGTGATGATTATGGCCTTGTGGAGCTGGCATGATTGGGAATGACTGCTGAAGCGTGTAAATGTCAAATTGATTTTATTATGTCTTACTATCTCAGAGGGTGGAGTAATGATGGTTTAAGGAAGGGTAAATTCACTAGCAGCTAGTCCATTTTTTGGCTAACTTTGTTTCTCTAGGCCAGTTCCTGTGTGTTGTGGGTTGTGATAGGTGGTGATAAGGTAAGGACCAAGCCAGATAACTTTGAGTAGTTTCATAGGGACCTCATAGCTTGGAATATTTGTATGGTGGGAGGTTTGACATCACTTTTAGAGAGTCTGATGGGCCACAATGAGAAATTATCGACCCAGTTTGCTATTTGTGGAAGGATAGGTAGGTCACCATGGGTGGCATTTCATTTGAGGTGGATGAGGAAGTGATTGGTAAGGCGACGAGCCTCTCTTGTGATGACAAGAAATACAAAAAACACACCAAAATGCAAGACTTGAAGAGTCTCAACGCCTTCTTCAAGGGTAACGAGAAGTCCATTAAAAAGCAGCCAGGTTTCAACTATGAGGCGCTACGAAAACCATAGGATAAGGTGTGTCTTTCTCTTATGAAATATGTTACTTTAGAAGGTAGATACAAGGTGTTTTAATTTTATCATTTTCCACTGTTAAATTGCCTATGACACAAAATGATCCTCAACTTTCCTTTCTTTTTGTTGACTTCCCTGGAAAATTCAATCAAAGATTCCCATGATGTTATCACTCTCAATCCTAATACCATGCCTCCCTTATCACTACATCATGGCCTAATCCTTAGGATCTATCACTTCTATTTGTCCTTATGCCCTCCTAAACCTATCTCGGTCATGCATGTGGAGGAACAAGAACCTCCTGGCATTTCCCTCGATAATCCTTCCCCTGCTGCTTCAGAGGGTCCTAAGAGGATAACCCCATGCCTGAAAATGAACCCAGTGTCAAGCCTAATTCTAAACCCCCATCAAAAAAGAAGAAATGGGTGGTTAGGTTGGCCTAGTCCAACAATGTTGCTGGGTTATGTGAGCTAAAAAAAATCCCACTACCAAGAAGAAGGGGAAAAAAGAATCTTTATGCCAGGTGGACTTGTCAACCATTGACAGTGAAGGAAAAAGACTCTAAGGGTTACACCATGGTGGTCGCAATATTTGAGGTGGGGATGAAACAAACTAGTGTGAGGAGGTCCCACAGATTGGTGAAGAAAAAAAAGAGGGCTCTAGTGGATGAGATTTCTAGTGATTTGGAGTAGACTAGCGATAGGACTGAAGGAAAAAATGATACTGTTGAGGAGATGGAACAAGGTTTTGTGGAGGGCCCTAGTCATTTTTCCGGCATGAACTAGATGCTTAAGGATGACTCCACCCACTCAGATTCTAGAGTTGGTGAGGAAGAGGCAACCTAGAGCAAGAAAGGCAAGAACAAGGACTTCAGCATGTTGTACGAGTGGGTTATTAAACTAGAATGAAAATTCAATAGTCTAGCTTGGTTTGCTATTAAAATGATTCACAGATCAATTGTCACACTTTCAGATGTAGTCAAGGAGGAAGGATACAAGAATATTGTAGGTGAAGGTCCTAACTAGATTGGGGACAATGTTTTAAACCTTGTCATCTAGAAATGGGAAAGTGTGGACAATTAGTGGTCAGGTATGTGTTGTGTTGGGTTTATGTTGTCAGTGTATAGTGTATATGTCCTGTTTCCATTGCTTTTTGTATAGTTTTTTATGATGTTTTGATGAACTTGGTTCCTTTTTGGCCCTACAAGCTTTTTGTGTCAAGGGTACAACACCTTGTAAATGTTGCTTATATTATAAAAAAAAAACAAATAGTCAATAGTTTAAAGATGCTTGCAAATTAATTGATAATTTATAACAAAATTCATGTAGATTCTATTTATATATTTTTTGAATTCAAAAGAATTTTATTTTTATAATATTTGGTTGATTTTTAATAAAGTGTTCACTATTTTTTACTCTTTTTATTTAGGAACATAGCCTTCCCCTTGTATATAATGTTGAAAAAAACATATTTTTTAAAAATTATATATTATAAGTAGATGCTTAACTCTAATATCTAGCACATTCATTTTTTATCTAATATTTTATCATTAATTATTTATTTGACAATAATTGTAATTAAAACATAAATTTTTATATACAATCAAAATATTTTTTAATTGAACTAAGGACATTGATATGGCAATGATAGTAATATTTTGAGATATTTTTTATACTATTTAATATGTTTCGTAGTGTCCTATATATAATTATTTTGGTAAAAAAATTATGTTTATTATAAAAATATAATTTTTTATTAAAATGTAATAAAATATATATTTTAGAAGTTAAATATGAAGGTTATTACCACATATAGCTTTAAACTAGCAAGTATGATTGAATCATGTAGCTTGCAGTAGAAAGGGTGCCATACAAGATATTTAGGTGCTATCTATATATATATATATGTTTTGATTAAGGTAAATGATTTTGGCTAGAGCTTTGAACGAGAAATAGGTTTTGAAAGGATCCTAGAACCTTTTAAATGAAGTATACCATCAAGGAAAATGGAGCAACAAACAAAAAATAAGAGTCAAAGAGACCTTAACCAAAAATCTACACAAGAGACAACTGAAGGGCACACAATCTGCTTAGAGGGGGGGTGAATTAGTGGATCAAATCTATTTAAATTTCTTTTCAACTTGCATATACAAACATGAAACTTGAATAAAAAAAACTAGTGATAATCAAGAAACCACATAAGCACATATTCACACATGAGAACACTAGATATACATGGAAACCCAAGATGGGAAAAACCATCGTGAGAATAGCTGCTTGGATCTACTATCCAAATCCATCCTCACAAAGAAAGAATATAATAAGGGAATTTATAATATGAAGTAGGCACCAACCTACCAGAGACACCAATCCCTAATTGTATTTGTAGGTACCAACCTACTGGAGACACCAATCCTCAATACAAAAATCCACTCAATAAGTAGAACACCAGTCCTACCGGATTACAAAGATAAAGCTTGTGGATGTTCAATGTTGGTTACATAGCTTATACAAGATATGATCTTGCTTCAAACACTTTCCTACGCCCCTTATAATATTTTGATGATGGCACCCAATAATTAAGATGCAACTCACATTAAATAACACTTTCTCACACAACTACTCTCACACTCACATACATTGGTATATTCACTTACCACATTCTCTTTTTTCACATCTATAATGTGAATTAAGATGATGATTATATACATCACACCACAATAATATCAATTCATGTCAGCCAAGGATTCATAATTAACTAGCATGTCATAAGGTGAACCTAAATTCAAATTACATGAAATGTGTATCAAGTTGGTCCTACATAAAATTTGTTGCCACCAAAAGAACATGATGTCATGCGGTTCCATAGTAACCTTAACTAGGACCTATTTTATCATCCCACATTATCTCCAAATGTCGCATGCTACTAGCCATTTCTGCATAGTTCTAAAACATCAACAAGTTAACTAACAAGAATAGTGAACCAATTGTCACGTATGAAAAACTCTAGAATATGATAGAACATGTTTAGACATACTCTCCACTCAAACCGCAAAGCCAAACACACATTCGAGAAGAAATACTAAACATGTTCATGTATTGCTAGAGAAATCTCTCTGCCATGAGTAGCTAACCTCAAACATTCTAGATCAGACTTCTAGATTACTTTTGTCCACACAAATAGATGCATATATGATATTTCAAGAATATAGTAAGTAATAAAATTTTTTATTCTAAGAATTCACTAATAATGATAATTCAAATACTATTTCATTCACAGTTCAATAGCATCACTCCTCCTTAAACATCATTCCCTTGACATCAATGAACACTAATGTATACCTTTGACATCAATGACAACCTATGTTCAACAAAAACAAGGATAAGTAATTATTTTGATCAGAGCAAGGAATTGAGGGTTGTTTTAGAATAGAAACCAAACCAAAAATAAAGACTAGCAAATAGTGAAGGAAATTTAAGGTCAAATTTCATCAAAGGCCTTGGGTGATCCCACAATAGTGGTTTTCAATTTTTGGCCAAACTAGACACTAAAATATTTTTTTTTTAACTAAATCTTCACTTTTGGGCACCTATAGTGGCTAAACTGTGAGGAATTTGAAGATGATGCAAACTAGAGTTTCGTGACATTTTTTCTATAGATTTGTTGATGGTGTTTTCTGCACAACAACTCAGACAGAATATGAAATCATGTCTCTCTTGAAAGGTAAATCTCTATCAACAAGCCTCAAGACAGAACCCCAAGGTCTCTAGTGTCAGTTCTTGACAATGCATAAACAACTCAGTGACAAATGTGAAAATGCTAGTAATCACAATGGGACCTTACTACAATCAACATACTGAATCAATTCTATTAGATTTAACAAACTGGTGATACTTCAATCCTAGATTTAACCCAATAATCAAAGAAACAGAAAAAGGATAAGGGTTTCAAAGAGATTTCTAATCTAATAATACTCCTAAGATCAATAATGAAGGTAACCAACACTCAAATGGACTAATCCCTCAAAACCGATCTCTGCTTGACCCAGATAAATCTACAATCTTACAGAGAATAGTGCAATCTTTTGAGGTTTTAGGATTTTCAAATCATAAACTTTCATTCAAATAACCCTATTGTAGTTAAAATGAACAAAACCTCACAACCGAACTGAGCACACTGAAATATGAAGTCTAGGATAACTTTGCAAAGCAACTAACAATCAGTTGGTTGCGAAAAGTATGGACTAAAGGATTGTTGCAACATTCAAGTTATTAAATCACAAACATTATTAAATCAAATCTAATATTAGTATTAACCTTCTCAAAGCAATTTTAAAGATAGAATAACAAGAACCATGCAAAACAAAAGAAAACAAGTATGGCACCAAATCACAATGTCATTTCTTGTATTCAAATTGTTCACTGTAGCAACAATTCTAGCTTTTTGTTACAATATTTGCTTGAGGGAAACTACCTGATAACTTACTCTACTTCTAACTAGCTCTACTCTATATCAATCCCTATATTCTAGATACAAATTCTAATCTTCTAACCCCTTACAAATGAGGTGACATGCCCAATATATAGAATTCCCCAGAAACCCATCGGCCAGGCAAGGGTTTCATAGCAATAACTCGGCACAACCACTTGACCAAGAGAATCTTCAAAATGGGTCAAATAGGCATTAAATGCACATCCCATCCAAGTCGGCCCGAGATCTGTAGTGCAGTTCAGACCAATGCATGGGAAGATAATAGGGAAGCACAAATTGCGCCACAACCCATCATTAGCTCCCTTCCCTATTATTCATTTTCAAACCTAGCACTTCACTTTCCCTATTATTCGTATTCAGACCTAGCACTTCACTAACTTTCAAGAACGTCCCATCTAGGCCATCTATTGGTGGCAAGGGAAAAACCCTAATTCATCTTTTGATGGATGCAATCTCATCCCTTGAGTGTTTGACTGACTTATCCTAATCTACCTTATACACCAAATACTTATCAATAACTGCAAGGTAGGTGGCCGCATCATCTAGCTGGTGCTTAGAAACAAAGCCATTATCAAGTTGTGCATAAACATCCTACCACCATTCTCTCAATTGCTCCAAGCTCAAATACTTTGGGGCAATCTTCCTGTCATTATATCAAAGAAAGCAATGCAACCATTGTAGACACTAGCTAGGGTTTCATCAATGTGTCTTCTCTGTTTGTAAATCTTTCTCAATACTTTCTGCCTGATTTGCAATACCTCAAACCACTCCCATGGTTTGGAAACTCCAAAAGAAGGAAGGATCCCGTCACTCACCAACCTATCATGGTTGTACTCCATAATAGTCTTTATTTTTCATGGCAGGAGGTCATGTCCTCTTTATCTTGTGCCATTACCTGCTTCATCCAGTCCATCATCCTTGTAGCATCCTTCCCAGTAGACATGATTTCCTTAATAGCTTCATCACCTTTTACTTGCACCCCTTTCAACCAATTCGCAGTGGCAACAGTGGATGCTTTCATCTTTTCTAGCTCAGTGATGGTCTCCTAAGGTAGAGGATTTGTAGCAGAGGAAAAAGGATTAATGGACTGCAGTGGCTTCTTTAATTCCTCCAAGCACTTCCTGAGATTTTCATTTTCTCTCTTCAACTCCTGCTTGGTCTTCATTTCCCTTCTCAATCTATCCATAATAATTGTACTGGAGACCTAATAGTCTTCAATATCTTGCTCAATTGATGTAGGCCCTAGATTGAAAGTCTGAACACTATAATCCTTTCCAACCACATCACCTCTATGTTTACCTAGAACAGGGGTGGCGATGTGAACAACTTTGTTATGCACCTCATCCCTTTCAACCCTTGAGATCACTCTAGCCTTCTTCTTATCTTTAACCTTCCCAAGTTTGGCTAGGAGCTCATCCCAATTCAGTGGCATGTCCTTTACCACAACCTATTTTCTCTTTATCTCTTTGTCTAGCCACTCTAGAACAACCTGCTCTAATTGCACTTGGCTTAGTCCTATTTCCTTTTGTTGACCCTCTGGTATTTCCTCTTCCAAATTCTATTTCTGAGGAGTCTCATCTTTATTCCTTTCCTCCTCGATGTGTTCCTCCTTATGTTCAGGTGACATGACCTTTTCTGCTTCTTCCTCCCTTGGAGGAGATTCAATCACTTCATTTGTGACTGACGACTCTGTATATGTAACCAAGGGAGATTGCATTTCTTTTGCAATTTCTACCTCGACATTGTAGAGTTCCCCCTCATGGAATTCCTCTCCTTCTGTGTCTAGATGTTCATCAACTTCTTTAGCTTTGCTAGGTTCACTTTGGGCTTCATGAGTGTAAGGAACATCACCATGTTGTACGTCAAGAAGAGTGGCAGGAGGAAAATCTGCCTTAGGCACACCGTTATTTGGAGGAGTCCTAGACCTCCTTGCATATACCTTTTCTTTCTCCTTTGAACTTTCTACATTCACCACTAGCGGGAAAGTTACCTCTTCTACAACCTTGGAGCTTGCCTTCTCTAATAATTTTACAATTCTTCTTCTCTTAGGCATAGGAGCATCAACCCCAGGATTATGTTCCTCAACCCCCTTATGTTAGAGCCTTTCAGTCCTTGTCCTTCTCTTAGCCTTGGCCTTCTCTGTTTCACTGCTTCTTGGGCCTCTTCTCCTTGAACACCTTTTGACTTGATCTTGGATGGGGATTCCAACTTACCTTTACCCTCAAGATCCTGCTTGGCCAATTCCTCAGAGGTGGAGTGAGGATTTAGATCTCCCATCAGGTTATAAGTGCATTTCACTCCTTTATTCTCCAACTCCCATATCATGTGCTTGAGCCACATCTTGGTAACCTTGATGACTGGCTCCATCAGTTGCTTCAGTTCTATTTTCTTCTCCTCTAACCAGTGTACATCACCAATCAGCCTATCTTTTATTGCCTCATAGGCATCATCCTGAAATAAGTTCCCATCATCCTCCAATTGATCAGGCACTGCCCTTACATTATACAATCGAACTACATCCACCAGAATTTGAGAGAATTTCTTCTTTCTGACATCATATTCATCACTGCAGTTGGCCCAGTAGTCCTCCAAATTAACCTTATGGCCATATTCTCTATTGGCCTTCTTTTGAGCCTCACCTGTGATATCAAACCTGGACCTCTTGGAATGGAAGGACAAACCAAGAGTACTCATTTTTTGGTCTGAAGCTTGGGAACAGATAATGGAAGGGCATGCTTCTCCAATGCCAATCCTTAGGGGACAATCCCCAAGAAATCTTGTCTTGTGTTTGTCCTTCTTGACAATGACATCAAAATCACAAATATGTGTAGTTACTTCCAGCAATATGATATGGTAAGTGGCATACCTTGGAAGTCTGTATGGGGCCCTTTGGCAGCCATTAATCCGAATGTAGGAGAAGGTTGGGAATTGAATAAACCAAGCTCCATACTTCCTAATGAGCTCCTTGGCTTGGTCTGAAATTCTGACATGTTCCACCCCTTGAAGCATTCTGGTGATATGCATGGTAAATGCATCATTTTCCCTCCTATAGTCAAAGCTTCCTAAATACAATTGAGGTAAGACTTCATAAATAACATCCTGCCCAAAAATTCCCTTTGTATCCAATCCCCTGTAGGGATGGAATCGAGCCAGTGCATAGACCAAATATGAGGTTATTGTGAAGGTCCTTGTCTACAATACACTGGACAACTGCTTGTGAATTACTTGGCTAATGACTCCTGCCCAATGGTAGTTAATATTTTCTTGCTCCATCCTCACAATCGCATGGCACATCCAATTCTCAAATGTACCAGTACTCTTCAATCCAACCACCTTGCTAAGAAACGTGATGGCATCATAGTACTACTTCTTGAACTTTGCTCGAAATAGCTGCTTGGGAAATTTGGAATAGTGAGACTTGGGCTTCTCCAGCCAAGAATTGATAAGCTACTGTGACTTCATAGTTTGGTCATTGTAGAACTCCTGAGCTGTCTCAATGGTGAACTCCACCACGTCAAATCTGTCTGGCATGTTGAAGGTTTGGGAAATGGAGACCGGGTTGAGATTTGCAACAACTATCCCTTGAGGACCAATGATCCTCTCTATGTCCTAATCATAGTGCCTAGTGCACTCAAGGACCAGCTCATAGCATTGCACCGTAGAAGGGAAACCAGCAAGATGTGACAATCCTGATTCCATCATCATTCTAGTCACCAAAGGAGGATTCTCAATTTCCATTCTTTGTTTAAATTCTTCATAATCCTATACTCCAACATTTGTATCAGTGACTTCTGACCAGATAGAAGTGATCTTACTCTCAAGGACCTTGCTCTTAATGGCCAGCTTAATCCTCTCTGCATCAGACAATGAAGACCTAGTCGCTGCCTCGCTAGATTCAGCCTCCACTCAACATGAAAAAATAGTACAAACCATAGGAAATAGTCATGTTAATTCACCAATAAATCATTAGAATGCATCTCACATAGTCAAGGTTTTATTAAATCTCATATGAAACAACCACAAAAAATTTTGGGTTTCAAGACCATCCGCAGAATCTGAGTGAAGAATTTCGGGAAATTCCAAACCAATTGGATTCCAATAGAATGGCCAAGAAACACCTACTCAGCCATTAAACCTAATCATTTTCATCAATAAACCACATGGGAGCTCATAAGATAGCATGAATAAATTATAAAATGCATTGAAAATCTCTAACATATCATGCTATTTAATATTATTTTATATTTCATCAACTTTCGGGAAAATCCACTAGAGACGAATTCCCGCGAAGAACGAGCCAAAGAGGATTTTTGAGAAATCTGGGAGACGACAGATTTCAAAGAAATCCAGACCCAGCAGAACTCCGCGAATAAGGAAAAACTTTGAACCAATTGGTGCAAAGGCAAGTACTTCAGCCAAACAACTTCTATTCGGGATGAGGTAACGTCGAGTGGGGCACATCTTGCCGACTAGCGATGAGGAAAGTCATGTCGATGAGAGATCTTCTTGAAGGTAAAGTCATAGTGAATTCTTGTTGTCTCACCGACCATCATAGTTTAAGTAACAACTTTGGCCAAACTAAATTTTTCGATATAAGGTCCTGGCGAAGTTGAGGTGTCTTGCCAACAGGCGTTAGATTTGAATTCGGCGAGATGTCCTACCAATCATGTAATGTTTCACTGATATGAAACCATTTCGGCATATCCTCCTGCCGACAACATGCGGTCTCAGCGAAAGAAGATCTAGGATCGCCAAGAAAGAAGGGCTTTGTTATAATGTCTTGGCGACCGTGGGTAGTCTTTCCAATATGACGTCCCATTGGCAAAAGATGTGAGCTCATGGAAAGGTCCTGCGACCGTTAGGAGTCTCACCGAAAGTGAAGGTCTCGGCAAGAGCAGAATATGTTCAGTGAAAGGTCTCACCGAAAGGGTAAGGTCTCATCGACAAAATAGAAAATTTTCAAGACTAAAGGAGCCCGCTATGAGCTCTTGGTGACTTTGAAAGGTCATAGTGAATAAAATTCAGAAGGGATGGATTATCCTGGACTACAATGCTAAGTCATGATTTCATCCAGACACTGAATCAATCATGAATTTCAACAACTTAACACAGGACAAGTCAGGGATGGACCTTTCATAAATTTTCCTTGTGTTTCAAGCCCGTTTTAAGATGAAATCACCTGATATGGCACTGCCCTAGGTCTAAAACCCTACTCATCTGCCATTAGTGTGCAGGAAAGTTCAAAATTTAGTTGTTTCAACTGTAAAGTCATCACTAGGGTTTACTAATTACTCTTAGGCAAGATTCATCGAAATGCAAATAGACAAATGAGCTCAAAACTCGCCTAAGAGATGACAAATGATGCAATACTGAACAACCCTAGTACAAAATAAACAAATACACAAGAATTCAAATCCCACAAGCTCTCACAATACCAACATGCCATTCATAATTCAATTGAATGCAGAGCACTCAAACACATACCATTATAAAGTGGAAATGAATCTGAGAATCAGCAAATGCGAAGCTCAATGGTGTCTACAAAGAACAGGGGCACGAACGCGCAACAAAATGCCACCAAATCGATCAATTCAAAGCCAAATTTCCCCCAAAATTCCAACAAATCACTCGCAAGAAAGCACTTCTTAGCTCAACAAGGGCAAATAAGAAGCAGGATGGCATAAAAGACCTCAGAATCAAGTTAAATACATCTCTCAAAACTCACATGGAGCCATTAATGTAGTCAATAAGATAGCCAGAGAAAGAATTTAGGAATATGATGACAGGGAAGAATCTCAGAAAATCTGGCCCACGCAAAAATCTGCGAAGATTGAAAATCCCCAAACAACAAGGGTCCAGCTAAAGTCTAAGTAGGATCTGAGAAAATATGACCAAGGCAGAAAATCCTGAATCCAAGCAAAAACCCAAAATTCATCTAGAACTTAATATTTTCAATGTGTATCATAGGCAAAACACTTAGGCATTCAAAATAAACAATTTAAGCACATGCCTAGGTAAGACAAAACCTCAAAAAGAATGGGCCAAAACACCAAAACTGAAGCGAAAGAGGGTCCCTGCTTCTAGCGGGGTGTGTGTGCAAAAAATGCACAACAAATGGCGACTTCATCTAGGAAAATACTCCATAGCATTTGATGACGAACAAGAGTCAAGAATGCATAATCTCTGGTTTCAATCTCACCATCAAATAAACAAGCCAGAATGCAAGATTTAAAGAATCAGAACCAAAGGATAGATCAACGCTTCCATAAATTGAAAATCCAAGTGTGTGCGCATGAGTTCATTTCTCTCCTTAAGTTACTACAGAAACCAAGTTCAGTCAAGTCAGGCTACATAAGGATTCTAACTTCAAAATCAACCTGGATAGGGCCTTGCTACCAATCAAGCATCCATAGCCCTGACGAGGTTATCATTGTGACTCTTCTGAACATAGCTCTACTGCTAGCCAGGCGTCCATAACCCCGATAGCGATATTTAGGTACCCCTGATGAGTTGAATTTATTCTTTTGATATTCAATATTTCACTTTTCTTTCCTTTGATATTCTTTATATGTCTCTTTCATTTCAACTTGTGAACAATGAAGCTCACACTTAGGGCTGAGAACCATAGTGGCATTGAAGCAGAAATAGGATTTTTCACTTGACAAGACTTCACAAGGATTCCTATAGTGACATCAGGATTCTTAAGATATATGATGGATATAAGATTTTCAGAGTACTTCAAATTCAAATCCACACCAGTGACTCAATCTTCTATAAATATGACATTAAGACTATTGGAAATAGTGAAGACTTCAACCATCTTTTCAAGCTGCAAGACTAAAGTTCACCAAAGAAATACTTAGAACAATCCCAGAGAAGATAGATTTGCCATGCAGGTGCAACACATCTAGGTGAAAATAGAGAAACCCCCAAAACAAAAGCAGAGCAAAAACAAAACAAACCAAAAGGAAACCTACACTAACCAAAATAAACAAAAGAAAAGCAGAAAGGAAAACCCTAATCTAACTATATACAAGACCAGAGCTAAAAAAAACTCAAGACTGGAAATAATGCTTCAAATATTGCCCATTGATAGGCAGTGGGATATCCTCTCTAGTGAGATTTTTCAAACAAAAAGCATTATCTCCCAGAATTTCTGAGATCTGGTAAGATCCAAGCCAAATTTTATCAAATTTTCCATGCTCTCCCTTACGGTCATGGGCTTTATCCTAGGAAAGAACCAAGTTAGAAATACTAAAAGCTTTAACCTTGGCTATCTTATCAAACCATCTCTTGACAACCCCCTGGTGTTTAGCAAAGTTCTCCAGGGCTTCATCCCTCTTTTCTTCAAGGTGCAATAGTTTGACAAGTCTAGCCTCACGTTTATCTTCCTCATCATAATATTCATTAATGAATTGCAAGGTGGGAATTTTCAATTGGATGGGAAACACAGGCTCTAACCCATAAACTAGGTGGTAGGGTTACATCCCTATGGAAGCTTTATGTCTTGTACGATCCGCCCAAAGAGTAAATCTAAGCTGGGTATGCCAATCTCTAGGGTTCCTCCCTAATAACTTGTAGATGATGGTCAGGAGATTCTTATTAGAGGATTCAGCCAACCCATTACCTTGCGGATAGTAATTGGATGCAAATTTTATGATGATCCCATGATCAAAAGCCCAATTAGAAAACTTCAAAGATGAAAACGCAGGACCATTATCACAAACTAAAGACATGGGGCATCCAAAATGATTAAGAATACCTAATTCAAGGAAGTTAATTACTACCTTAGAAGTACACTACTTGCATGTGAGAGCTTCATTCCATCATGTAAAATAATCAATGATAGTAAGAATATACTTGTGATCAATAGAGGAGGGTGGATTGATGGGGCCAATGAAGTCCATTCCCCATTGTGCAAAAGGTTTCACCTCAAAGACAGGCTAGAGTTGGAGTGCGGCATACTTCTCTTTGGCTGCTGCAGTCTGGCACACATGGCATGTCCTGACATGGTTGTGGGTGTCTTTGAATAACGTAGGCCAATAGTAACCAGCCCTGAGTATCTAGTTTGTTGTAGAAGGTGTTGACCCATGGCTTGTACCATATCTATCATGAAATTCTTGCATCATTCTTTCAGATTCTGCCCTTCCTAGGCACCTTAAGTACACACCTTCATGATTTCTCTTGTATAGGGCACCCCCTTTTAACATGAAATTATCACTCTTTAAGCACAATTACTTTCTTTGTACTGAATTGAGATGATTAGGGCATCACTGGGTCAGGAGATAATGAACAACATCATCATACCACTTGCCAGGAGAAGCATCCTCTAAAGTATAAGCCTAAGCTGTAAGATTAGGGCCTATCTTTGCCATTGTCTTTGTGAACCCCTGCCCTCTTACCAACTTCATGGGCTGAATTTCCATATCATACTCTTGTAGCATAGTTACCCACTTGGTTCTTCGTTCTCCTAGTTCATTCTGTATCAAGAGCAACTTGACTGTAGGATTGGGAACTATAGCAAAGATCTTATTTCTGAGGATGTAATGTCTGAATTTTTTGACTGCCCTGACTAAGGCATAAGCCTGCTTCTCCACATTTGGGTATCTCAGATCCGCATCCTTCAATGGTGTGCTCATGAATGCTATGGGGTGTTTATTGCCTTGGTCAGATTTTTGAGTTAATATAGTAGCACAAGAGTGGTCAGAAGCAAATGAATATATGTAGAATGGTTTAGCATAATTGAGACTTACTAAAACTGGAGCTTCATCAATAGCTTTCTTTATTTCAGCAAATGCTTCCTTTGCTTTTGCATTCCACTCCACCTTGGCCTCCTACTTCAACATTGCATTCAGTGGCTTAACTATTTCTGCAAACCCAATGATGAACTTCCTAACAAAGTTGATCTTGCCGAAGAATGACTTCATTTATTTTTTACTAGCAGGTGGTGGAATCTTGAGAATGACCTCTATATGTTTTGGATTGATTGCAATCCCCTTCTCAGAGATAATATGCCCTAATAATTTACCTTTTGTTACTCCAAAGATGCACTTCTTTGGATTGAGTGATATGCTAAACTCTCTGCATTTCTGGAAAACTTTGCACAAATCTGAGATATGATCACCTCTTTTCCTTGAAAATACTGTCAAATCATCCATGTAGATGATTATGCACTTCCCAATTAGATCCTTAAAGGCTATGTCCATTTCTTTGTAGAATGTAGCTCCAACATTAATCAAGCCAAAAGGCATTCTTCTATAAGAAAAAGTGCCCCACTTAGTGGTGAAAGCAATCTTATGTCTGTCCTCGTACTGTACCATGACCTAATTATATCCTGAATAACCATGCAAGAAGGGCATCATCTAAGATCCATTAACAATCTGGAGCACTTCATCTAGTGAGGGCACTAGATAATTATCCTTTTTTGATGCTCGGTTCAGGTTTTTAAAATCTACACAGCCTAATTTCACCATTTTTCTTCCACACTGGGCCCAGATTTGCAACCCAAGTAGAGTGTCTGACTGGAAATATGATTCTCACAGACAGTAGTTTATGTACTTCCTTTTGTATTACAGGTTCTAGTAGAGCATTAATAGGCCTCTGCCTCTATCTGAAGGGTTTCACTCTTGGATTGAGGGGGATAGTATGAATTATGACTGATGTATCATAAGTCTTCAAGTCCTCATAACTCCATGCTATCACATTTGGATATCTACATAGTGCCTCTAAGATTCCTTTCCTTTCTTCTAGGGTGTACACTTTACCGAGGAAGATGTTTTTGACATCATCTTGGGATCCCACATTATACTTATCACACTATCCACTAATGGACTCTTTCTTAGCGTCCTATTCCTAATCTTTGATCCTATCTAGATCAAAGATTCTTTCTAATTGTACCATCCCCCTGGGAATAGTGTTGGTCTTCAAATTGATTACCCCTTTGAGTTCCATCTCTGCTTCTTGGAACTCAGTTTCATCGATGATGTGAGAAGCAAACAAAATTGTATTTGTGATAAAATCTAGAATATGCTTGTCATCTTCAAATACCTAAAAATTGGTGACATTATCAGGTACTGAGGGTACTGGGGTCAGTTATATGGTAAACTTCTTCAACCCAGAAAGAGATAGAGGTTGTAGAGTGTTGGCTGCTTGGGCCAAGGAATCAGTTGTCTGGTTTTTATTTTGTGGAATCAGCTGAATGTTGAAGGCGTCAAATCCTTCAATAAGGTCCCATACTCTGTGTCTATAGTTAGTCATTCTTGTTTCATGACAAGAATATTATCTTCTAACTTGTTTGACTACTAATTTAGAATCTCCATACACTTGCAAGATCTTAACCTTCTTCTTCAAGGCCATTAACAATCCATGAACGAAAGCTTCATATTCTACTACATTATTTGTACAATGAAACTGAAGTCTATGAGCAACAAAAAATGTCTTACCTTTTGGGCTGATTAGCTCAAATCCTACCCCAGCTCCTTGTTTTGATTTTGACCCATCGAATCTTAAAGTCCAGTAAACAACACCTGTGGACTTCTTCACTTCTTCACTTACATTGTTGTTGTTGGATGGCTTTTTAGAAGGCATCACTCCTTTTCCTTTGTGGTCTTCTTGGACATTGATTGGGACCATAGAAGTGGGATTAGTATACTTCTGTATTTGTTTTACCATAGCTTGGCATAAGTAATAGTCCAATTCTGAATGTGAAGCATTATGTACCCTGCACCAATTGGGAAAAAGTAACTCTTCAAAGTTCATTCTTCTTCCTAACTGAATTTGACCTTCAATACATTTTTGAATGAACTCTTGAAAACTGTCTAACAAAGCCAGCTGATTATCTTCTGGATCATCATTACTCTCAATTGGTTCACCATTGTGCTTAACTGGTTCCACTAGGGCTTCAACACCAGTAGACTCTGCCATGAGGCCGTGAGACAATGTATGCAACATGAGGACTTCCTCTGAATCCTATTCTTCAAGGGGAGTGGAAAGCATATAGTTACCCATACTTACTTATGACACCAGAATTTCAGTAGAGGTTTTTTGATATTCCATGATCATATGCTTCATTTTGAGTTCTCTTTCAATTCTAATTTGGTTTGGCACTCCTTTATAGGGAAGCCACATATGGGAGTGATCAATTGAGACATATCCATTCAAAGCCTTGGTAAAGTCCCTTCCCAAGATTAGGCCATAAGTGTCAGGAATGTGTGACTTTCTTTTGAGAATCAGCAGGGGTGATACCCATAGCTCTACATACACCAAGGGGAATAACATTGGTTGAGGCACTAGAATCCAACAGACAATTATGCAAATTCTTGCTGAATATGCAAATAGAAATCAAGAATGGAGGAGTATCTGTTTTCCCTTGAAATAGAGTAAAGGGAGTGTCACTTGAACAACTTGATATTTGTCATTTTCTTTCCTAGTATCTCCAGGGGGCATATGGTCTTGATTATGAGCTCAATTTTTCCATCCTATTGGCTGAGAACTAGATACTTTATGGACATTCTTGCTAACTAATTTATCTTGCGACATGGAATTTGCATCATAAGAACCTAAGACTGCATTCCTAATGGATGGAACTCTTAATAGCTCAAATGTAGATAGATTTACCTTCAATTTTCAAAGTTTTTCAGCAACATACATGGCCAATTGTTCTTCATTTAAATTAGTGGGGGTCTCCCTTGGGTATTCCACCATCTTTTCTTTACTTGCATCAACATTTTTTCCTTTTGGTACATCAGCATGTCCTCCTTGAGATAAATATTGCCTAGAAACTGGGGCTAATGAGGGATTGTTGCTAGCATTAGGGTCTGGAGGTGTGTTGAAATTATTCAGTGGGATAGAAGTAGTAAAGGGGCCTCCAGCCTGTGGGTGCCTGTGTGGCAACTCTCTTAAGTCATACCTTTTGATAGGTTTTTGGAAGGTTTGCACTTCTTCAATGTAAGCTTCTTCTTCATCTCTAGGACCATTATCGTTCACTGGAATCTCATCAAATAACTATGTCATTTCATCTCCATTGCATACCTAGTTTGTTTCTTCCTCGAATTGGTTAGATTCCTCCTTTGGTACATTCTCCCCACTTTGTGGAAAAGGAGCATGGTTTAATACCAACACTGTTGAATCATAAGGAATAGAGGGTACTATTTCTTGACTGCTTGCATTGTTCTCCACTTCATACTGGAAAATTGAGGCTGTTGTTTGGAATTCTTGATAGTCCAATTCAGAATGCTGACTTGTCTTGTGGAGCCTACACCATCCAGATAGGAAAGCCTCAGCTAGATATACACTGCCAGGAGGCTTTTCCTGATTAACTAGTTGATCGAAAAGATGGTCTAATGGGGTGGGGACTCCTCCATTATTGGGTCCTATGTTCTAGGTCCTCTTTTGTCCTGATGCCTGTCTTCTCTCTAATCCTTGTCCACCACCTTTCCCTCTGTCAAAGTTTTGGCTTGAGGATTGTCCTTTATCATAATTCTATCTCCTATCATTATTGTATCCTCTGTCATTATTAAATCTTGTATCATTGATGTAACCTCTATCCTAGTTATATCCTCTGGCATTGTTGTATTCTCTATCATTATTGTATCCTTGGTCCTGATCTTGTCCTCTGTCAAAGTTGTTCCTATGAATTCTCTCTGTTCTGATTGGACTGCATATTCCTTTGAGCAGCCTTCAACTGACTATTCTGATTTCTCAAGTAGGTCACCTCCATATTCGGTTTCTTTATTTTTTTAGACAATTCATCCAGTCTTTCCTTGTTAGGATTACTATATGGAGATGGATTTTCATTTTTCTGAGGGTATCCTACTGCAACATTGGCCTTCAGTGATTGATTCAAAACTTCAAAATTCTACAAATATTGGGGATAATTTTCTTGAGGCTGTGAATGTACAGGTTGATTCACATTTTGCTATGGGTAGCTAATTGCAGGGGAAACTTGTCTCACTGGTATTCTTGGGTGAGGGACTAGAGGCAACTGAGGTAATGGATTCATGATTGGGGTATGGTCGGCGAGGGCTTGGTTGAGAGTTGGAACTTGTCCAGGGTGAGCAATAGGTCCTAACGAGGGAAAAGGCCCAGACAAATGTTGCCTTAAATTAGTGCTAACTTTCATAGCTTCTGCATACACATCGAGTAGATTAGCAGGGGGGTTGTTACTCCATTTCATAAAGGTAGCCATCAAACTATCAAGTCCCTCATAATAGACTTCCAAGGCCGTGGGTTCATCAACAACATAAGGAGCCTATAGTCTAGTGTAAGCCAAATGAAACCTATTATTGAAAGATGCTATAGGTTCATTGACCTCCCTTTTGGCATTTGTAAACTGAAGATAGAGCTCATTGGAACTGATGGGAATAAGGAACTTCTACAAAAATGTAGTTTCTAATTCAGTCCAATGTTCAATAGACCCAGCAGGTAAATGGTTGTACTAGTAAAATGCATCCTCCCCTAATGAATAATGAAATAATCTACAAGCCACATTGTCATGGTTTATCCCTCTATCTTTAAGGCCAGTCTGAAAGATTCTAACGTATTCATTAGCAGTCCTATTGGGATCATTGACATGGAATTTTGAACAGCAGTGTTTGGGGTTCTTGGGCATGACATTGTAAACAACAAAACTCAATGGAGATGGGTTATTAGTCAGGAAAGCCATTGGTGGAGGTGGGGGTGGTAACGACTGATTTATGGATGGCTGAGGTTGTGGACTAGGAATGTCCTCAGAATCGAATGAACTTGATGAAGATGGGGATGATGGAGGTGTGGGAGGTGGATGGGATGATGATGATTCTCCCCTTCTGTTGGTTCTTCTTGACCTAGTATGGTTTGGTAATTCTTGGAATTCTTCCACTCCTAGAGTGGATCTTGTTCTTCTTTTGAATCTCTCAAGAGAGATGGCGTTCAGAAATTGATCTAGCATGCTTATTCAAGCCCTCCTAGCGCCAGTTTTGTTGATGGTGTTTTCTGTACAACAACAACTTAGACAGAATATGAAATCCTATCTCTCTTGAAAGGTAAATCTCTATCAGCAAGCCTCAAGAGAGAACCCCAAGGTCTCTAGTGTCAGTTCTTGACAATGCATAAACAACTCAGTGACAAATGTGAAAATGTTGGCCATTTTTGCACAGTTCTAAAACATCAACAAGTTAACTAACAAGACTAGTTAACCAATTGTCACTTCTGAAAAACTCTAGAATATGATTGAACATGTTTAGATATACTCTCCATTCAAACTACAAATCCAAACACACTTTCGAGAAGAAATACTGAACATGTTCATGTATTGCTAGAGAAATCTCTCTACCATGAGTAGCTAGCCTCAAACGTTCTAGATCAGACTTCTAGATTACTTTTGTCCACACAAATAGATGCACATATGATACTTCAAGAATATAGTAAGTAATCAGATTTTTTATTCTCAAAATTCACTAATAATGATAATTCAAATACTATTTCATTCACAGTTCAATAGCATCACTCCTCCTTAGACATTATTCCCTTGACATCAATGAACACTAATGTATACCTTTGACATCAATGACAACCTATGTTCAACAACAACAAGGATAAGTAATTATTTTGATCAGAGCAAGGAATTGAGGGTTGTTTTAGGATAGAAACCAAACCAAAAATAAAGACTAGCAAATAGTGAAGGAAATTTAAGGTCAAATTTCATCAAAGGCCTTGGGTGATCCCATAATAGTGGTTTTCAATTTTTGGCCAAACTAGACACTAAAATAATTTTTTTTAACTAAATCTTCACTTTTGGGCACCTATAGTGGCTAAATCGTGAGGAATTTGAAGATGATACAAACTAGAGTTTCGTGAAATTTTGTCTATAGATTTGTTGATGGTGTTTTCTGCACAACAACTCAAACAAAATATGAAATCCTGTTTCTCTTGAAAGGTAAATCTCTATCAACAAGCCTCAAGAGAGAACCCCAAGGTCTCTAGTGTCAGTTCTTGACAATGCATAAACAACTTAGTGACAAATGTGAAAATGCTGGTAATCACAATGGGACCTTACTACAAGAAAAATACTGAATCGATTCTATCGGATTTAACAAACTGGTGATACTTCAATTCTAGATTTAACCCAATAATCAAAGAAATAGAAAAAGGATAAAGGTTTCAAAGAGATTTCTATATCTAATACTACTCTTAAGATCAACAATGAAGGTAGCCAACACTTGAATGGACCAATCCCTCAAAACCGATCTCTGCTTGACCCAAATAAATCTACAATCTTACAGAGAATAGTGCAATTTTCTGAGGTGTTAGGATTTTCAAATTACAAACATTCATTCAAATAACCCTATTGCAGTTAAAATGAACAAACCCTCACAATCGAACTGAGCACATTGAAATATGAAGTCCAGGCTAACTTTGCAAAGCAACTAACAATTAGTTGGTTGCGAAAAGTATGGACTGAAGGATTGCTGCAACATTCAAGTTATTAAAGCACAAACATTATTAAATCAAATCTAATCTTAGTATTAACCTTCTCAAAGTAATTTTAAAGATAGAATAACAAGAACCATGCAAAACAAAAGAAAACAAGTATGGCACAAAATCACAATGTCATTTCTTGTATTCAAATTGTTCACTATAGCAACAATTCTAGCTTTCTGTTACAATATTTTCTTGAGGGAAACTACCTACTAACTTACTCTACTTCTAACTAGCTTTGCTCTATATCAATCCCTATATTATGGTTACAAATTCTAATCTTCTAACCCCTTACAAATGAGGCGACATGCCCAATATATAGAATTCCCTAGAAACCCATCGGCCAGGCAAGGGTTTCGCAGCAATAACTCGGCACAACCACCCGGCGAAGAGAGTCTTCGAAATGGGTCAAATAGGCATTAAATGTACATCTCGTCCAAGTCATCCCGAGATCCATAGTGCAATTCAGACCAATGTGCGGGAAGATAATAGGGAAGCACAAATTGCGCCATAACCCATCATTAGCTCCCTTCCCTATTATCCATATTCAGACCCAACACTTCACAAACTTTCAAGAATGTCCCATCCAGGCTAGCTACTGGTGGCAATGGAAAAACCCTAAGTCATCTTTCGATGGACGCAATCTCGTCCCTTGAGTGTTTGACTAACCTATCCCAATCTACCTTATACACCAAATACTTATCAATAATTGCAAAGTAGGTAGCTGCATCATCTAGCTAGTGCTCATAAATAGAGCCATTATCAAGTGGTGCATAAACATCCTGCCACCATTCTCTCAACTGCTCTAGGCTCAAATACTTGGGGGCAATCTTCCTTCTTCCTATCATTATCTCGAAGAAAGAAATGCAACCATTGTGGACACCAACTAGGGTGTCATCAATGTGTCTTCTTTGTTTGTAAATCATTTTCAATACTTTCTGCCTGATTTGTAATACCTCAAAACACTCCCATTGTTCGGCAGCTCCAGAAGAAGGAAGGATCTCGTCACTCACCAACTTGTCTCTGGTGTACTCCATAATAGTCTTGGTTTTTCGTAGCAGGTGGTCGATGTTGTCTTTATCTTGTGCCATTACCTACTTCATCAAGTCCATCGTCCTTGTAGCATCCTTTCCAATAGACAGGATTTCCTTAATAGCTTCATCACCTTTTACTTGCACCCCTTACAACCAATTCGCGGTGGCAATAGTGGATGCTTTCATCTTTTCTAGCTTGGTGATGGTCTCTTGAGGTAGAGGATTTGTAGCAAAGGAAGAATGATTAATGGACTGTAGTGGCTTCATTAATTCCTCCAAGCACTTCCTAAGATTTTCATTTTATCTCTTTAGCTCCTACTTGGTTTTCATTTCCCTTCTTAATCTATCCACAATAACTGTACTGGAGACCTCATAGTCTTCAATATCTTGCTCAACTAATGTAGGCCCTAGATTGAAACTCTGAACACTGTAATCCTTTCCAACCACATCACCTCTATGTTTACCTGGAGCAAGGGTGGTGATGTGAACAACATTGTTATGTGCCTCATCCCTTTCAACCCTTGAGATCACTCTAGCCTTCTTCTTATCTTTAACCTTCCACAATTTGGCTAGGAGCTCATCGCAATTCGGTGGCGTGTCCTCTACCACAACCTATTTTCTCTTTATCTCTTTGTCTAGCCACTCTAGAACAATGGGCTCTAATTGCATTTGGCTCGGTCATGTTTCCTTTTGTTGACCCTCTGGTATTTCTTCTTCCAAATTCTGTTTCTAAGGAGTCTCATCTTTATTCCTTTCCTCCTCGATGTGTTCCTCCTTATGTTCAGGTGATAGGACCTTTTCTGCTTGTTCCTCCCTTGGAGGAGATTCAATCACTTCATTTGTGACTGGTGACTCTGTATATGTAACCAAGGGAGATTACATTTCTTTTTCAATTTCTACCTCTGCACTGTAGAGTCCCCCTCATGGAATTCCTCTCCTTTTGTGTCTAGATGTTCATCAACTTCTTTAGCTTCACCAAGTTCACTTTGGATTTCATGAGTGGAAGGAACATCACCATGTTGTACGTCATGAAGAGTGGTAGGAGGAAAATTTTTCTTAGGCACACTGTTCTTTGGAGGAGCCCTAGACCTCCTTGCATATACCTTTTCTTTCTCCTCTAAACTTTCTACATTCATCATTGGCAAGAAATTTACCTTTTTTGCAACCTTGGAGCTTTCCTTCTCTGATAATTTTACAATTCTTCTTCTCATAGGCATAGGAACATCAGCCCCAAGATTCTATTCCTCAAACCCCTTGTGTTTGGACCTTTCAGTCCTTGTCCTTCTCTTAGCCTTTGGCCTTCTTTTTTTCACTACTTCCTGGGCCTCTTCTCCCTAAACACCTTTTGACTTGATCTTGGATGGGGAGTCCAACTTACCTTTACCCTCAGGATCCTGCTCGGGTGATTCCTCAGACGTGGAGTGAGGATTTAGATCTCCCATCAGGTTATAAGTGCATTTCACTCCTTTATTCTCCAACTCCCATACCGTGTGCTTGAGCCTCATCTTTGTAACCTTGATGACTGGCTCCATCAGTTGCTTCAGTTCTGTTTGCTCCTCATCTAACCAGTCTATATCACCAATCGACCTATCTTTTACTACCTCATAGGCATGATCCTGAATTAAGTTTCCATCATCCTCCAATTGACTAGGCACTGCACTTACATTATACAATTAGATTGCATCCACCGGAAACCAAGATAATTTCTTCTTTATAACCTCGTATTCATCACTATAGTTGGCCCAATAGTCCTCCAAATTAACCTTATAGCCACATTCTCTACTGGCCTTCTTTTGATCCTCGCCTGTGATATAAAACCTGGACCTCCTGGAATTGAAGGAAAAACCAGGAGTACTCATTTCTTCCTCTGAAGCTTGGGCAGAGATAATGGAAGGGCATGCTTCTCCAGTGCCAATCCTTAGGGGAAAATCCCCATGAAATCATGTCTTGTGTTTTTCCTTCTTGATAATGGCATCAAAATCACAAATTTGTGTAGTTACTTCCAACAATATGATATGGTCAATGGGATACCTTGGAAGTTTGTATGGGGCCCTTTGGTAGCCATCAATCCAAATGTAGGAGAAGGTTGGGAAATTGAATAAACCAAGCTCCATATTTCTGATGATCTCCTTGGTTTGGTCTAAAATTCTGACATGTTTCACCCCTTGAAGCATTCTAGTGATATGCATGGTAAATGCATCATTTTCCCTCCTATAGTCAGAGCTTCCTAAATATAACTGAAGGAAGACTTCATAAATAACATCCTACCCAAAAATTCCCTTTGTATCCAATCCATTGTAGGGATGGAATCTAGCCAGTGCATAGACCAAATATGAGGTCATTGGGAAGGTTGTTGTCTACAATACACTACACAACTGCTTATGAATTACTTGGCTAATGACTCATGTCCAATGGTAGTTAATATTTTCTTGCTCCATCCTCACAATCACATGGCACATCTAATTCTCAAATGTACTAGCACTCTTCAATCCAACCACCCTACTAAGAAATGTGATGGCATCATAGTACTCCTTCTTGAACTTTGCTCAGAACAACTGCTTGGGCAATTTGGAATAGTGAGACTTGGGCTTCTCCAGCTAAGAATTGATAAGCTGTTGTGACTTCACAGTCTGGTCATTGTAGAACTCTTGAGCTACCTCAATGGTGAACCCCACCACGTGAGATCTGTCTAGCATGTCGAAAGTTTGAGCAATGGAGACCGGGTTGAGATTTGCAACAACTCTCCCTTGAGGACCAATAATCCTTTGTGTGTCCTGATCATAGTGCCTGGCGCACTCAAGGACCAGCTCATAGCATTGCACCATAGAAGGAAAACCAGCAAGATGTGACAATCCTGATTCCATCATCCTTCTAGTCACCAAAGGAGGATTCTCAATCGCCATTATTTCTTTAAATTCTTCATAATCCCATATGCCAAAATTTGTATCAGTGATTTCTAACTAGACACAAGTGATCTTACTCTCAAGGACCTTGCTCTTAATGTCCAGCTCAATCCTCTTTGCATCAGACAATGAAGACCCAATCACTGCCTTGTTAGATTCAACCTACACTCAACATGAAAACATAGTAAAAACCATAGGAAAGAGTCATGTTAATTCACCAATACATCATTAGAATGCATCTCATAGAGTCAAGGTGTTATTAAATCTCATATGAAAGGACCACAACAAATTTTTGGTTTCAAGACCATCTGCGAAATCTGAGCCAGAGAGGAATTTCAGGAAATTCCAAACTGATCGGATTCCAACGGAATGGCCAGGAAACACCTACTTAGCCATTAAATTTGATCATTTTCATCAATAAACCACATGGGAGCTTATAAGATAGCATGAATAAATCATAAAATGCATTGAAAATCAATAACGTATCATGCTATTCAATATTCCTTTACATTTCATCAACTTTCGGGAAAATCCACCAAAGACGGATTCTCGCAAAGAATGAGCCAAAGAGGATTTTTGGGATATCTGGGAGACGACAGATTTCAGAGAAATCCGGACCCGGTGGAACTCCGCGGATAAGGTAAAACTTTGAACCAATCGGTGCAAAGGCAAGTACTTTAGCCAAACAACTTCTATTTGGGATGAGGTCATGCCGAGTGGGGCACGCCTTGCCAACCAGTGATGAGGAAAGTCATGTCGATGAGAGATATTCTTCAGGGTAAAGTCACAATGAATTCCCTTTGTCTGAATGACTAGTAGAGTTTTAGTAAGTACTTCGGCCAGACTAAAGTTTTCGATATAAGGTCCTGGTGAGGTTGAGGTGTCTTGCCAATAGGCGTTAGATTTTAATTCATCAAGAGGTCCTACTGATCATGTAATGTTTTGCCGATATGAAGCCCCATCGACATATCCTCTTGCCAACAACATGCAGTCTGAGTAAAAGAAGATCTGGGCTTGCCAAGAAAGAAGGGCTTCATTATAACGTCTTGGCGACCGCTGATAATCTCACTGATATGAAGTTCCATTGGCAAAAGATGTGAGCTTGCTGAAAGGTCCTGGTGACCGTTAGGAGTCTCGCCGAAAGGGAAGGTCTTGACAAGAGCATAAATGTTCGGTGAAAGGTCTCACCGAAAGGGGAAGGTCTTAGCGATAGAACGGAAAATCGGAAAGACTAAAGGAGCCCGCTATGAGCTCTTGGCAACTTTGAAAGGTCACAGCGAATAAAATTCAGAAGGGATGGATTATCTCAGACTGCGACGCTGAGTCACACTTTCATCTAGACACTAAATTGATCATGAATTTCAACAGGTTAACTCAGGACAAGTCAGGGATGGACCTTTCATAAATTTTCCTTTTGTTTTAGGCCTGTTTTAAGATGAAATCACCTGATATCCAGAACTGCCCTAGGTCTAAAGCCCTACTCATCCTCCATTAGTGTGTAGGAAAATTTAGAATTTAGTTGTTTCAACTATTAAGTCATCACTAGGGTTTACTAATTACTCTTAGGCAAGATTCATCGAAATGCAAATAGACAAATGAGCTCAAAACTCACCTAGGAGATGACAAATGATGCAATATTGAAAAACCCTAGCACAAAATAAACAAATATATAGGAATTCAAATCTCACAAGCTCTCACAATACCAACACGCCATCCATAATTCAATTCAAAGTAGAGCACTCAGACACATACCATTATAAAGTGGAAATCGATCTACGAATCAGCAAATGCAAAGCTCAATTGTGTCTACAAAGAATAGGGGCACGAACACACAAGAAAATGCCACCAAATCAATCAATTCAAAGTTGAATGCCCCCCAAAATCCCAACCAATCACTCACAAGAAAGCACTTCTCAGCTCAACGAGGAAAAATAACAAGCAAGATGGCATAAAAGACCTCAGAATCAAGTTAAATACATCTCTCAAAACCTACACGGAGTCATTAATGCAGTCAATAAGACAACCAGAGAAGGAATTTAGGAATCCGATGATAGGGCGGAATCTGGGAAAATCTGGCCCATGTGGAAATCTGTGAAGATTGAAAATCCCTAATCAACAAGGGTCCAGTCGGAGTCTAAGCAGGATCCGGGAAAATTCGACTGGGGCAGAAAATCCCGAATCCAAGCAAAAACTCAAAATTCATCTAGAACTTAAGATTTTCAATGAGTAACTTGGGGAAAACACTTAGGCATTCAAAATAAACAATTTAAGTACATGCCTAGGTAAGACAAAACCTCAAAAAGAAAGGGCCAAAACACCAAAACCAAAGCGAAAGAGGGTCACTACTTCCAGCGGGGCGTGTGTGCGAAAACTACACAAGAAGATTCTAAATATATTTTTTTCAAAAAAATTTGGAATCAGTTTGCACTTCTTTTTCCATCTCCCTCGAAAACTAGTTTTTTCATAAAACAACTTTTTTAAAAAGTGGCACTCATCGTATAATGCATAATTTTTTTTCCATGAAGCATAAAATTCTAATTCTTTCGAATTTAGATTTGTAACTCTGATATCTAGTGCTTCCAATTGGTTAGATAGTTTTTTATTGAATACTTTTTCTTTAATCAAGTTTCAAAGTCAAACCAATTACAATTCAGACATAGCGCAACTGTATAATGCATAACTTTTTTTGTATGTATCAAAATTCAATTTTTTTTGCTGGATCAAGGACTTCAATATCTGGTGCACTCATATTTTTCAATTTTTTTTCATAATCTGCTATTTTTGGTGTAGTTTGGAGTTTGAAAACTCTGATGCTGAGCTTGGGGCTGGTGTGGCAGTTTGCAAAGTGTGATGCAGTGGTCCTGATTCTGCTCAAAGTGTGCTGCTGGATGAGAAAGTGTGTCACGGCGGTGCAATTTTTCTCTTTTAAGCCCTAGCGTTAGAGTTTTATTAAAAATAAAACTACAATGCCTTCACGGGTTGCACAACTGGAGAATTTTTTTGAACGACCGACGAAGAATTTTTCCAAATTTTTAACATTGTGACCTTCGTTGATGTAGGACGTGGTGAGGGAGCTCTACTCCCGAAAGCACAAGTCACAGGATTTGTCTTGCTTTTTGCAGGACTTGAGTGATAGGGACCAGGATCGACTCCGGATTGTGGGGTTATGGTACATTGCCTATGCAGCACCCATTCACACTCACCTAGGGATGTTGTCAGCCCTGGCCGAGAGATGGCACAACGAAACCTCTTCATTTCATCTTCCCACTGGCGAGGCCACCATCACCTTAGAGGACGTTTGGCATATTTTATTATTTCCAATTCATGGCCAATGGGTCATTTTTGACATGGACGAGGGCCACGATGCTTGCCACAGAGTCCTCACCACACAAGACATCATTTTTTGCGAGGGATAGATAGAGCTCGACTGGCATAGGATCCTGGCACCTCCCTTTCATTGGGTGATTGCATCCATCATTTCAGGTCTTGTTTCCCCTAACAGATGAGGTTGATACTTCAGTCCCAGCTGGGGATATTGCTAGGAGTAGATGGTTTGAGACAGGCTGGTTCAGTTTTCTTGGGGGTTGATGCTTCTTGCTTCTTTATACAAAGATCTCCATGAGTACGTCTACATGGATGCAAGAGCACTCGGAGTAGGGGTGACTCTTCATGTCTGGGCATGGGAGCACATTGTTGTGTTGCGTCCACGTGTTGTTTCAGTTCTGATGATGCTAGATGATCCCCTTGTGTGGTGATACAGAGGTGGTGTGTCCTTTACACACACTAGTGAGCACAGGATCCCCTACTAGAAGAGGGTCTTGGATGAGATGCAGGTTTTTACCTAGCGACCATACCTTGGTCGGCCCAGATGGGTTGATGATGCTGATCAGTTATTTTATTGCTGCCAAGACCATTTTATGCAAGGGTGAGAGCACACCATGATTGAGAGGTACTTGCTCGGGTGCATGCAGTGTTAGTTTGGTAAGCCACAAGATTGCCCCAATGATGATTACGTAGTCGTCTTCGCTCGCACCATGACACAAGTTTCATGGGGGCAGTATATTCTTTCTTTAGAGGTGGTCGACAACTTTAGGCAGTTGGTAGCTCGACCGTGGGCTTATGATCAGGGGCCTGCAGATCCAAGCGTGAGTCAAGCCTACAAAAATTGGTTCTAGCCTCCACTTCAATTGACTATTCCAGGAGTAGTCCCAGATCTGTGAAGAGTTAGAGGCAGAGGGGGGGACAAGGATGGAGGGCTAATGTTTGACAGGACCGGCCAGTTGTGCCTCTAGTCTAGCTAGATCAGGTAGATGTGCACATGCAGGACCAACAGTAGGTGCCAGAAGGTCCACCATGAGTTGGGGGTGAGGATTAACCTCAGGTGCAGCCTCAGGTATAACCATGAGCACATCTAGTAGGATAGGTGGATCCTCGGGATACTTTGATTACACAGTTGCAGGCCCAGGTGCAGACTATGATAGGGGAGAGGGATTAGGCTTGAGTCGAGAGAGAGCAGCTTAGGGTTGAGAGGGATTAGGCCATTTAGCAGAGACAGGTTGTAGAGGTACAGGCAGCCATAGAGTTAGGCAGGAGACAAAAACTAGAGAGCATGGTAGCCTCCTCCTCCCAGGGTATAGTGTCTATGCGGTCATACAGGGATGTTGTCCAAGAGGCTGAGTACTATCGGAGGCATTATCATGAGGCTGTACCTAGAGGAGGATGGGTCCCAGAGTACTTAGAGCAGACAAACTACAGACCAGTAGAGGGTCACAGTGACAGAGGTGAGGGTAGGATACATGGGGACAGAGCTTGATCGAGATGATATGATACTTTTTGTGCCTTATGGGCTCATTTTTGATAGCTCGATGGGCCTTTTGTATTGATTGACATACATGTACAGTGATCTAATTTATTCCTTGTACTATGGTAGTTGCATTATATATATATATATATGAGGTGATAATTTTGATGTGATATGATGTGTACCCTTTATTTATGCATGGGTCATTTTACTTCTATATGTTGTTCAATGATGCTTTTATGGATGCATTTATTTCTGATAATATTATGCAGTGATTATGACTAACAGATCTATATTATGTTAACCTATGATATGCAAATGTGATGTGCAATGATGTTATCTATATGATGATCTATTTTATGTTGATGCAAATGGTGATGTGATATGTGATATAAAATGTAATATGCAAAATGATATGGGAATGATTTATGGAGTATGCGCGAAATGATATGTGAATCCTATTTATACATGAAATGATTATGGATGGTTGCACTCTTTGTGATGTATTGATATGTTATGAGATGGTTTTTTAAGATGCTTAGAATAACAAATGTTATTATCCTAAACATATTAAATGATGATGTAATGTATGTGATGCATTTAATATGATGTTATGATATTTCTATGCAAAGTGGTATGATGATGCATAATATAATATGAACGTAATGTGTTTTTATGCAAGTATGTATGCAAACGAATTATTTATAATGCTTATGTACCTATTGTGAATGATTATGCAATAGGTGGTAATGTGAAATGGTTATGAAATGTAAATGAATGTTTATGCAATGATGGATATAATGCAATGTGATGCAATGTAATGGATAAAATGCAATGAAATGGATGCACCTATCTATGAAGAATGCCTATGATAACCTATTTATATGATGATTGAAATGCAATGCATGTGTTTCCTATATGATATGTTAATGCAATATGCTAGTGATTTGTGGATGTAGGATTGATGATGATGATGATGGTGATGATCAACTATCATAGTACCTTATTAGTGCGGTGAGAAAGAAGAGAAGAAGTCATTTCAACAAGACACAAGATGATGCAAATGCAAATGATGATGATGATTTCTTGCTGAGGAATTGGGATTTTCAAAGGGCCAAATTTTCTTATGTTTGATAATACACATGGTACGATGCATCAAGGTATAGAAAACTAGGATGGTGTTGTACCTAGTGTGATGGACTTTGACTTGACAAGCAGATAGGAGTATCCTTGTTCACACCTAACATATGAAAACCTTGCTAGGATGCATTTTAGAAGTTTCAAACACCTCAGACCAAAACACGAAAAGGTAAACCTTTCAATGCAATAGTCAACAAGTTGTCCAAGACCTCCTCTATACATATCTAACAAAGCAAGTATTCGCCAAGGTTATATTACAAGAATGTCCAACAAGCATAGTAGACAAAAGATAATGATTGTTGCCCCATTCCTATTTTTCTAAATCCTCTTGTTCAGATATCATCGAGATGTCCTTGGAATGAGCTCAATAAGATAAGTCAAAAGATAAAGACAAAGTAAACAAACAAGTTGATGCTCTTCAATACCACTAACAAAAAGAGGATGTGTTTTCTAAGGATGAGAACTGAAACTATTGCCAAAAGATAATGCCCATTGTAGGAAGGATTCATCCTAGGACATATTAGTGGATGGCAGCACGTCATATCATTTATCCAAAGCGTTCTAAATGATGATTGATATGGGACCAATTTGCATGATGAGTTACCAATACAAAGAGATGACCAACTTGTTTATGCACTGACTTAGACCTTAGACTTGACGATTTGAGTTTTCACTTTTAACCTGCTAGACTTGCTTTTGATTGTCTTACCAAAGATTGAGGATGATGATCATTTATTATGAATGATGTTATTGCAGGTGCAAATGAGATGAGATGGATTTTTTCAAATATTTGGATGTTTTTGATGTTTTGCAATGTTTTGAGGCTATTTTTGGTATTTTTTTTGGTTTTCAAATGTTTTGATTTTTGATTTTTTCAAATGTTTTGGGGTTTTATGAGATTTTGACCAAGAGACTAACCTAAAGACCTATCCTAGGGTCTCGGGGCTGATCAATAGATGAGCTTTGCCTACATTATACACGCAGAGACCACGTAGTTCTACTGACAAGTTGACCAATTTATAGATGATGATATACATGATGAGATGTCAGTTTATTATGATGGAATCCTATAGGACTGATCTAAATGTCTCGGGGGATGATCAAAGATCAACCTTGCCTACGTTTAAGCTTAGAGATGACGTAGTTCGACAAGGCAACCTTTCTTTTGGATTTTGATGATTTTTGAATGTTTTTCAGATTTTCTAATGTTTTGATGTTTTTGGATTTGAGGATTTGAGGATTTTCAGAATATACACAAATACGATCTGATGGAAAATGCCCCCAACATGATGCAATAGAATACTCTGATAAAGGTAGGACAAAGTGACCTTGAGGATGAGCTGAGTAGTACTAGGAGGAATCATGATGCGAACATAGGACCAAGCTATGATGCAGATGCGAGTGGATGATTGATGGATGTAGATCCGAATGTGATCGATGATGGAAGCACGATGGATGCAGAACAAGTAATAAAGATCTTGGTGGATGGAAAGTTTTTATTTACACAAGGTGCCTGTTTGCTGGGTTTTCACCAAGGTACTTATCTAAAGTGCCACCGAAGTGGTTTTCACTACAGGACAATTTTTTTTTCTTTACTATTTTTTGATCCTTTTTCTAATTTTTTTGATTTTTTGCTTTTTTTTATTTTTTTATTGTTACCAAGATGCCTGTTTTCCAGGTTTTTGCAAGTAACCATTTTTTCAGGGAATTTTCTATTTTTTTTGGATTTTTTAGTTTTGTACCTTGAAATATTTAGGCATAAAATTTTTTGAGATGGGAGCTATTCATGGGCTCCTGCAGAGGTTCCCCTTTGGGTTTTGATAATTGATATGCCCCTGACTTGTAACTTGCTGTGATGATGAAAGGTCCCAACCAAATAGGTTCAAATTTTCCTTTGCTGCTTGGGTTTGGGACATTCTTTTGATTTTCTTTTAACACCAGTTCTCTGACTTGGAACGTCTTGCTTATGATTTTCTTATTATAGCTCCTTTTGACTCTATTTTGATAGAATTGCAAGTGATTCAAAGCATCTATTTGTCACTCATCCAGTAGCTCCAACTCATTTAATCTTGACACTCGGTACTCTTCATCAGTGATGAGGTTTTGTAGTGATATCTTGAGTGATGGGATCTTGATCTCAATGGGGAGTATTGCTTCTTATCTGTAGACCAAGGAGAAAGGGGTGGTGTCGGTGGGTGTGCAGATGTTGGTTCGATAGGCCTAGAGGGTGGGATTAAGCTTCAAATGCTAGTCACGACCTGCATCATTGACTATTTTCTTGAGGATTTTTAGAATGGTTTTATTTGTAGCTTCTACTTGGCCATTGCCTTGGGGATAATATGAGGTGGAGAAGCGATGTTGGATTTTGAATTTTTTGCATAAGTCATAAACCTCCTGATTCTTGAATGGTGTCCCATTATCTGAGATAATGGCTTCTGGAACACCATATCGGCAAATGAGATAGTTCAAGATGAAATTAAAAATCTACTTCCCATTTATATATGTCATGGGTATGGCCTCCACCCACTTAGTAAAGTACTTTGTTGTGATTATGATGAATTTGTGGCCATTAGATGAAGTGGGCATCATTTTTCCAATGAGATCAAGTCCCCACTGCGAAAAGGGCCATGGTGTGAAAATAGGATGAAGCTCTTGAGTTGGAGCATGGATGAGGTCCCCATGTTTCTGACATTGTAGACATGTTTTGGCATGATCATGTGCTTCTCTTTCCATTGTGGGCCAATAATACCCCATCCTTAGCAGTTTCTTGGCTATGGTCATTCCACTCAAGTGTGAACCACAGATACGGTTATGTATTTCATTTAGAGCGGTTAATGCCTCCTCAACATTCAAGTAGCGTAGTAGGGTTTCTTCTATGCTCCTACACTATAGGGTATCTCCTAGGATGACAAATTTGGATGCCTTTTTAACAAAGGTTCATTTTAGGTTTGATGGTAAGTCAGTAGGTATGACTCCTATTCGAAGGTATGTGTAGATGTCATGATACCAAGGATCACCATGACCAACAATTTTGCACACATATTCTGATTTTGGTACCTCAAATGCGGGCACGAGAAGTTGCTCAATCAAGAATTCATATTTTGGAATGTTGTGGGGAATATCGAGCAAGGATCCAATTGTTGACATGGCATCTGTTGCTCTGTTGTTGGTTCTAGGAATATGATCAAATGTAATTTCAATGAAGGATTCTTTGAGAGTCTCCACCAATTTCTTGTATGGAGTGAGCTTGTCATCCTTGGTTTGATATTTATCATTCACTTGATTTATTATCAATTGGGAGTCTCTGTATACTTTCAGAACTATAATGTTCCACTGTACTACTATTCTAAGATCTATGGTTAAAGCCTCATATTTTGCAATATTATTGGTGCAGGGAAATGCCAATTTGTATGACCTTGGTATGCAATCCCCTTGTGGGGTGATGAAGAAGACACCAACTCCTAATCCATTCTGCGTGTATGAGCCATCGAAGTATAGTTTCTAGTGGTTAGCCACATTGAGATTGAAAATGGATTCATTTGGAAACTCTGAGACGAGAGGATTCTTTGAATAGATTGGTGCTTCTGCAAGTTGATTTGCGATGACTTGGCCTTTGATTACTTTCCTCTCCACATATTCAATGTCATATTTTGATAGTATCATCACCCATTTTTCTATTCTTCCTGTGAGCATTGCCTTTGATAGTAGACACTTGAGAGGGTCAATTTTGGCAATGAGTTTTATTTTGTGTGCCAACATGTAATGTTTGAATTTTTGTGATGCAAACACTACTGCGAGGAATGCTTTCTCAATGAATGAATAGTTTAGCTCATGCCCAACCATTGTCCTACTGATGTAATAGATATCCCTTTCTATTCCATTTTCATCGTGTTGAGCCAAGAGAGCTCCAAGGGCTGTTGTTGTTGATGACACGTATAGAATCAATGGCCTTCTTGGGATTGGTGGCATTAAGATTGATGGTGTTAGTAGATATTCTTTGATTTTGTTGAATGCCTCTTCACACTTGGTATCCCATTTGTTTGCTACTCCCTTATGGAGTAGGTGAAAATATGGGTTATGTTTGTCTGCCAATTGTGCTATGAATCTTCGAATGGATTGAAGTCTACCTTGGAGACCTCTCAATTGTTTTAATGTTTTTGGTGCCTCCATCTTGAGGATTTCTTTTACCTTTGTTGGATCTACCTTGATACCCCTCATTGATTCTATATATCCTAGGAGATTTCCTGATTGTACGCCGAAGACGCACTTCTTTGGGTTTCCTCTGAACTTGTACTCCTTCAACTTGTCAAAGATGGCACTAAGGGCTGCTATGTGATCTTTTCTCTATCTGGACTTGGCTAGAATGTCATCAACATAGTCTTCAACCGCCTTATGGATCATGTCATGGAATATCAATGTCATGGCCCTTTGATATCTTTCTCCTACGTTCTTTAAGCCAAATGGCATCATGTTCCAGCAGTAGGTCCCCCATGGACAAATTAAAGTTGTTTTATGTTGGTCCTCTTTAGCTTTCATAATCTGATTATATCCTAAGAATCCGTCCATTAGTGACAAAATCTCATGTCCAGCTATCATGTCTACTATCATGTCGATGTTGGGAAGCGGGAAGTCATCTTTTGGACATGCCTTGTTCAAGTCTCTGAAGTTTGTATAGATTCTGATATTTCCATCAGGTTTTGAAATAGGTACCAAATTTGACACCCATTCTAGATAGTCTATCAGTTGGATGAATCCTACATCTAATAGATTTTTTAGCTCCATTTTGACTAATAGGGTGGTCTGAGGGTGCATTTTTTGAAGCTTTTGTTTGACAAGCTTTGCTTCTAGATAAACTGCTAAGTGGTGAACAACAGTCTCTGGATCAAGTCCTAGCATGTCAACATAATTCCATGTGAAATTTATTTGTCTTTCTCTTAGGAATGTGCTAGGAGCTCTTGCTCTTCTGATAGTAGTGATTCTGCATATAATGTGATGTGCAAGGTTGCCTATATTCCTAGGCTGATCGGATTGCATTTTCTGCCAAGACTGCTAACTTTTCCTGATGAATAGCTCTTAAAGGAAGATTGAATCCCCCATCTTCGGGCACCTCAGAGAGGTTTCACCATTGGATGCATCCTTTCTTTTTACTTTTTTTAGGTTAGAGAGTGCCACAGTGTGGTTTTCACTCAAGGACTTGGATATTATTCTTAATTTCTCACTTTTTTGACTGAAGGATTCAATCGTTTCCCCATAATAAGCGTGTGTGTCTAGCTCTATAATGAACCCTGCTTTGTGATCCCCATCTGGAATGTTATCTCGTAGTCCCATGAATTCTGAGAGTGCCTCATCATTTTTGAATGTATCAAGAACTAGTGGTCCTCGTTGGTCGTAATCGATGAGTTGGGGATATACTAAGTAGATCTCATGATTTTGGTGGTCTGTTTCAAAAGACAAGGTGCTAATCATGCAAAGAGTGGTATCCTCAAATAGCCTAGGTAAATTGGTCATGGTATCCTCATCATCACTACTACTATAGACATCAGTTATATCAAATGTAAAGTTATCTATGACTCTACCTGTAGACACTGGTAAGTGTAGTTCTACTAGGGTTGACTGAGGAGGGTTATTAACCATTTTAACCAGAGGACTTCGACCATGTATGGTTATACTTGGAGGAGTACATCCAAGGCCAAGATTTATTATCGATCGCATCTTTGGCATGATAGGTATTATGAGCCCACTGTCATTTTGTCCAAGTCTTTGATTTCTGTCGTAGCCCATTGCGAGCATCATTTGCTTCTATCATCCATTAGTAAGTCAGCTACTATTCTTTCATCTTGATATAACATATGAGATGGATCCACCTCAATAACTTCTCGGCCAAGATCTCCCAAACTTGTAAAGGTGGATAGTTTTCAAGAGATGTTTGGGATGTGGAGGCTTCATTTATTTGCAGTCATCCTCGTGATCTAGGAGATTGTGGTAACTCTCCTACCACAAAAGCATTATTAGGGAGCTTGTAGTTTCCACGACTGTTATCTTGGATGATGACCTTGATGTCAGAGATGGTGGGAATGGTGGGAGTGGTGAGTGTCTCTATCACAGAAGTGGATGTGAGAGTGGCAGGGTCGATGTATGGTGTGGATGGACCTTCATCATTTTTTGGTACTTGGGGGATTTTGTAATAATTTTCTTCAAGGATTTTGCAGTACGAGAAAGGTTCGGGATCTCCATGGATGGAAACTTCTTGTCCCTCGTGTGTGAATTTCACACATTGGTGGAAATTTGATGCTACTGCTTTTATCACATGAATCCATGGGTGTCCTAGGAGGATGTTATATGGCAAGTCAAGGTCCAATACCTAATAAGTGGTTTCCATGATAGCAGGTCCTACTTGAATAGGGAGTTTGATTATGCCCTAAGACACTCTTTCTTGATCGTCATATGCTCTTATTGTGATACCCTTCCCTTTGTCGATAGAATCCTTTGATATTTTCAATTGCTTGGTGAGACTGAGGGAACATATGTTCAAGCCTGCACCTCCATCCACCAAGACCCTTTTGAATTTTTTCTTGTGTACTATGGCTTCCAAGTGGAGCACTCGGTTGTGAGATGGTTGGGAAGAGAAATCCTGGTCAGAGAATGTCAAGAGATTAGGCATAATGATGTTTCTGACCATAGCTTGGAATTGCTCCACATCAAGGTCTGCAGGGACAGTGGATGAAGCAAATGCTTCTTTAAGGATTTTCCTATGGGTAGATGATATTTTTAGCAACTCCATGATGGATATTTGCACTGGCATTCTCTTGAGTTGATCTAGGACATTATATCCATTAGGAATAGATCTAGATGCAGGGACCTTGTTTGGCTAGGATGATCCTGCGATGGTAACTTTTCTGCCTCTTGTGGTGACTCCACAATCTTCGGCATAGGCGCCCTTGATGGTGATGACCATGTAGTTTTCATCTAGGGAGGTGACAATTGTTTCATACACATTATTTACATTTGAGTGGGTGCCTTTCCCTTTATCTTTGTTATTGTTATTCCCTTTGTTACCATGATTTGACATCGGATTCGTATATATCTTAAGATCTTGATTTCCTATAGGTTGTTCCATGTTTATAATTCTTTTATCAATGAGGTCTTGAATTATGTTCTTTAATCTCATACAACTATTCATGGTATGGCCTTTTATTTTATGGAACTCACATAGTTGATTCTCATTATACTGAGGAGGTTTCACATCCGGTTCTTGGTAATTCTCAAATGTAGGAGCTTTGATGAGTTTTTCGTCTCTCAGCCTTTTCATTATGTCTTCAAGTGGTTCCCCCAAAGTGGTGTATTTTCGCTTGGGATAACTCTTGTTGTGTTGGGGTGGTCCCCTCTGCTCATTGAGATTATTGATTGTCGGATTGTTGTGTGGTTGTTGTGTTGCATGATGATTGTTGTGGTGTTGGATTTGGATTTGTGGTGAGGGTGTGTTTTGGTGAGGGGCACTAATGACCACCTTGGAATCGACAATACCATCATTAGTAAAGTTTTTTTTCCTTTCCCATGTGTGAGGTTTATCATTATAATTGGAGTGTGGGTGGTTGTTTTGTTGTTTGGGGTATGAAGTTGATCCCGTGGGTTGAGTCATGAGGGCTTGTTCGATGCTGAGTGCCTTAGAGATCAATTGATCATATGTAGTGATGCCCTGAACCTTGAGATGAAATGCCAAGAGGCCATCAAGGTTGGCTATGATGGTGAAAACTTATTCTTCTGGCATGGTCCACTTGCTCCAATTATCCTTGGATTGCCATCATTGTAGGAATGAAGTGAATGATTCACCCATTCCTTGTTTCAGAGCTGAGAGTTCTTCTAGATTAACATCCATTGCAATGTTGGATGCATAGTTTTTTATGAATGTGTCTATAATTTCTTGGAATGTCCTAATGCTTGAAGGTAAGTGAGAGAACCATTCCATAGCATGGCCTACCAAACCCCTAGGGAATAGCCGCATCAGATAAGTATCATCATATGAGACTTCCATGCAATGAACCTGGGATTCCCTTATGTGATCTTTAGGATTTCCCATCCCCTGATATTTGTCAAATTTGGGGATCTCAAATCCCTTTAGGAATGGTTTCATTACTTGGCTCCTATCAAATGGATAGGGACACAAGTTGCTTGGTGTTTTTGTTGTTCGCCCTGATTGAAGATCAAGCACTTGTTGTAAGAGCAACTTGATTTGTGTCGTCACATCATTTTGCGAATTAGGGGGTGGGACGAAAGTGTTTTGGGATGTTTCAATTGGATGGGTGGGTTGTTTGATGTGTTGTTTGATGGTATATGTATGTTCTGTCGAGCTAGGTAGGCTTCCACTTGCCGTTGTATGAACAACACTTGTTGTTGATCTTGTTGTTGTTGCGCTAATATTTGTGCTTGTTGTTGTGCTTGTTGTTGGGCTACCAATTGGGCTGCTTCTTGTTGCTCTTGATATTGCTTTATTTCTTGTTGATATGCTTGCAATTGTGTTGCTTGTCTTTGTGCAAGAAGTTTTGCTTGTGCTTGTGCATGGTGTGCTTGATATTGGGTATTTTCCTGAGCTTGAGCTTGTGCTTGTGTTGCTTGTGCTTGGGCTTGTGCTTGTGTCACTTGTTTTTGTAATAGAGTTTGTGCTTGAGCAACATTTTGTGCTTACAATGTGGCTTGGGCTGCTTGTGCGGCTTGCACGGCTTGATCAGCTTGTTGTTGTTGTTGTTGCAATAACGCTTGGGCTTGTTGCACTTGTAGTGTAGCTTGGACTACTTGGGCAACTTGGGCTACTTGGGCAGCTTGTGCAGCTTGAGCAACTTGTTGAGTAGCTAGTTGTATGGTTTTTGTCTTTGCACTTGTTGGAATCCCCTTTGAAAAGCAGCTTGCAATGCCACGCTGTATTGGCTTGATGTGGTGGAATTTGGTGGTGGTGGGGGTGGTGGTGGATTCAGAATGGCATTTGTGGTGAGTGATGATGTCATGTTGGTGTTTTTAGTGATGGATGGTAGTGTTGATGTGGTTGGTCCTTGGGAGACCATGCTTTGCAATGTTAGGGGGGTGTTTGATGATATTGCAATTGCTTGTGTATTTGTTGTCTGTTATTGCAATATTGATGACAAATTTTGAGCATTTGGCATAATGCTTTGACTGATATTTAGGATGTTGGTTTGATTGATAGTTGGTAGAGGGGGAAGGCCTAAACCTAGGAGTGGTGTGGATGATAATGGAAATGGTGGAAGAGGTGGAAATGTGAGGGGTGCGAGTTCTTGTGAGAATGTTGTGGTGTCAAAAATGCCCCCTGGTCCAAGCATATCTCCCTTCTCTTGTGAATTTGTGAGGAGAGAAATTTGAGGTGTTGCGTGAAAAAATGATGATGATGGATCATGATGGAAAGTGAGAGGAACATTCTTATGTAATGGTTTTTTGAGTATGTTTTGTTCCAAGGTGGTATTTGTATCCAAGTTTTGATTATTAACAAGGGGGTGTGTTTGGATAGCATTGAGAAATGCATTTCCCTTATTAACATTGGGTTGGGTTGGAGCAAAAGATGTCATGATTTATGGAATGTTTTGAGTGATGCTTTGGGATGGGGATATCGATGAGATGGGAATGGTGGATGAGATTGGAGGAAAATATGTCTCCACTATGGTACTCACATCGAAATCTGAAGGTAACTTTGCCCCTTGTTTTTCTAGCTCAATCATGTATAATGAAGGGTTATGCCTCATCATGATGTTGATGATTTTACAGTTCTCCAGATTTTAGAGCATTTTAGTTATTTCTTCGTGAGACATCCCAAAGGTAAGATCTTCTCCTTGGGTTTCCTCTTGCGGATTTTGTGATGATGAGATGGTCAAAGGATTGCTTGATTCAGTGGGATTCATTTCAACATTTGTTTGGCTAAGATCACTTGAAGTGGGTGTTTATTTGTTGGCTTCCATGCTCTTCTTGTATTGAGATCTAGTTTGAACCATAAAACAAGGATCAATTTTCAAGAGTATGGGAGATGAAATCTCTCAATTCTTTAGATTGGTCTTTACTTTATGCCCAAAGTAGAAAAATTTTAGGATATCTTGAGGATCGAGAGGTGATATGATGATGATGCAAGGGATGGATGATGCAGATGTTTTTGTCTTTTGATAAATCTTGAAGGAGATACTAGGATTTTTGGACTTTTGGATATGTTTCGGATTTTTATTTTGATTTGATTTTTGGATTTGGGATCGCCCTTGATTTTGATTGATTTGGATTGCTTTGATTTTGAACAAAAAGACCCTAAGATGTTGGATGATTATCTAAAGGATAGATTTGTTCAAAGGATGATAAATTTGAATATGTGTAGGGAGAAGGATGCATCTACCCACACCTATTCAAACAATATGATAGTTTAACTAAGCATATGAAGAAGGATACACCTACATATACTTAGCTAAACAAGATGATTTTGTTAACTTTGAATAAGCATATGCAAAAGGATGCATCTACACATACCTAGCCAAAGATGATTTTTATAAAGTTTTCAAGGATTTATCTCAAGGATTTGATGATTTTTATTTTTCCAAAAATCCTAGCATTAAGGATGATTTCAAGATTTTCCAAAAGGTGATAATGAAATGATGTTTTTTTTTTATGTTTTTGAGGGATGAGTGAAAAAGATTTTGATTTTATTTGATCCTAAGATGAACCTAAAAAAGACACTTTGTTTGTCTAGACCTAGGTATTGAATAACATGTAAATGCTCCCTAGAAACCTTTATAACCAAAGAATGATTCAATTTGGACATACATTTTCAGGTTTCCAACCAATTATTTTTGTTTTGGGATTTGAACTTCTTGAGAATTGTGAGGCTTCAACACACATGAAAGTTCATTTGGCTTAGCTTTGTTTAATGGATTTATTTTACCACAAACACTTTCTTTGATTAAGTTTTCAAACTAAGATGTCCAATGTCTAAATTTCTTCAAACCCCACAAGATATGTTATGTGGAAATTTGAGGAACTCAAGGCAAAGGTTTACCTATTGTTTACTTTAGTAGAAAAATTGAGATGTAATCCAATGTTTAGAAACCTCTAAGGATGTAAATCCCAAGGGAAAGCAATAACATATGGATTGAGTCAATTGTATTTGTCTCCAAAAGGGTTTGAAATTTATATGATGATGTTAAGTGTTTTTTTTCAAGATGTTTTCGATCAAGTAGTGCATTTTGTAACCCAAGAATAAGTACAAACCAATGGATGTGTAAGACAATATTTTTTGGATTCCCACTTGGACAAGTCCAGCTATGCTTATCTTTAGTGAATGGTTAGATGCTTGACCCCACTGGCTCCAATCCACGACACTCACTTATACGGGGCAGCCAAGCATCAACACCCATGAAAATCCCATGGCATGCTTTCTATTTCTACTAAAAGACCGTAAAAGTGTGGGGTGGCTTTAGAACGACTATTTTTGCACCAACAAATAGATTAAGGATTTTGGAAAAATCTAGCACATGGGTTTTAATAAGGACTTTTCATTCATGGAGATTGACCCATACGGCAAGAGTCCCCTTTCGGATCCATCTTGTGAGAATCAACCGCGTGATATTGGCGTTTACTCCAATACCCACATTTATATACCAGTTGGAAATACTCTTGGCTTTAGAGTGTTACTGGTTGAGTCATTCCCTTGGGTGAGTATTTTTTCCCCAAGGCAGGCCCTCTAGGATAAACAAAAGCAAGTAAAAAAAATATTCGTAACTTGATCAATCTTTGTTGGCAATAAAGAGAGATAATATATGCAATAATGCCCCCACTCACACTCACACAAGATTTTGTTCAATTTTAAAACCCAAAGATGAAGTGTGGAGGTGATTGCTTTGTCTCACCCTAAAGCCATGAAAAAGGCCTTTTGATTCTCAAGATCACTATAAAGTGCGAGAGAAGCGCATACGTCCTTTTTCAATGAATTTAGTTTAAGTAAGCCTTCATGAAAACAAAGTTGCACTTGTTATTTTTAAATCTACAAAGAAAAATATGAGTTCTTTTTAGAGCACCAAAAGACAAATGGTAGAAATTTTGTTCAATTGTTATCCAAAGAAACAAACTCTAGTAAGTTGTGATCCTATTGTTCATTTTAGCCTTTTACAAGAAATGAAAATATTCTTTTTAAACCCAAATGAAATTAGTGTCCTATGAAAGAAGTGATAATAATTTCTTAGAAGTGTTAAGCAAACACTAAAACGTTTAAAAACACTTTGATCTTGTGAAATATCCTCCTCATGCTTCTCCTTTCTTCGTTTTTGATTTCCAACCTACAAGGGAGAAAACTAGTCAGATTCTAGAAAATACAGAGATTAAAAAGCAGAAAACAGAAGACAAATTGGTCATTGATCAGAAAGCATGTGCTAGAATTTAATTTCAACATTTTACTCCCCTCTAGCAGCGCAACCTGTGACTGCATCAGAGTTTGATTTCTCAGTGGTGCTCTCATAGTGCTACACACTAGTCAACATCGCTTTGTGTCCGGACAGTGAGCTCAATTGTGTCACAATTTTTTTCCAGTGTCACAGTTTCATGTTTTTGAAAATTTTTGCGAGTCAAATAGTCAAGCGGCGGAGTTTAGAATTCAAATTTTTTGGGCAGGAAGAGTCCAGCATCGCACTTTGAGTTTCCCACGGTGCTATATAGTGATGCTGAAGAGTCAGCAGTGCTAAAAAAACAACGCTGAGCTCTTAGCGTTGGAATTTTTTGTGTATAAGCAAAAACACGAAAAATTTTAGGAAAAAGTGATTGAAGATGAGATGCAGCCCTCCTAGTGCCAAATGTGTGAACCCCAATCCTAATACCTGCAAAACAAAGAGAACAAACACCTTAAGTTAGATATTGAAAGCATGAACAAGGATTCCCCATGAAATCCATTTACAAACTTCAAATTAGGAAAGAAAACAATGAAGAACACAATGAAACAAGAAAATATAGATTCAATCATAATTAGAATAGCAAACACATGATCCCATGGGGGAATTGGTGCCAATTTGATGTGAAAATTGGCCCTTTCCTGATTCCTAAGGTGCAAGCTTGGTATGTTGATGATGATTGATCCACTTTGTTGATGAAGGATGAGAGCTCCAAGCCAAAAATCTGCAAAAAACCTAACTAAGAACTCAATGGTGATGGATGGAAATGGCTAAATATTTTAGCATAATAACTTTGCATAATTTGTGGATGATCAAATGAGGATATGAGCACTTTATTTATAGAATACGAAGATGGATGAATGTCCAAATTTGAGCAATGTGGGACTAACATTCATCCAATGGCATGATGCCACTTGTCAATCTATGAGTGGATGGAGGATGTGCAAGATTTGGGGATTGTGCCAATAAATGCATATTTTTGAAATTCAAATTTATTGAAATGACTTGCAAGAGGGAAGGGAAAATGCAATAAATTCCATTTGGCTCAAGATAAAGGACATGTAAGATGAAGTTATTGCCTTGTTGGATGTACATGTTGACTTGGAATTTTTGAATTCAAACTTGGAGAATATTCCAAAAGATGCCTTGTGAGGAAAATAGAGATTTAATAAATGAATTAAATCTATTTTCATGTGCAACTTGCAAAATCTAGAGGATGGGATATGATTTGGAATTAAATTAATCAAGGGTTAATTAATTTAATAGGAGATTAGATGATGTGACCTATTTGACTCAAATTTATAGATTTATTTAAATCAAATAAGAGAGGAATATGATGAGAGAATAATTAAATAAGGATTTTGATTTATTTAATTAAAAGAGATGGTGTTAGATCAAATTAAATAAGGTTTTAATTTATTTAATTTAATAGATATAAGTTAGAGATTTAATCAAATAAAATTAATTATTTAATTAAATAGGGATAATTAGATCAGATTGATTGATTTAATTAACAAAAGAGAGAGACTTAATTAGATAACCGGTTTATTTAATTAAGGGAGGAATATTGATGAATTTAATCAGATAAGGAGATTTGATTAAATGGTTAGATCGAAGGATGATTTAGGATGAAACGATGTTAGTAGTCAGGATCAGATGCACAATGTCAATTGATATATTTTACGTGTCTACACTATTGCAACATTTTCAACATATATTCATTAAGTGATAGGGAAAAATTTGGCTTTGCTTTGCTCTGAAAGTTTCCTACTCTAGCTTTTTTTTTAATTTTTGGCTCATGTTGTGATTTGACAGTTTCATGGGATGGTCGGGAGGGGACCTCTAGAAGGCTCCCCATTCCAAGAATGTTGTCTTCTTGTCTAGTGCTATGCCTGCCATGGCAGTGGCTAGTCTAGTTGTTCCCCATATGACGTCCCCTCCTTGTACTTCCATCCTTTCCCTTGGGGAAAAGACTGAGGGTATTTCTATAAAGTCACCCATATCTCAATCTTTTGGGCTTAATTTTTTCTTTTTTATGGAAGAACTGACTTCCTATGTGTACAAATTGGTGGGGTCTAACTTTCCAGCCTCAGGTAAAAGGTTATTGGAATATGCTTTATGCTCGGTGACTGGTTGGGGAGTATATGTCCCTAAGGTTATGATGCCGAAGGTGATGGACAACCTCAAGCTAGCGCTATTCGAAATGTTTTTGGCATATAGGCCAAATATTGAATTGGTTTGGCAATGTGCTACTTTTGCTTGGAATCTCAAAGGTAGTGTCACCATAAATGCTATGCCAAGAGGTATCTTCCTTTTCTCCTTTGGAGTTTATGAAGATATGTTGTGATGAGGGTGCAACCCGAGACTTAGAAAATAACCCACAAACAAGAGAATAATCTTATTATTTAGAAAATGGAGCTTCTTACATGCAGAGGATCTCAAATCCCAAAGTTCTACAACAAATGCAAGTTATAGCAAGCTACAAAATAACCCTTTTGCAATATGCGAGTTTGTCCCCAAAAATTAGAAATCCGTCCATAAATAGAGCTCCTCTTTAGTTTGGAGCCAAAACAACATTCAAATTTGAGTTAGGCGGTTTGGTGCCAAAAATTTACAACATGAAGTTCAAATTTCAAAAGAGCATTTGCAATTGTATCTTCTAGAAAGTGCGCCAACTTCCCGGGGCCATAACTTTTGATCCGGGACTCTGATTCACGAACCGTTTGAATTGTTGGAAAGGTCACGAAGTCAACAACACGCTCAAAATTAGCTTTACTGATTTTGGCAAGTTTCAGGGCTGATCTAGGAACTCTAAGTGCCTCAAATCTAGCTCAAAAGATTTTTAGGTGCAAATATGGGAAACTAAAATTGCAATATCTTTCCACCCAGGAATAGAAAATAAAAATCATAAATTGGGAATTTCATTAGGACGAAAAGGGTATCCAAAAATGTAAAAACATATAAAAATTGAGAAACTTGAAATTTAACTATTTTTGGGTGATACAAGATTCACCTTACACCAATGGATGTTTAGGGTAATTTGAGAAGTGACCCTATCACGTCTCAGATGGTGGAGGAAAAACCCAAACGGTCAACCTCTGCCTTAGGCAACCAGGATGAATCTTCAACAGGCCTTCCTTTCCATTTCACTAGATATTCTTCATACTGCCTATTCCTAGTACTCCTTCCCACACGACTATCCATGATTTCTTCAATCTCCTCCTTTTCTAAAGTAGGTGCTAGAATCTCACACTGTCCCATTGTTGGTACTTCCTCTGTGCCACCTTCATGATACTCTATCAAATCTAAAATGTTGAACATAGGGGAAATGTTGAATCCATATGCAAACTCTACCTCATATGCATTCCCTGAATCATGCCTCTTCAAAATTTTACAGGGACCGAACTTCTTCATCTTCAATTTGTTATATGTTCCCACTAGAAACCTTTCTTTCCTCAAGTGGACCATCACTTCATCACCAATCTAAAACTCCTTATACCTCCTCTTGATCTGCCTTAGCCTTATACTGCATATTCATCTTGTTAATATGTTCTCTTACCTTCTCATGTATATCCTTGATGTGTTTTGCAAAGTCTTCGACTTCAGCACTTATTTTCTTCTCTTGGTCCATATTCCTCTATTCTGGAGTACGTTACAGGGCTACCTCCATACACAATGGAATGGTGATCTCTGATACTTTTGTTGTGGTGTTGTAAGAAAATTCTTCCAGGGTAAGATCAAAGATTACATCCCTTGGGTTTATCTCCTACCAAACATCTCACCGATGGAGTTACCCAGGACTCCTATTAACAATGCCTCCTATCGCCCATCTATTTGTGGATGGTGTGCGAATTAATTTCAACGCTCTGTCTTGACTTCTTCCACAAGGTCCTCCAAAAGTACCCCACAAATTTGGTGTCACGATCTGAAACAATACTCTTTGGCAGACCATGTAGCCTCATCACCTCTTTGAAGAACAAGTCAGCAATGTGGACTGCATCACGGGTCTTCTGACATGGAATGAAATGTGCCATCTTTGAAAACCTATCAACCACCACAAAGACTGAATCATTCCCACGTTGTGTCCTTAGCAAACCAAGAACAAAGTCCATACTTATATCCTCCCATGGCCTCTGCAGCTCTAATGTATCTCATCTTTGTACAAACTTCTTCACATCCTGTGACAACTAAGACCAATAATAATGCTCACTGATAATGGCAATGGTCTTATCTTGACCAAAATGTCCTACCATTCCTCCACTATGCTTCTCGTTCATCGGGTTCTCCCTCATGGAACTCCTCAGGATACACAATTATTCCTTTAAATAACATGCCATCTGGATTGAAATCCGACCCACCTCGATCATCCCATATAGCGGGTTCCTTGCGAGCTTTTAAGCCATAAAATCGGGGATCTTCTGCTCTGATCTCTTGAGTTCATTGAACCCAACCACTTCAATCTGCATCTTTGTCATCAATGTATGCCTCCTACTTAAGGCATCTGCAGCCCTATTTGACTTCCCACTCCTATGTTTCAAAACAAAGGTATAACTCTGCAAAAACTCTACCCATTTCATATACCTCTGATTTAATTTTCCCTGACTATTTAGGTACTGCAAGGCCTGATGATCAGTATATAGAACAAATTCTTTTGACAACAAATAATGTCTCTATTTCTTTAATGCTTGAACTATTGCACTTAAAATTCCCTGATCATATACAAAATACTTATAACCGCATCATTTAACTTTTCACTGAAATAGGCAAATGGGCTTACCTTCTTGGCTCAACATTGCTCAATGGCACAACCAGCAGCATCCACAGTCCACCTAAAACACCTTGTTGTTGAAATTTGGGAGGGCTAAGAACAAGTTGCTCTGCAATGCCTTCTGCTTCCTTGATTCAAAGTACACGCTCCACTTTCGCCCGGCGGAATTCTTTCTATCCCCTCTCGCATTGTTTCGGTCGGTCACAGTACCTACTGGGGTTTCTAATGAAATTTCTATAAAAACTAGCCAAACCATGGAAAGATCTCACCTCGGTAGCAGTTCTTGGGGTAGGCCATTCCAAAATAGCCTTCACCTTCTCTGGGTCCATCTTGAGACCTTCTACTGAGACAAAAAACCCCAAGTACACTAACTCCCTCTTCACAAAACAACACTTCTTCAGATTAATCAAGAGTTTCTCTTCTCTTAACTTCTCAAAGGCTCTCCGAATATGCATCATATGCTCATCCAACGTCTTACTGAAAATCAAAATATCATCTAAATACACAATAACAAAACTTCCCAGAAATTCTTTTAATACCTCGTTCATGACTCGCATGAATGTGCTCGGTGCATTGGTTAGCCCAAAAGGCATGACTAACCACTCGTATAGGCCCTCTTTGATCTTGAAGGCAGTCTTCCATTCACCTCCCTCTCGAATCCGGATTTGGTGATATCCACTCTTTAGATCAATCTTTGTGAAGTACTGAGCTCCACTCAAATAGTCCATCTGGTCATCCATCCTTGGCAAGGAAATTCTATACTTGATTGTTATCTTGTTTATGGCTCGAGAATCTATACACATCCTCCACTTGCCATCCTTCTTTGGTGCTAGTACTGTAGGTACTGTACATGGACTCAAACTCTCCCATATCAAACCCTTTCTCAACAATTTTTGAACTTGTCTATTCAACTCCTCATTTTCTGATGGAGTCATTCTATGAGCTGCCTTATTTGGCAAACTGGCTCCAAGAATTAAGTCAATCTGATGGCTTATCTTCCTTATTGGTGATAAACCCTCAGGTACATTATCAAAAACAATATCCTAAAACTCATCCAACATCCCAAAAACTTCTTCTAGAACATTCTCACTATCCTCCTTACTCACTCTAGGAATCAATGCATAACACACACGCTCATGCTTCATACCTTCTAAAAAATTTCTTCCATCTACATAACAAATTCTAGCACTACTGCATACCTTTTATTCGGTCTCCTTCAGGGGTTTCTAATTGTGACCAACCCCATCCTTTGTCAAGGAGTAAGTGTTTGCATGGCCATCATGTATAGCTCGCCTATCGAACTGCCATGGCCTCCCCAACAACATGTGACATGCATCCATGGGGATGATATCACAGAGTACCTCATCATGGTAGCTCCCGATCTTGAACTTTACTAGGCACTGCTCATTGACCAAAATTTTCTGGTCTTTCTGCAACTAGGAAATCCAATACGAATGTGGGTTCCTTTCCCTCTTCAGCTTCAACTTTGTGACCATCTCTTTTGACACCAGATTATCGGTGCTCCCACCATCAATAATGGCATCACAACATTTTCCTTCACACTTGCACCTTGTGTGAAACAGATTCTTCCTCTGTTCTAGTTCCTTTTCCTCATTCAACAGGGCTCTCCTAATCACTAGGGCTTCTCCCCTTTCAACATCATCTGAATGTTCAGATTAGGCTTCCTCATCTGCATCCGCAACCCTTCCATGACCTTCTAGCCTTTTGTCTGCCCTTCCTTGGTGTTGTGGACATTCATAGGCTCGATGCCCTTCTTCACCACACTGGAAACATGTTCATTTGAAATCACCTCTTCCAGATCCTTGTCCATATCTCTCTCATCCTCTACCTCTTTGATCACCACTGTTTTGATCACGAGGGTGGTAGAAGTTATCATTCCTTTGGCTTTAGCTGGTACCCACATTTTTAGTTTTCTTTTTATCATCATTTCAGCTTCCTGAAGGTCTTCCATTGCCCCTTCCGCTTTGACCTCCTCATCCTTTTTGCTTTCCATCAAATCTTTTGTTCAGCTTCTCTTCCACCTTCAGAGCAAACTGATACACATCCTCAATGGTGGTCATTCTGACTAAGCTTAACTCCTACTGAATGCTCGGTCATAACTCATTAAGATATCGGGCTACCTTCTCCTTATTGGCCTCTGTGTGGCCCGTTCTGATGATTATCTTGTGAAAATCTTCAATATATTCTTTCACAGATCTGCTTCCTTGCTTCAACCCTTACAATTTCTTCAACAGATCTAACTCGTAGTCCACTGGCATGAACTGCTTCTTCAGTTTCTCTACCATGCGATCCCATCTGGTGATATTTCCTTTTCCTCTTCAATTTCTTTCCAACTGGACCTCTTTCACCAAATACTGGCATGGCCCTTCAGCTTCATTTTTGCAAACTTAACCCGATCTGGGTCCTCTATTTCCTCATACTCAAAATATTCTTCTAGCTCAATGATCCCGGTCGATCCAAGCTCTTAGGGTTTAGACTTACTGGAATAGCCCCGGGACTTTCTGCTCACAGGTCTTTACGATCTTCAAAATGGCCCCTTAGTAGCCACGTTGGTCTTGATCAATTTCTTCTTCTTCCTCTTTTACATTTGAACCTTCTTCCTCTCCTTCATCCTCACTTTCCTCCCTTGGGTTTAACCCTCTTCTCAACTACTCTTGTAATGCATCAATTTGTCTCTAGAGGGCTGCCAATGCATCTCTTCCACCAGCATTTTTGCTGCCTCGACCACCTACGGCACCTACGGGCCACTCTTGCCAGGCATCTTTCTTGACCTTGACCCACAAGCATGGTCCTCATGTGAGCGCCTCATGATGGTGATCGTCCACACTCAGAAAACCTTGCTCTAATACCACTTGATGAGGGTGCAACTCGAGACTTAGAAAATAACCCACAAAGAAAGAGAATAATTTTATTATTCAGAAAATGGAGCTTCTTACATGCAGAGGATCTCAAATCCCCAAGTTCTACAACACATGCAAGTTACAGAAAGCTACAGAATAACCCTTTTGCAATATGCGAGTTTGTCCCCAAAAAGTTACCCAAAAATTAGAAACCCGCCCATAAATAGAGCTCCTCTTTAGTTTGGAGCCAAAACAACATTCAAATTTGAGTTTAGGCAGTTTGGTGCTGAAAATTACAACATGAAGTTCAAATTTCAAAAGAGCATTTGCAATTGTATCTTCTAGAAAGTGCGCCAACTTCCCGGGGCCATAACTTTTGATCCGGGACTCTGATTCGCGAACCGTTTGAACCATTGGAAAGGTCACAAAGTCAACAACGTGCTCAAATTTGCTACCAATTTTGGCAAGTTTTGGGGCCAATCTGGGAACTCTAAGTGCCTCAAATGTAACTTGGAAGATTTTTAAGTGCAAATCTGGGAAACTAAAACTGCAATATCTTTCCACCCAGGAATAGAAAATAAAAACCTCAAGTTGGGAATTTCATTAAGACGAAAAGGGTATCCAAAAATGTAAAAACATCTAAAAACTAAGAAACTTGAAATTTAACTATTTTTGGGTGATGCAAGATTGCCCTTACACCACTGGATGCTCCTGCATCATGCTGAAGGTTTTAACTAGTAGTCCTTGGGCCTTTGAATCGAGGATTAAAATTTTTCTCTCCCTCTGCAAGTGGAAATTGGGTTTTGATCTGTTGGTTAACCTGGGTGCCTCGGCTCCAACCTGGATACGCCTTCTAGGCCTTCCTTTGGAGTTTTGGGAGACAAGAATATTAACAGGTATTGCCAACTCCTTTGGAAGTATTTTGGCTATAGATAAGATTACTTAGGACAGATCAAGACTGGTGTATGCTCATATTGTGTAAACGTGGTAGTGAATACATTCTCACCTTCCTCAATCCTACTTAAGTCTAAGTTTTGTAACTGAACCCACCCCCTAGAATATGAAAATGCTTGTCTCTTCTACTAGTTGTGCAAGAATTTTGGTCATCTCATTGATTCTTGTGGCAAAAAATCTATCGAGGGTACTAGTGCTAAGGATAAAATTTTAGTGGAGGAACACTTTGCTAATGAAATGGCTTCAAGCACTCAGCCAACTACAATTCTTGTTCAGGAGGTGTATGTTCCTCAACTGAAGGATAACCTGGGCCTTGGCATGGAGGCTATTTTTCAACCTCTTGTTGTAACTAAAGACTTGGTTTTCTTGAACCTTGAAGTTTCTACCCCTGTTTCCATCTTTCCAACCCCAGGCTTTCCAAATATGGTGGAGATGAATGGGGGGGATGCAATTAATAAGGATAATGTATCAATCATGGGATCTCTTATGGAGGAAAATGTCCAGGCTCCCCAGGAGAAGGTTAAGATTCCAGGATTGGGAGATGAGCTTGAAGAAGGTGAGTATGTGAACCCTGAGACAAACTTGTCTTTGGAGGACATACATTTCTTATCCCAAAAAGGGGCAAGAAACCTAAGTGACTCTTTGGCTCTACTGGGATTTCCTCAAGGGTCTAGGGATAAAGAGGATGAAGATGAGTGATCCCAAGCACCAACTAAATCCAAAAAGAAAAAGAATTTGAATGTGGGAGGGGGAAATAAGGTGGGAAGACCTTCCCAAAAGGATTCCATAACTAAAGATACTATGAGGGATGTGGCTTCTAGAAAAAAAAAGAACCTTGGACTCGATCATAGGGTTGAAGCCTAAGAAGAAGTAGCTTTGGCTACTTCTCTGGGGATAGGGTGGTGTTGTATTTTGCTTTATTTATGGGGCCTTAATATCCCATACAAACATTTTTTGGTGAAATCTTATATTCTTGACAATAAAGTGGACGTTCTCCTCCTTCAAGAAACAAAGATGAAGAAAGAGAATTTTGATAAGGCTATTTTGAGCATCTGGCTTGGAATGAATTATTTTTTTAGTGAGGGTGAAGGAGCTTCAGGAGGTATAGCTACTCTCTAGAATCCCTCTAAACTAAAAGGTACTTTGTGTTCAGCTAGTAGGAATAGTTTGATGATTACCCTTGAAGACATTGCTTCCCAGGAGAAATGGAACCTAATAAATATTTATGCTCCAAACTTGAGTAGGGATAGAGTTTTTCTTTGGGAACAATTAAGTGATGCTATTTCTTACAAAAAATTTGACCATTAGATGTTGGGAGGGGATTTCAATTCTCCTCTCCTTCCTTCAGAGAAGTCAGGGGGGTTGGATGATTACTCTGATAGCATGATGGAGCTAGTTGAGTTCTTAAACTCGACAGGTCTTATTGATATCTCCTCCAAGGAACTAAGTACACTTGGTCCAATAGAAGGAATGGAAACCATCTAATCCAAGTCAAATTAGATAGGTTTATGATCTTTTCCAATTGGAATATCTCCCAATTCCTTTCTCTTTCATCTCTTCCTAGGTCTAGCTCTGATCATAATTCCTTGGTGCTTAAAAGAAATGTGGATTATTATAGGGGACCTTTCCCTTTCAAATTTGAAGCAATGTGGAGTCTCCATTTGGATTTTGCTACTCTTGTTAAAACTTGGTGGGAGGAACCTATAACTAGCACCCCAATGTATTTCTTGGCATAAAAGATGAGTAGAATAAAGCAAAGAGTGAAAGGGTGGATTAAGGTGATGTTTGGCAATATCTTTGAGATAAAGAACACCCTAGGAAATAGATTAAAAGAGGTTCAAGATATTATGGAGGCTAGTCAAGTGGATGAAGATATATGTGCTAAGGAAAGAGGCCTCAAATATCAATGGTTTAAGATAAACAAAAAGGAGGAAATCTTTTGGAAACAAAAGTCAAGGGTGAAATGGATAACTGAAGGGGATAGGAACACTAAATTCTTCCACCAATCCACTTTGAAATGCAGAAGTAGAAATAGGATTAGATTGCTCATGAAAGAGGATGGCTCCTTGGTTACCACTGAAAAAGATATTGCGTGGGAAGTTTTTAACTTCTTCTCCACTCACCATATGGCTCTTGGCAATGTAAATCAAGTAAATATTGAATTTCTTGAGGTGATCCCTAAAGTTATTTTTGATCTCGATTTAAAGATGATGACTAAAGTTGTTTCTATGGAAGAAGTAAAAAAGGTTGTGTTCTCCTTTGGAGCCTTTAAATCTCCTAGCCCAGATGGGTTCCCTCCTGCCTTTTTCCAAACATACTGGGATATTGTTAAAAATGACCTTTTCAATGATGTTAGGGTCTTCTTTAGGTTGGGTAGGCTACTTAACCAATTGAATGCTAATTTTTTATCCCTTATCCCAAAAAATGTTGAAGCCTCAACTATGAAGGATTATAGACCTATTAGTCTTTGCAATACGATCTACAAAATCTTCTCAATAATATTGGTGTTAAGGCTTAAACCGGTGCTTGGTAAAATGATTTCCCCAAACTAGAAAGTTTTTTTCTAGGGAAGAAACTTTCTTGATGCTATCATTTCCACCCATGAAATTATCCATTCAATGGACCATTCTAAAAAACTTGGGATGGCCTTCAAAATTAATATTTCTAAGGCCTATGATAGAGTCTTCTGGTTGTTTCTTTTTCATGTTCTTAGTAACTTCAAGATAGAAGGAAGATTCCTAAAGATGATCTTTGCTTGTGTTACCTCCCCCATGTGCTTTGTTCTGGTAAATGGAGTCCCCCAAGGTTTTTTCTCTTTTGGTCATGGTCTTAGGAAAGGTGACCCCCTCTCCCTACCTTTTTATAATTGTTGTTGAAGTCCTTGGCAGGAACATCCAAAAATTGGTGGACTCTAAAGCTCTAAAAGGTGTTAAAGTTATCTTGTCTCTTATGCCTACTTCTAGCCAACAATTTTTTGATGATACTCTCATGTTCGGGGAAGGCTCGGTGGGGAAAGAAGGTCTTTGGGAATAGGTTTTTAATGACTATGCTGCTATTTCTAGCCAGTGTATAAACTATAAAAAAAAAAAAAATTACTTCTTCAATACTGACCAATATATTAAGGATAGAGTGGTCAAAATTCTAGGATGTCAAGAAGCTGCCTTACCTAATGCCTATCTTGGTCTACCTTTGATCTCTAAGAAGTTGGAAAATAATTATTGTAATCAGTTGATTGAGAGAGTTCAAAACAAGCTTGTTGGATGGAATGGGAAGATTCTTAGCTTGGATGGCAAGGTTCCACTGCTCAAAGCCTCCTTTTAGAATATTTTGATATACTACCTATCTCTCTTCAAAATTCCTTCTTTTATAGGGGAAAATATAGAATAGATTCAAAGAAGATTTTTATGGTTAGGAATTGAAGAAAAAAATAGACTATCCCTGGTCAGTTGGGAAAAAGTGTGCACTCCCAAAAGCAGAGGGGTTTTGGGAATAAGAAGAATATCCATGCTTAACAAATCCCTCACTACAAAAATTGGTTAGAATCTTCTTAAAGGCTCGAAAGACTGGGTAAAAAATTTCCAAGAAAATTACTTGAGGAACAAGAATCCTGGTTGTTTTCTCTCTTTGTATGAACTACCTACTGGTTCTGCTTTATGGAATCATCTTGTTAAATTAAAAAATGTGTTGAATCTAGGGGTAAGAAAGAGAATTGGGAATGGGAATAATATCGACTTTTGGAAGGACCCATGTATAGAGACTTCTACTCTGTCCTCAATAGATGAACTAAATCATCTCAAACAAAGCCTAAACAAGATCTATGGCAAAAAGGTTTCTGACTATATTAACTAGGAGATGGAGGAACCTAAATGGAAGGAGTTCAAAATTCTATTAAGGATGGATAATCTGAGAGGCTAGAGATAGGTAAACTAGGACCTAATACTTCTAAGGTTGCATAATTTGATTGGGAAGGCTCAATGGTTTGATAGAGAAAGGGAAGATGAATGGCTTTGGAAAGGTAGCTCTTCATGCTATTTCTTGGTAAAAAATGCTTATCAAGAGCTGATGAAGCATCTGGATGCCATTACTTATCATTTCTAGGATAGGGTGTGGTTAAAGAACTTGGTTCCCAAAATTATCTATTTTTGGTAGACTGTGGCTCATGGAAAAATTCTTACAATTGACAACTTGGCTAGGAGGGGATTCCAATTGGTTAATAGATGCTCCCTTTGCAAGTAGGAAGAGGAGTCAATTATGCACATTTTCTTTCACTACCAATTTGTGAGGGAGCTGTGGTCCTGCTTCTTATCATTTTTGTCCTCTAATTGGGTGTTTCCTCACTCAATGAAGTTTTTTATAGAAATTTGGTTGAATTTTCCTTTCTTCCACAACGTTATTGTTGACCTCTAGAACCAAGTTCCTCCCTTTGTCACCTAGGTATTATGGAAGGAAAGGAATAACAGGATATTTAGGGAAGTGGAGAGAAGTAGCCACGAGGTAAGTTTGAATATAAAAAATAGAGATTAAGGAAAATATTGAGGCTGGAAGATACTATTTTTCCAAAGCTTGGCCTAACTACAAATAAATGAGGATTAAGCAAAATTGGGGCATAAGGAAAAATATTACTAAACTCAATTGGTCAATAATGCTAACCAAAATGGCTATTGTGTGGAGTCCTCCATAGAAGGATTGGCTAAAGTGTAACTTTGATGGGTGCTCAAAAGGAAACCCAGGATTAATAGGGGTAGGGAGTCTGTTAAGAAACCACAAAGGGGAATGCATAGTGAGCTTTGGTGTGAATATGGGTGTCTATTATAATAATAAAGCTGAAGAAATGGTTGTGTTAGGGGGCTTCAAAACTCTTAAGGAGATTGGTTTTAAAAATTTCATAATAGAAGGGGATTCCAAACTCATAGTGCATATTCTAAATGGAGTGGTTGTGCCACCTTGGGAGTAAAAAAATATAATTGATAAATTCATAGCCCTAAAGAATTACTTTAACAACTACATGGTGCAACATGTATATAGCAAGGGAAACAAAGCTATTGACTGCTTCACCAACATGGCTCTAAGATGTATGGGGTGGACCCAATAGACAAATGGTAATATGCCAAAGTCTTTAAGAGACTTGATACTAAATGAAAATTTTGAAAATGATTACAATATGTATTTAGATGAAAAGTTGAAGTTAAGTGGGAAGCATGGGTGTCATGTGGTGTTTAAAGGATTACCGTGTAATGATGATTTTGGGAGTACGGGGTTGTATTTGATGATCTTATTGGAAGTAAAATTAATTTTTCTGCCTTCCTCGAGGTGATCGATGATCACATGGAGTTTTTCAAAGGGTTGTCATTTCAAATCATGTCGATTTGCCTAGTGTTAGCCATTCCCAAAATTTTAATGTTGAGAAAGGTATGATAATTAATAAGGATTTTAATACTTGTAAGAAAAATGATGGGTTAATGGTACTAGGAATTGTGTTGTTGGCCTTCAGAAAAATAAACTTCATGATTCTGCATTTTTTATTGGCTTTGTTTGTTATTTGGCAAAAGAGTGTTTTCTGCATCAAGGAAAGAAAACAGGAGTAGGAAATTATGAAGAAAAGATCACTCTGACCTAAGAATTTGCATAGAATCAAAATGGGAGGCCAATGAAAGCACACTGAACCTCCCAATTTCTAGGCCCTTAAGCAGAATGTGGATTTATCGGGGATTTTTGAAAATGCTAGAGTGGTTCCATTCTTTCAATCTCTAAAGGGTTACAACAAGAATTTAATGGCCAAGTTCACCAATTCCTGGAGGAAAGGAAGCATAACCATTGGTGTGGTGAATTTCAAGGTCACAACGAGGTTCATAGATGAAGCAACTTGTCAGAAAAACCAAGGGATTAAAGTTGAAAAGAAAAGTGGGGCTGATTATCAGAAGTTTGTGGATAAGTTCCTTCATGAAGGGAAGAACCTAAAAAGATTCCAAAACAGGTATCCTAGGTTGGAACTCCCTCCTCCCTTTGCTTTGGTTAGCCTATTTTTTACATGGTATTTAAATTTAGAGGGAGGTTATATGTCAATACATGTGTACCATTTTCCTCTGCTCAATCACATTAGGCATGGAGAGAGAGTTAATTTACCCTTTTAATTGTTGTCTTCCCTACAACTCAATATTGAGAAGGGTGTCAATCCTCCCCTATACCAAGGTCTGATGTTACCTTGTATAGGTATGCTCTAGTTCTTAATCCTCATGGTACCCTTTGGTTGGTAGAAATGATAATCCCAACCATTTTGATAGGGATAATGAGGAACTGCTTATTGATGAAAATCTTGTTGATGAAATTCTTGTTGTGGAACCTAATCCTTGCTTGCCTCCTATAGTCATTGATGGTCGGAGGGTGCTAATTTCTACAAAGAGCCAGTCCCCTATGCCTAATGTCTCAAATCCCTCTACTCTTGTGTCAGAAAAAAAGTGAGGAAAAAGGAGTTTATTAGATCTCATCAAGGCTACATCGGAGAAAAGAAAACACTTGCCTCTATTACTGCAACTTCCCAAGGAAAATAAATTTAAAAGAGATATTAACCCTAGTGATATCATTAATATTCTTGAGGAAGGTGTGCATAATGAGGAGTTGAAGGAGACTTTAGAGGTGCAAGGGAGTGGAGGAAGTGGTGGTAGAAGGTCTATTTTCCTAGCTAAAGCTACCTCTAAGGAAAAAAAAAAGGAAAATAGAAAATGACTGTGTGTGATGAGGAAGACCTAGATTTTGAAGAGTTTGAAGCCCAGGAGGAAGAAGATTATGAGGATATGGATTTTGAGGACTCAGTTTATGATATGGGGGAAGAAGGATTAGATGAGGAAAAGGAAGAGGAAGAGGAGGAACAAATTGAGAAAATTGAGGAGCAAAAGAATGATGTTGAGAATGTGCAAGATGTAGGGAATATGGGTATGGAAATTAATACTAAGGACTCAAGCACTGATTTCATGAAGAGTACACTAAATTTTCTACAAGTTTAGATTGATGATATGGAAAATGAATTAGTTACACTAATGAAGGTAACTAATAGACTAATGAGGAGGGTGATGTTGGGAGCTATTTCTAGAGAAACCAAAATTACTAGGAAGTTGAAAAAATAGGGGAAGCCTGATGTCTTAAAGATGTTGGAAAATTCTGAGGGACTTGACTGGAGAGAGTACATCTCTCTCATTGGAGAATATGTGGACCTGCTAAAGAAAGCCAAGTAATGGCTTCTTGGTATTGCTTTGATGTCCGCTTTCCATTTTTTGTCCTTTTGTTTCATAATCTTGAACTATTATTTTATAATAGCTCTGCTATGGTGGAATACCACTTGGGACACTATTGTCTTGATAAATGGTTTACGTAGTTTTAATTTTTCTAGTAGAAACTTACTATTTTTGATTAATACTAGCTGTACAATGGTTACTATGCTAAATGATGGCCTATGTGCTAATTTGGTTGTTGGTTTTTGGTTCTTGTTGGTGGTGTTGTTTCCCACCTTGCTTTAGTTCCTTTTTGTCTTTTGGCCGTAACCATGGGATTAGGGACCTTCACTGCTTAACTAATAAAAAACATAGACCTATGTAGTCATCAAATATTGAAATATGTGTATATATAATATAGACATACACGGTCACCATAATTAATAAACATAATATATATACAAAAACCACAGACCTTCATAACCTTCAAAACCTTGTTGATATATATATATTTAGTATAGAACTATGTAGTCATCAAATATTGAACTATGCATATACATAGAACTATGTAGTCATCAAATATTGAACTAAGTGTGTGTGTGTTTGTATAACATAGACATACACGATCACCGTAAATGATGAACATAGTATTTATACAAGAAACACAAACCTTCATAATCTTCAAAACCTTGTTGATAAGGTTCAAAGTGAGATTAATCTTAAGGGTTGTCATATATTTCTCAAAATAATATTAAGCCCCAAATTAAAACTGAACAATTTTTGACAATGAATTTTAGTGTTTCCAAAAAAAAACATAGTTCAAATATTCACTTGCAAGGTTTACAATTAGCTTGAGGATTTTTAAAACTAGCTATCACATATCTTAAATTTTTTTTTATAAAACTTCTCATGGAATCATAGAAGCATATTAAGAATTTTTTTTGAATTCTTTCACATCAATGCTAAATTATTTGCATTACAATTTGACATCAATAATGAGAATTGAAGGAGATATTGAATCATACCAAATTTACTGGTAAAAACCATTAAAAACACAATGCTCACAATCCTTCAATTTGGTTCTTGTTTTCCACCACCCACATGCATCCCTTTTCCATTAATCCTCTCCTCATTTCATCCTAATCTCCTTGAAATTTCTCCTCCATCAACTCCCATTCTTTTTCTCATTCATTGATAGTAAGTGGTTATTAGCTTAAGTTTGTTGGAGTTTACTCTCCATTGAATGATTTACTTTTTTTATTAATAAATATAAATGCATTCATTAGTCCACTTTGTGGAGTTTATAATATCTCCTTTGAGCTTTCAAAAAATAAAATAAAAATAACATTCAATATTATTGCTTCCTCATAGAGATCGTATATACACATATTTGTGTACATTTATATTAATATATTTAGATAGAGGCGCCATAGTTTGACATATTTCTCAAAGTGTACTTATGTAACTTCTAAAGATAAAAAAATCTTTAAATATTTAAATAAAAAAACCAGTAAAATAAGCAAGGTGAGAATTCAAAGATGTCTTATTAGGATAACACAACCAAAGGAATGTTAACAAACAAACTAAAATCATGCTTACCACATACACACTATTTCACTTACAAATCAAGTTAGACACCATAATTATATAAATATACAAACATCTTCATGTGTGTATGTTTTTTCTTAGGACATGGTATGCATGCAATTCTTCTAGATCTACTTCCCCCTCTCCATTGATGCCCCCCTCCTTATCCAAGAGGTGAAAACTAATTTTGTATATCCACCTCATTCAACCAAATAAATAGCTAGTGTAATGATCAATATATCATAACAACATGTAAATCATTTGGTAACATTTTGATGATAATAAATTCACATTTACATCTTTAAAAATAATATCTAATTGATATTTTCCTTTGCTTATATAATAAAACAAAATAATCATAATACATGTATCCATATAATATAGGCTTATTAATATAATTTAAAACACATATCATAGTGTCTAACTTAAATTTATTAAAAATAACATCATTAACTTGGTCCAAAAATGGGGTGTGACATTATGGATGGATGGGTTTAGATAAGATCTCACAGGACTATGTTGTAGAGCAAAATATGCCCCAAGTACTAATGATCCCACAAAGCTGGTTTACAATTTCTGGGAGAAATTGATTTTTGCTGAAATCACATATTTTTAGAAAATATAATGATTTAATCCTTAAAATTTTCCATTTAAATAATTCCAATTGAATAGGGTTTAATCAAACTACCTTAAATCAAACCCCCTTGGATAGAACCCCGCTAGTTTTAAACCATACCTATAATGAAGTCTCCTTTACACCTATCAAAATGCTGATAAAAAACCACTTTTGATTTACCTTTTGGGGGATCAAATGAATTCATTTAAAAATATTTTTGTAAGTATGTAGTCCTTATTATAAGCTTTCCAAAAAGTATAATTTTAAATAAATTTAATTTTATTATTATATTTATTTTTTATTTCTGTGAATGTAGATTTTTCACCAAAAATCAAGCTCTATGTTCTACACATGTGGAAAAATGGAAAATTATTTAAAAATAAATAAAATATTAGTGCACCAGATATATTGAAGTCCTTGATCCAACAAAGAAAAAAAAATTGAATTTTGATACATACAAAAAAGCTCGTGTTATATGGTCGTGCTATGAATTATAATTGGTTTGAATTTGAAATTTGATTAAAGAAAAAATATTAAATTAAAAAACTATCTAAACAAGTGGAAGCACTAGATATCAGAGTTACAAATCTAAATTAGAAAGAATTAGAATTTTATCCTTCATGGAAAAAATTTATGCATTATACGGTGAGCATCACTTTTTAAAAATGTTGTTTTCTGAAAAAACTAGTTTTCGAGGGAGATGGAAAAAGAAGTGCAATTTGATTCCAAAATTTTGAAAAAAAAATTTAGAATCTATAGAAAAAATTTCACAAACTCTAGTTTGTATCATCTTCCAATTCCTCATGGTTTAGCCGCTATAGGTGCCTAAAAGTGAAGATTTAGTTAAAAAAAATTATTTCAGTGTCCAGTTTGGCCAAAAATTGTAAACCACTATTGTGGGATCACTATGGATGTGTCATATATGATAAGGCATTAGGAATACTTGTTGCAATGGATGATGGATAATAGTGAATGAAGGATAAGGGATATAAAGGTTTTTTAATGAGAGATTTGGAGGAAGCATGAGTATTGAGAGTATAAATATGATCAACGGAAAAAATGGAATGATTGGTGAGGATGAGGATGAAGACCCAAGGAGTGGAGACAATAGGAAGGATATGGTGCAAGTTGAATATAGTGTTAGTGATTTCCAAAAAGGATTGTGAAAAATTCTACCAAATTCAATGAACATGGTAGGTCAAGATGGTGGAATTGGGGGGTTAACATGATGGTTCAAGTTAGTAAAACATTTATAGATGGGGGTTATGAAAGGGGGGTGCACTATAGAAAAATTAATATTTTTATTGTCTAAAGCATGCTTGGATTATTTTACCATGTCCTTATTAATATTGAGAGGGTGAAGGGATTGGAATGAATAGGATATGATGGGTAGATATGGATATGATGGATAGGTATATGGGTTGAGGAGATAAGATGAAGATAGTTAAATCTTTCCCCTAACTAGAGGAGTAAAATGGGATGGCGTGAATTACACATGACAAATGTTTACTAAGTTTTCCTCATGATAATTGTCCAAGGTGTTAGACACACATAACAACTAAGAGGGGAGGTGAATAAGTTGTACATTAAAACCTTAAACCCTCATTAACCATCAAACCCTTATTATCATCAGCGGAATGTAAAAAACTGAAGCATAAACAAATTTAACATCACACACAAGAGAACACCAGATTTATGTGAAAAACTCTAAACAAGGAAAAACCATAGTGAGGATTAACTCATATATATATGAATAGAAACACTAGATATAATAGGCTCACTACCCAAAAGAGAAGAATGACTCACTACCAAGGGCTCACTACCCAAAGGACACTGCCCAAAAGAAATAAGAATAGAAGAAGACTATTACAGAGAGATTCACTATCTCAGAGTAATAGGAAAAATCCACCACTACAACTCTACACCATCTGCAACCTTTGGCTCACTGCCTCTAGCAACTTCAGGCACACTAAAAATTTAGACACCTTCTACTCATTGCATTCAATAGCCTTACACATTTAAGCTTGCACTCAGATCACCACACTTGATCACAGTCACATCATACAAAACTCACATATCTTCCACACATGTCTCTAATAATTAACCTTGCTTATATATCCACAACCTCAAAAACTTTCTCCATATCAACCTCAATGAAACGTATGCACCTAAAACATGTAACTACCAAATAGGTGGGTACCAAACACTTTTGTAGTGGAAATAAGTGAAGGAATACCATACCAAAGGTTAAATAGGACCCAAATCTACACCAACATGCTTTGTCATGTTTCCACAAACAACAAACAACCTCCACAATTAGTGCTAGCACACTAAGTCATCCAAACCTGCACTAACACTAACAAGCAACCACATACACATCTCTCTAGGTCCAAAAACACCACATGGACCACATAGAAACATTTCACATCTAAGAATATTAAAATTCATCAAAATATCCAACACCACTAATGCAACACTTGAAACTGAAGAATACATTCATTTTGTGCAACTAAATATACTGCCACATAACACAACTTATGAATCCAATCTTGAGGAATAGTTGATCACTACATACTCTAGGGAAAGGTAAGACTAGACAATATTAGGACGTTCCCAAATCTGTAAGACAGGAAACCATAACATGGAGAAATGCAGAGCAATTCCATTTCTCTTAGACAACCTTCTACATAGGAAACACACTGTCAAACACAACTTCCACTTCTGCATGATCTAGAACCTAAAAATCTAGATATAGCACCTCTGTACACCTTTGATCATCACATCGAAATTGCACAAGTATATCTTTAACCATGAAGAAATGTGGAGCACAACACTAAAAACACCTCTATCACACTGCACACTCTTTTATTCAAATTTTCTCAAAATCACTTGGAAACCAAGTGAACTAGCTACATCAACAACACCACAAACACCTGCTCAACATATCTACAACATTTGAAACACTTTATCAATACTTCAAACACTTCTCAACATTACCAGACGGTTGACATCAAATCAAAACACTAATGCCAGCATAGTACAAAAATCTCCAATAATCTCGCTAACCATACTGGAGGTTGACCCATAACTCTTTCTCATACATCACTCTTCAACAACTCCAACAATATGCACACACTAAGGGTTGACATCAATGAAAACACTAATGAAAAAACCAAAAAATCTCCAACACAAGGTTCCTATTTTCCAAGTTTTAACCATTGGATGAATTATTTATCTTTTATCATTTTCTTTGATTTTTTTACTTTTTGGAATAGGAGGAAGGGGATGGAGGATGGAGGAAGAATAATTGATGTGTATTGGGAGGAAAGTGGATCTAGAGGAAGGAATCAAGCATCTTTTGTATATGGAGGAAAGGATATCCCATGAAGGATGACCATCGAGGGGTTGTAGAACGTTGTTGGTTAGAGGGCACACTTCTCCAAGGTGACTTTGGAGGTGGACAGAGGGAGGATATATTATGCAAAGTTATGGATTACAGTGATGTGATGGGGGAGATATGTGGGATAATGGATAGTATAATAATAAGGTGAGGATATGGTTTTGTAACAAAAGGTCATGGGACTAAAGGGAATTAGAACCAATGTTTGCACACATGTGATGGATGGGGATTTGTGACAAATTAATGGGATGGTAGACATATAATAGTATTTTTTGGGACATGTAAGGACTCAAATGGATTTAGGGAATGGTAAATTCTTAAATGGTAGGTGGAAATGGAGGAAGCTATTATAAGGGTGGTTTTGATGCCATTATGTATTTTAGATTTGGATGGTTTTCTTCCTTTTTCTTTGGGATCTACATGGTTTTTTATTTTAATTTTTACTTGGTGGAACTTTGTGGCTTCTTGGATTTTTTTATTTTGGAATGAAATATTTTTATTTTGAGGGGACATGATGATCCTTTATTTTTTATGGACTCTTCATTTTATGTATTTTTTATTTGGAATCCAAATTCCTTCTGAATTTAATTAAATGGGTGATGGAGATGGATATTATGAATAGTGAATGGAATGAGAAATGATGGGAATATAATGGAATAACTCATGAATGCGTACAGTTATTGGTCTTGATTAGAGATTTGAAGTGTTGACCTCCTACAGTGATCTCATAACTAAGCCTTTACAACCTTGATTTAGAAACTGGACATCTAACCTAAATAGCCATTCAATCATCATGAAGGTGCATTTAACTTTTCAACCCAGGGATGTGAACTTGAAATGGGTCAACACTATATGTGCACTAGGGGCTCAAGTAGTCATTGCATCCTACAACTAAGAAACACAATAATGAAAGTAAATTGCTGAAAGGAAATAAAGCAAATGTTGAACATCAACCAACAAATTGAAATGCAAAGTAAGAATAAAGATCTAGGTGAATAGACATGAAACTACTCTATCTGCTTTGGTTGTAGGAACAAACACAGAATAGAGTTCTAGTGGTTTTAGGAATAGTCAATGCCAAATTTTGAACTAAGTACATAACATGAAATAATAACTAAACTGATTACTCTAAAGAATGGATTACTCACCAAGTGGGCCCCCTTGGATGAGTATCCCCTAAGACTAATACAAACTCAAATGCTTAAATTCAAACTATCATCTCATTCATTGAAAAATGTGTAAACAGAGTAGCAACATGGTTGTATTGAAAAGTGGAGAATGCTTAATACATCATCAATGCCATTTTTAACAACAATCAAGAACTAAAAACCTCCAAGAAGAAGAGTCAAATCCTTATTTATACTACCAGCTAAATAGGGCGGTCAACTCTCACTGAGAGGACACCAATTAGGGAAAATGATGAAAAGAGTGGTAGAGCGGTTACGCCTATAGGGAATCCAGTCAGACATGCATGCCCAAACGTGGACTCAACACTACAGTAATTCTTGTGATTGCTCAATTCCATAAATATAGGGCAGTTACAATTGATTGTCATGGGGAATCCATTTCCATTGTCCTTCAGTTGACTCCTTTGAATGATTCCCCTGCATGACCATCTGTCGGTTTCCTTTCTCAACTTAGCATCCACAAATTGTGTCCTGCATAGCAATGTCAATACGCATAATAATTGCACATCTATAATCACCTTAAAGAGCATTCATCAACCATACACAAAATCAATATAGATAATCCACACAATATTCCATTGTCATTAAAACTTCACAGAGATAGGATTAAGCCCAATGTCAATAGTTTGAGGGAAACATTATGCAAATATTAACATTTAACTACTAAATTTCATGACACTTCCAGCAAAAGGATGATAGATCTACCCAAAATTTGACCAAAAACTAGGCTTATCATGAAGGAATAGAGTAGTAGGATTTAGGAGTGTATATTTTGAGACATAGGGAACCAAAATGTATAAGGAATATGAGAAATATACAAAGGTGTATATTAAGATAAAAGGACCAAAAATGAATTTGGAAGATGAGGGAGGAATATTTTATTTCATTTTAGATTGATATGATGGAGGATGAGGGATGCAAAAAAAAATTATAAAATAAATGGGAGACACCTATTTTGGGTTTGGAAGTAGTGACCTTAGGATGAAAAAAGGTTGTGTCAACATTTTTTGGATAGTGTTTCTTGAGATGTGTATCGAAGGCCATGCAATAATGGATTTTATCTGACATGAATGGTATTCTATATTTGTTACTCTTGAATGACTAAGACTTTTTCTTGATATTTATATGATTGAGAATTTAGATGGTAATGATATGATGGTCAATTTGGAAGCAATATGAGAATCCATTTGGAGTTGGAGGGGATGGGTGGTGGATGATTTTTATTCTTTATTAGAAATAAAACCGCCAAAAGTAAAGTTAAAGTAAACACAAGGATAATATTATGGTTGTGAGATGGATTCAATCTATATTTATAATGGATCATGAGGGATATTAGATGGTATGGTAGGATTTTAAGTTTCAAGGGAGATGGTTTTGCATGATTTGGAAAAATGTCACTACATAGATGGTGTGAAGGGTAGGGAGATATTACTAGAGAATTCCAAGATCAAATAGATCAAGATAAACATCCATAAGTGAAAAAATAAGCACAATAGTATGTCTATCAATACAATATAAATATTGTGTAAATATAATGATCAAGACTTGCAGATATAGGCAAGGATGAGAAGGTGAGAAGGTAGGAGTGGACTGAAACTCTTACTACCCTTCCAAAGATGGAAGATTAATGAGCTCACTCAACAAATGTGTGATCAAGTTTCAATAGGTGTCTCAAGTCATGCCAATACATGTCTCAATGCTATGAAATGAGACAAAAGAAAAAGAAACCTATCTAAACTTAATCTAGGTGTGAATAGGTCAATCCTAGAAAGGTGATTATCTAACTAGGTATAATAATGACTCTATTTACACTAACATATATAGTGTGGTTGTAATTCTTAGAATGGGTACTTAAATGGATAGGGATTTATGGTCTCCATTGAGTTGGAATTGAATGCTTTCAATGGGTTGTATGGGGTTAGTATTTGGGATAGGGTTAATTGGTGTGATGTATGTGATGACCCCATGATAATAATGCACTCAAATGGAGTATGGGGTGTCATGAACTTTACCATTGAAGGATTTATTTTTAGTCCTTGGAGAAACCCTTAAATGATGTTTGAAAGGTATTATCTAGATGGTGAAGGATTAGGTTAAAGTATTAGTAAATGATGATATATGTGAGTTGGACTAGGGGTGAAGGAAATGAGGATATTGTATAAATATGAAAGTTGAGATATGGATAATGAATAAAATGGGGATATAGATGGGGAATAGGATCAAGATATGGATGGGGGATGAGATGGATACATGGTTGGTGGATAAGATACGTATCTCTTGTTAGATTTTTCATAAGTGTGACCACTATATATACATGTACATATATCATATGTAGCTTATGTCAATCAATTCTTTATCAAAAGGAAAGGGTGAGTAGTAGGATCTTGAGAAAATATTGCTAGCATTGATAGAACCAAGGGGGTAAATTTCATACTCATATTGATCAAACTAACTACCACCATCATCAGTTTCAAATAGATTTTAGGGATGATCATGATGAGAAGACTCATCAAATTAAAAAAGATTCATCATGATCATTTTATTAGTGAAATGAGGATGCAAAATGAGATTGGATGGAAAATAATGATTTCAGGAGAAATGGAATGAATTAGAAGAAAGTGGAATAAAAAATCATAAGATTTATTTTGATATAAAAAGATTTTAAGGTAAATTTAATAAAGATCAAGCTTGGATGTTTATTAAGTTTAGATTTATGATAAGATTTATTTTGGATGATTGTATGCGGGAATTCCACAAAATTGAGTAATTGTGCTAAAAGGTGAAAATGGCTTAAAAGATTATATGCTAAAGAAGATAGCATATACGCTAAAGAAAGTGTAGATATGTCAATTTATGAAATTTCTAAGAGATGGATAGATATTTATGCACTAAGGGATAATATAGATATATTCAAGGGTGATGCAGATATGTTATTATAGAATAAACAAAAAATGATATCCTTGGATGGATATAGTTTAGATTTTTAATGGTTTTGACTAAGGACCTTGGGATTGATCATTTAGATGGTTTTATTTGATGATGGAAGACTTATGGAGGGTTAGAGAAATGAATATGGATAAATAACCAAGATCTAGGGTGACTATTATTGTGTGATTTGATTATATACCTAGGATAACTAAGTTTCTAAGCAAGGGTATTTTGACCTACTTGAGATACATTAAGTTCTCAATAAATTTTTGGTTTTGATTTTGATCAAGTTCATGATTAATAGTTGGATGTTGATTTTTATTTGGAATGGATGATTAGATTTAATATGGGTTGAAGATATTATGCTAGATTTAAATTATAGATTATTAGATAGATATTTGATTAGATGAGATCAACTTGGAAATGAATGGATTAGATCAGATAATTGCAAATTTGATTAAGATCCTTAAAATATCAAGGATTTGGATTGATTAGTATAGATTGAATATTAACTAAATGGTTTGAGGAAATTATTGGGGTACTTTGATTAGATTTTATTTCTCATTCTAGGTGATTATGGTTGAGATTTGTTGGATTTTGATTATATAAAATTATTGGAGTAAGAGGTGGATAGGAGACTAACCCTATGGAAATTTGTAGGTGCTTAGGAGCATATGAAAAATAGGATGAATAATAGTTGAGATATGAATAGATCCACCAAAATAGGGTTTGTAAAAAATTAGATTACATGTACAAAACAACAACTGAGTTATATTATGTTATGTTGATTTAGTATGCTCATATGCTAATTTAGAGTTCAATATTTAAGAATGTTTAAGCTTAAAAATTGAATTGAGTGGATGCACTAATCTATAAATAAAATATAATAAATTGGATAATAGTTGTGTTTATTTAGAGTTGGATGATTTAGGATGTTGTATTAGGTAGATTTGAGGAAGATTGAACTCTATTAGATTGGGAAATTTAGATTTTTAAGTGAAATCTTGACCTTTAGGAATTTTTAAAAAGAATCAATAAAAAATATAACTCAAAGTAATGCAAATTATTTTGGATATTAAGGATTTGTATTTAAGTGGTTTCATGGGGTTTGACGATAAATACATGCCAATCATATTAAAAACCTACATTATTCAAGTGGGTGTATCAATCCTTTTGGGCCCATAGCTTTAAAATTTATCAATTGATTGGTATCTAGAGAGTACACAAATAGATGTGATCCCTTATTGTTGGAGGCCCAAGGCCTTGCTAAATGGTGAATTCTACCTCTCAGCACTCGAGATAACATTGTGAGTAACTTCTCAAGGCTAATCACTTATTGATTCATTACAAGAAATGGTTGTTGATTGGTTCCTATCCAGGATGAATAATGGGTTCTAGGTAAATCCTTGCTATAATACAAGGGTAGATGAAAGGAAAAGTAAGTCAAACAACCTAGGAAATGTGGTAACCCACCCTTAACCTTCACTTTCTGAAGGTATAAATTTCTTGGGATCTTATCTTGAGTGATAATATTTCCCTTCCAAGAGGTTTGTATTTCAATTCACCCCCACCTTTTAGATTCCATAAAAATGCTAGAGTTTGAGTTCATCCCCTAGACTAATCAAATCCCAAGGAAACTCCATTAGAAGGAATGATCCAAGTTATTTTAATCACATAAGATCAAATGAAGCACAATGGGAGATCATATACATGTTGCATTCCTTGGAATAAAAAGATAAAAATAAAATATATCAAATGAAATATTTTTATGTCTAAGATCAATCAAGGGTGTAAGGAGAGATCATATGCTTAGAAGTGATCAAAAGAATGGAAAGTAACGAGTAATTCCCCTTAAGAAATTTTAATGTTCCTAGATTAGTCAAGGAAATAATTTTCTTTGACGATCATATCTAAAAATGATATGTTAGAAGTTTAGGATTTGGTCTTTGACAAGTGATTACAAGCTGCAAAAATAAGTTCTTAGACAAAAATATAATTAAATAAAATTATAGTAGAACTACCAAAACAAAAATCCCATACACTAAAAGATAGATGTATGTTCCAAAATATGAAAAGTTCAAAAAACTATACCTAATGTAAAACCATTAAGTTATGTTACACATATGCTAAGTGTGTCCAAAATAGAAATAATCGATATTAGATGAAAATTTTGATTTAGTTTTTTGTATGAAGTTATTCAAACACCATGACCCCTTGAAAAATTGATCTTCAACAAAAGATTTAGTGTTATATATTAAAAAAGTTATAAAAGGATGGTTGAATGAAAATAAGAACTCTCAAGATAAGTTGTAAAGCCACTAGCATAGGTCATCAAACTATTGAAACATGTTGAGGTTGAAAATATCTATAAGAAAGTATATTAGGCCTACAATAATTTAGATTAGGAGACAAATGGATAGAATAATGGCCTGTAAAAATGATCTATGATTTTTTTTAGAGATTAAAATTATTAAAAAATGCATTAGACAAGGTCATTGCTTAGATAAGCCACTTTGTTGTAGATATATAGAGACACATAGTGCATATTCCAAACTATAACATGTGATTGTGAAAAACTAGAAACACAAGAAAATAATTAGAAGTACATATGTGGGTCCCACTAGGCATGTTAGAGATGTGTACATGAAATTTTGAGCATAAAGAACAAGCTAAAACTACATTAAGATATTCTATCCTAAAAATGAAACACTCAATTAGTAAAGCATAAAGGATACTAAACATAAAAATAAATAAAGTTTTTATGAAACTAAATTGCACCAATATGTGGTGGTTGTGCTCAAATATTGGTGGATGATGAGGTATGTGAGTTATCTCTCTTGTAAAATAAGGTTGTGTTCCAAGATATGATTGAAATGGCTTGGTATGACATCTTATTTATATATTTTTTGGAGAGAGGATGGATAGATAGAATCATAAGTAGAGATAAAACACTAAAATTGGTTGAAACCCTTGGGGGATGAGTGCAGGAAAAACATACTCATTTGTTTAGTGGAGATGGAATAGAGGGATTGGGGGGAAACCAGTGATGAATGTTTCCCTTGGAAAATTTTGATGATCAAGATGGAAAAGTTATTTGGGAGTACCTTTGAGGTATGAGAATGTACTTTGACCCTTGTGACTTATACACAAGTCCATACATCATATGTACAAGGGTCATAATCTTGTGTACAAATACATTCCTTTGTAAATGTCAACAAATTGTGGGATTTTATGGAACAAATGAAGGATTTACATGTGCAAGTGGGGGAATAAGGAGATAACTGATTTTAGCTCATTTGATTGAAATTAGAGGAAAATAGGTAGTTAACTAAATAAGATATTTATTTAATTTTAGGGATAAAGATAGGGGGATGAGATAAAAAAATTTAAATTTATTCACCTAAGGTGGACATTAGAAGAAGGATGATTAAAAAACATGCTCAAAATATTATTTAATCAATATGAGGATGAAAATTAGATAAATATGGATTAATTCAATAGATTATAGGGGAGATGGTTGAGTAATTAGGTAATTAATTATGTGTCAATTTTTTGTGTTTATCTTTTTCCCCAACTTGAGATGTTATAAAGTAGCACGATTTCAAAGAAGAATAAAATTAATTTTATTTCTAGTTTACACATAAATTACTATAAGAGTAATAATATTATATTATTGGTGGATAAATTAACTAAATTTGAACATTTTGTTATTAGGAATATTCATGATGATAATTTTCCATAGCATAAAATTTTGATAAGGGAGTGGTGAGGTTACATGGGATTCTACACACGATCATCTCAAATTAGTTTAAGGTTTACTTCATGATTACAAACCACATTAATAGAAAATATTTGGCACAAATTTTATGTCTAGTTACCATTCCAAAAATAATGGTCAAATAGAAAGAGTGATGGAGACACCCTTAGGAATCTACCAAATCCACAAACATTCAACCAAAACAACTCATACACTCAACAAAGATTCAATAGGCTTCATGTCACAATAATGACAGGAAGTTGATCAATACACAATTTCATGGAGATAGGTATAAGAAACAATTCAGAATAAAAGTTTATCCTTCTACAAAACAACTACAAACTGAATAATCAAAACAATATCAATGGAAACAATAATTGAAAATCTTTTAAGCACCACTTAATTCATTCATCAATAATTTTTACATTATCTTACCAACCTAAAACATATTGACCATGATTATCTTCTATCACCCAACATTACCTCTTATTCCAATTGGATTCCTCAAGCCTCTTTCACTTTTCCCCTTCTACATAACTCTTCCTTTCTTCAAACCTTCAACCCTATCATATCGAGCTTCTTTTGTCATTCTTCCTTCAAGCCCACTTATCGGCCCCTCCTCATAACTATGTTCGGCCTCCTCTCTATATTATCTTCTTAACTTACTTAGACTACATTTGTCACCATCCTCGTATGCCTTCTCTGCTAGCTACCTCTTTTAATCTTCTTAAAAAAAATTCCTCTTTAGTGTTGATTCCTTGCCTCTTATTTTATTTGTCCTTTCAAACTGATTCTCTAGGTTGGCTTCACCTTTGTTCTAACAGTTGACTTCTAGCTTCTTCTTTCTTTTGGCCTCATTCTATTCTTATATCGGCCTCCTTGATTTGGCCTACAATTCCTCTTAAATACTTGACCTTTCCTTACCTACAGACCATCGCCACTTGGTCTTTGGCCAACTTCATCCACCCTCTATTTGGCTTGCTCACTATCCGCCTCTTCTAATTCCTCACAAGTTCTT
>VDFB02256132.1:78474814-78688190 GCA_007258455.2 Sequoia sempervirens | reverse complement strand
AAGCTCCTAGAGCTTGGTATGCCAAGATGGACTCCTACCTCCTATCTTCAGGTTTTACTAGATGTCATTATGATCCTAATGTGTATTTACTGTGGCAAGATGATTCAATTTTGATACTCGTTCTATATGTTGATGATCTTTTGATTACTAGGAGTACTTCATTTTCCATTATATTAGTGAAGACATCACTTCGGGATAGATTTGACATGACAGAATTGGGTTTATTGCACTACTTCCTTGGAATCGAGATTTCACAGTCAGCTTCAGGGATTACTCTTGCACAACCCAAGTATACTCTTGATCTACTTGCATGGTTTCATATGACTAATTGCAAACCATCTCATGCTCCCTTTCTTTCTGGAGTCAATCTCAACACTTCTTGTACTACACCATTGGTTGATACTACATTGTATCGACAACTTGTTGGTAGTCTAATATACTTGACTCTTACCAAGCCTAACATTGCCTATGCAATAGGCATGGTTTCAAGATTCATGCAGAAACCTCATGAGCTACATTGGAAAGCAGCTAAGAGGATCCTTCACTATCTTCATGGTACTCTTGGATTTGGGATTCACTACAGAGTTGGTTCATCACTTGACTTGGTTGGTTATACAGATTCAGATTGGGCTGGTGATACTGAGCATTGTAAGCCCACTTCAGGTTACAACTTTTCACTTGGTTTAGGCCCTATTAGTTGGTCTAGAAAGAAGCAAAATGCTATTGCTATATCATCCATAGAGGCAGAGTTCAGGGGGGCTGTTAACTCAGCTACTGAGGCTATATGGCTTCAAGGCATTCTTTCTAGGTTTGGTACTCCTTTTAGGCAACCTATTATCATCTATTGTGACAACCAAAGCACTATTCAGATATGCAGGAATCCGGTTCAACATCAACGAACTAAACACATAGAGATTCATATGCATTACATTCAAGAGTTGATTCATGGTCAGATCATCGACTTAGTATTTTACCAGTCTTCAGAGCAGGTTGTTGACATTTTCACCAAACCCTTCACTAAGAGCAAGTTCATTCAACTACAATCTCTTCTTGGTGTGTGGTCTATATTAGCATCATCATCATCCTTGGGGGGTGCTTTCTAGTCTTCTCCACTTCTCTCTCTTTTTTGAGGATGGTTTTTTCCCACTGGGTTTTCTATCTTACTCTATTTTTTAGAGAGATTTCCTTGTACATGGGTACCTCACCAAGCTAGTAGCTGGGACCCATTTTATCCATGCCCACCTAAGTTATGCTTAAGGGGGGGTGTTAGAGTAATTAATTATTTCTTCACATATCTTGACCTAAGCCTAATTAGGCATGGCATTTATTGTGCAGGTTAAATATCTCATGGCATTTATTATGTAGGTTAAATATCTCCTGATATTTTTCCCTGTTGATATTTAGGGATATTTTGCTCATGGTTGGATATTTCTCCTTTATAAGGAGACCCTTGACTATCTATCAAAGGGGTTGAGTTTATGCAATCTTTCTTCACCGTTCCTGTTACTAATCTTTGTGTTTCATTGTTTCTCTCATATTACATATCATCATGTTGGTCATTATATGTTGCTTCAACCATGATATCTATTTTCAAAATTGATCCTTGAAGTTAAGTGTGCAAGATATATACAAGTGTTTTACTAGGAGATAAATGTGGAGGAGAATAATATGGATTCACTTAAACTTCACACCATACCCATTTTTTGTTGTTGATTTAGTGACCTTGTGACTCTTATGATATGTTTGGAACTATTTGTATCATCCTATTCAATTGTGAATAGAATGATGTTCCCCCTTTTTACCTAGTTTCCACTAATCTAAATTGTTGGTGAATCCAAACTCTTATGTTGTGGGTTACCTCACAAAGTTCTTGTTTAATTTTTGTGTTTTTTTTAGCTTGAATTTGTTTACATTTTATAAGGTTTTTGAAATGCTTGATCTAATATTTTTGTAAAAAGATCTTAAATTATTTGTTAGGAAAGGTCTTATACATTTTAATATTGTGAAAATATTTTTAAAAAATAAGTTAAAATATTTTTTAATTAAATGTACATTATTAATTTGGAAAATATTTGTATTAGTCATTTGAAAGTAATTCCTATATGTGTTAGTCAATTTTAATGAAATTGTTATATTATTCATTTAAAACATGTTTTTGCTAAATACATTAAATGTAAATGATTGGTGAAATATGAAAGGGAGAATTTTCTATTTATATAAAATATTTCATTTTGAAATATCATCTTTTGAATTAGTGTGCAAGTGTAATATGGGTAATGATGGTTCTAAAATTATGCACTTTTTAATTATGATAAAATTAATATTAAGATTAAGATGGTATCATTTTTTATGTGATTATTATGCGTGTAAATTTAGCCTATAAATCATTTTTAATAGCATGATAGAGTAGGCTTGTTAACCATATAAAGAGAAAGCAATGTGTAGTTTGCATTCGTAATGATGAATCTTGGTGTTATGAATTAAATGCTATTGGATGATTTTTTTTGAACTAAAAACATTTTTGTTTGGGATGAAATTCATTTCATGGTAATTCAAGTGTGTCTTTATTTAAGTAGCATTTTCTTATCTTAGAAGGGATTTAACATGCTTGGGTATTCTTAATTATGTTATATGCAAGTGCAATTATTTGTGATATTGAAATGAAACTTGAAGCTATGTTATGTTTATCATTTGAATACAATGAATAGATAGAATCAATGATATGATGTTATGTAGTCAACATTTTACTAGGAGTTGAACTTCTATTTTATTCTTATTGTATTTGATGTATGATGTTGATGTTTATGAAAACTATTTTATGATTTAAATATTTCTATGATTGTGGAGTAGAATCATTAGTTTATGTTGTGTATTTGAATCTTGTAAGAGTTAATACTTACCATGTATTCTAAAGTCGTACACATGAGGCAAATAAGTATGTTAGAGTAAATAATCCCTTATTTTATGTAAAAAAAAAATTGTATGTCGTTGATCCTTGAGAGAAAGAAAATGTTTGGTTTAAAAAATTTATATTCAACACTTGGCTTATAGTTGTTATTCCTTTTTTAGGCTAACATGTTATAAAAAAAAATATCCTAGCTCTACCTTTGTATAGGTTTGTGTGACCTCATTTCTACATTTGATAGCTAGTTGGCATTTTAATTGGTCAAAACCTTGTATCTCCCAATTGGCCTACTTCTTTAAGGGTTAATCCTAGTGAGTGGTGTATCACTTTCATTCCAATCCTTGTGCCCCTAGTCTGTGATCTCTACCTTATAAGAAACTTTATCCTCTCAAAGTGTGCCATGGTGACTTTGTCACACGACATGGTTAATTCTTCCACTTTTTTTGTCATGCTTGATGTATTGACATTGTATACTCTATGTCCTTACATTTTTCCACAACATATCAAGTGCATGAGCATGTAATGTGACTTGTCGATGTCTCATTTACATCATGAAAAAAATCTATGTTTAACCAATAATATCTTGGGAAAAATCTTGGGGCATTACACTATACACTATTGAGGCAGCGTTGAGGCCCTCTCTATTCTATCACTAACTAGGTTCCTTCAAATAAGATCTTATTTAGCTAGTAGGGTGATAGTGGATGATGTTTCCTCTTTTAAATGATTTGGAGATGATGTCATTTGATACATATCTTAGGCACATAATTTAAATTGTTAGGCATACATGTTGATAGATAATAACAACATTAGGTTGACTAGGTCTAGGGACACAATTAAATTTTTAATTTGGAATAGGAAGGTGAATGTTGCTCCATCCATCCTAATTCAAGTAGAGGAATCACTTATCTAAGAGCTAAGAGTATTCTAAATAGAAAATGAAATAATATTTATAAGTGAAAAAAATTGGATTCAATACATATACTAAATCAAACCAAATGCTTTGTGTTGGAAATAAATCACATCCGGACCAACGATGGGCTAGTCCAAGAGGGGTCTAGGCTTGAGTCCTAGCTGGTCCATATGAACTATAGCTCAGCAATTTGCTAAACTATATACTTTAAACACCCATAAAAAGTGGTGTATTACAAAGAAAAAGATAATAAGACGTGTTTACCTTTACAATTAATAACCTAATTCAACTATATATATTCTAAAGATTTGGCAAGTGGGGGGAAAATGGTACAAATTTGAAAATGATGATTTATTGGTTTATTGAATGGTTCTCATGAGTCCACGAGGACTCAACACTATAACTGTCCTGGATGATTTTGACAGAATAGATACCCCTCAATCCTTAACTCTCATCCATAAAAAAGAATGAAACCTTGAGTCTCAGCCTTAAAAAGAGTGAAACAAAACAAGACAACAACAGACAAGGCAAAAAGATAATTTATGATAATAATAAGAAGTATGGTGATATTTAGCGTGTGAATGAATGTAAACTATAAATCAGGTCCATTACATCATAGAAAAATATGACAGATCCCTTTCAATCGCAGAGAATATCTGGTGCATATATACCCACGCCTAGATCTAGAAGATTGCAATACTAGAAAAAATAATCACCACTGAGTGAAGATCCAACAGTTTATGCAAGATAAAATTCTTGATAAGGAAAGAACAAGAGTAAAAATACAAATGTTGCAGGAATCCGAGCACGCGTCCTGCGTTCCTTTCGTCTGGACTGTGATGGATACTTGTGCGTGCGCATCAGTGGGGCACCCATAAATATTCGCCATGAAAGAGTGTTTGAACAGTAGCCATTCGACACCAAAGCCTGCACTTTTGTCATGAGAGAATAAGTACGTTGATGGGTACACGTACACAAACAACTAATACCTACACAACATTCGACATGAATGACAATGAGATATCCAGCTATTGTCTGGCACAGTATTCCTGTCCCCGCATGTAGCTCTGGATGTATAAATTGGCCCTTTGTCTCACAAGCAAGCTTTCCTTGTCATGGTCGTGCATTTGGTTGTGTTCTTGCAGCAAGAATTGTCTGTCTCCTGAGATTTTCTTCTTGCCATTCTCTGTCACAATTGATACTCTTTTTACTGGAAAGCAGTTAGGAGATGGACCAGTTGGGGAGAGGGACCAGTAGTCGTGTGGGTTAACTTTTTGAACATGTAATATTTGTCCGGAATATTATAGGACCTTCGTTTTTTCTGAAATGTGGACTGGCCTCTTATCTATCTATAACTAATATTTGGAGGGGTGACTCATCATGCAATTTGTCACATCAGCGCATCTATGAGAAGTGTCTAAAATTTGATTTTTTAAAGATTCGACTGAAATTTAATCATGGTATCCCTAATAGTTAAACAAAAAAATATCATTTGTTGCTTGTATAATATCATATTTTTATTTTTAAAAAATCTTATATGCAACCTAAATGGACCAAATACCTATTGGTAACCATAAATATTTGTTATATCTAGTTTTTATATTCAACACAAATAGATCAATAGTTGAACACAAAAAATATTTGTTGTTATAAAAATAACACATAATTATTTTAAATACAACTTATACATTTGACAAAATGGACCAATAGTTGAACACTAAAACTTTTCAAAAATCCTTCACATCTAATAGGAAATACATGGTATTTATTGTGCTCACCTTTTATATTTGTGATAGGAAAAACTATTAATATGAAATACTCCAATGCTTGTACATTGCTACCTCAATAGTTGTACACATAAGAACAATACTTTTTCACTATGATAACAATATTTTATTAAATGCGTATCTTATTTTATTAAATGAGCATTTTATTTTATGAATGACACACTTATAGTGGATAGTTATGATATTTTATTTGAGACAAAAAAATATTTATTTTACTTCTTCATGAATGTATTTATGTTTTTTAATATATAAAATCCATAGGTTTTCATGTGTTCAAGTATGGGTTCATTTTGACTAACAGTTGGTTATTTTTCTATTTACATGTGGACTATTTATTTACACAATATAGTATAAATATGTGGTAAGACTGAGCATTGTAAGCTCAAGTGTTATAACAACAATTGGACCCTGCATAACTACTAGCCCCTCTCCCCTAATTATTATTTTTTATCTGTTGCTTTCATGAAAGAAGAATTTATTGTTTGACCTATCACTTCATCTGTTAGAATTGGCTATGTAGATACCCAAGATCTAGAGGCCAAATAGAAAGCACAAAGAGATCAATGTGCAATGCTCAAGATTGCAACAGAATTGATTATCCCAAAAAGTTCAATATTACAATATGACAATTGTTATGAGACCACCTGGTTATATAGCCAAGGTGAGACATATGATTAAACAGTATTATGGCAAGTGTCTTAATCCTATGTCATGTGGCAACTTATCACAACTACTTAGGACATATGTGTTAAAAGTCAAAAGATAAGATCTAATAACAATTAACAACTTCTAGAAAGATTCCTTCCTAGGACCTAAGTAAACTTAACATGTAAATAAGTCCCCTAGTAATGAATTAACTAGGTACAAGAATGCATTTACACCAACACCACCACCCCCCCTTAAGTGCAACTTAGGGAGAAGATTATTATGCAAATGATGCAAAGATGCAAGGATGGATCCCAGATACTAGGCCATGTTAGGTACCCATGTACATATATAAATGAAATCTCTCACAAATGGAGAAAAAGAGAAAACCCAGCGGGACAAAACTCTTACTCAAAATAGAGATGAAATACAAAAAAATGCTCTCAATGATGCATATGAAGCAATGAAACCCCATGCGAGGAAAAAGACACCCCTCATAAGAGAGAAGAAGAAGAGAGACCATGCAACCCCCCCTTAATGGCGAGTCTCTTGCAATGGTAGAAGCTTGACATTGAATGCTAAAGATGATCCAATTTCGTCGAACAACGTTCCTCTCCTTAGGAAGAAATAAAACTAAGAATGTATGTAGAATGTCTTCCCATTCCTAAAAGAAAGATGTGGGAAGAAGAATGATATGTGATGTATTTGAACTATGCTCAATTGTCTCCATGTTGATGTCGAAAGCTAACACACTCCAAACAAGCATTCTAGGCCACACAATTGAAGATGTCAATCCAAAATCTGATGAAGGGTACTCCCCTTACAATCTAAAACTCACAAAAACAACAGATAATGGCACAAACAAAATGCAAGAAGGAGAGAAAATATTTTCTATAATCACTGAAATGAAAATGAAATTACAACATTATATGTGTCATCACATGGGCTTTCTGATTACATAAATCTACAAATCTGCAAACTGGAGCCACCATCTACTATGCTCTTGCCTCCCCTCTGTAGTCCCCCTTTACTTCCTTTATTTGGAAGGTGTAACCGCCCTAGAAACTTTTGGAAAGTGTAACCGCCCTAGAATCTTCTAGAAAGTGTAACTTAGGAAAATATTTTGAAATTTTATTAATTTTGGTATTACAACTTTACGGGGTCATAACTTTTGATCCGACCGTCAAATTTTCAATTATAATACCTTTTCGGAAAGGTCTCGAGAAAATGATATGCCAAAAAATTTGGCCTAAAGGCCAACTACTTTTGTTTTCCACCAATTTTCAGGCCCATCCAGAGCCTCTAAGTGCTTCAAAATTGACCCCGAAAATTTTACTAGGATTTTTGAAAATTAAAATTTTAATATCTCTCAAATGACAAAAGGTATTGAAGTGATTTCTTCGCCATTGGCTTCAATTTACCATTTTGGAGGTCTATGTAAGATTTCATGTCCAACTGTGCATAAATGCAAACTTACAAAAATAGTAACCCTACCAAATTTAGCCCTTATTGGAAAGAAACAACATTTTTTTGGGTGATGCAAGATTTCTCTTACACCCTGGATGCTCCTGCATCAGACACCCGGGGTAGTTTGAAAATTGACCCTGTCACTTCTCAGGAGTTAGAGGGAAACCAAGACGGTTAACCTTAGACTCAGATAACCATGATGAATCTTCAACATGACTTCCTCTCCATTTCACCAAGTACTCTGCATATTTCCTATTTCTTGTGCTTCTTCCCACACGGCTATCCAAAATGTCTTCTATCTCCTCCTTTTCTGAACTAGGTGTTGGAATGTTCCATTGTGCCTCTATTATTTCTTCATCAATTTCCCCCTCATGATATTTTGTTAAATCTGAGATGTTAAACATAGGTGAAATATGAATTCCATTAGGCAACTCTACCTCATATGCATTTCTTGAATCATGCTTCTTCAGGATCTTGCATGGTCCAAACTTCTTCATCTTTAACTTATTGTATGTACCAACTCGAAACCTTTCCTTTCACAAATGAACCATGACTTCATCTCCTACCTAGAACTCCTTATACCTCCTTTTATGATCTTCCTTAGCCTTATACTGAGAATTCATCTTATTGATATGCTTCTTCACCTCATCATGTAAATTCTTCAGGTGCTCAAGAAAATCTTCAGCCTCAACACTACTCTTCTCTCCTTTATCCATCGTTCTCAGTTCAAAAGCATTCCTTGGACTACTCCCATATATAATCTGGAATGGTGATTTACCAATGCTCCTATTGACATAATTGTTATAAGAAAATTCTGCCTATGGTAAAATCAAATCCCATCCCTTTGGTTTATCACCTACTAAGCATCTTAGTAGGTTGCCCAAACTCCTATTGACCACCTCTATTTTTCCATCAGTTTGTGGATGGTGAGCAGAACTGAACTTCAAATTTGTCTTCAACTTCTTCTGTAATGTTCTCCAGAAATAACCAACAAATTTGGTATCTCTGTCTGATACTCTTTGGTAGACCATGTAGTCTCACCACCTCTCTGAAAAATAACTCTGCAATATGAACATCACTGGTCTTATGACACGGAATGAAATGTGCCATCTTCAAAAATCTATCCACCACCATAAATATGGAATCATGCCCTCTCTATGTCCTTGAAAATCCAAGGAAAAAATACATACTAATGTCCTCACATGGCCTCTCAGGTAATGGCTGATACAATCTAGTATTCTGACTTGTTCCTTTTGCCATCTGACATACTCTACAACTTTGTACAAACTTCTTCACATCTTGTTGTAACTGTGGCCAGTAATAATTCTCACTAACAAGAGAAATGGTCTTATCTCGACCGAAATGCCTAACCAATGCTCCACTATGCTTCTCCTAGATTAGATTCTCTCTCATAGAACTCCTTGAAATGCACAATTGGCTTCCTCTAAACAACATTCCATCTTGGATTAATAAATCCAACCACCTTGTCCTATCCAATGTAATAGGTTCCAAACAACCCTTCCAAGCTTCTGCAAAGTTTGGATCTTTTGGACCATACAAACTCTTGAGTTCATTGAACCCAACAACCTTTATATTCATCTCTATCAACAAATTTTTCCTTCTACTTAAGGTATCTGCAACTCTATTTGATCTTCTAATCCTATGCTTCAAAACAAAAGTATAACTCTACAAAAACTCAACCCATTTTAAGTGCCTTTGATTCAACTTTCCTTGACTATTGAGATACTGCAAAGCCTGGTGATCAGTATATAAAAAAATTATTCTAGCAACAAATAGTGTCTCCATTTCTTCAAAGCCTGAACTATAGCATAGAACTCTTGATCATAGACAAAATATTTCTTCTTAGCATCATTTAACTTCTCACTAAAATAGGCAACATGCTTACCTTCTTGACTTAAAACAACTCCTATGGCAGTGCTACTAGCATCACAATCTACCTGAAAGACCTTATTGAAATCTAGAAGTGCCAAAATAGGTTGCTCTGTAACTTTCTTCTTCAAAATATCAATTTTTTTTGCTGCTCATGTAGTCCACTTAAACTCTTTTCTATCCCCTCTCATTGCTTCAGTTAAAGGTTCACAAATACTTCTTAAACTCTTAATAAACTTTCTGTAAAAACTTGCTAGTCCATGAAATGATCTTACCTCTATAACACTCCTTGGGGTAGGCCATTCAATGATAGCTCTCACCTTCTTTGGATCCATTTTAAGACCCTCTACTGAGACAACAAATCCTAGATACACCAACTCCCTTTTTACAAAACTACATTTCTTTAAATTAATCAACAACTTCTCCTCCCTTAGGTTTTCAAAAACTTTTCGGATATGCATCAAGTGCTCCTCCAATGTCTTACTAAAAATAAAAATATCATCCAAATAAACAATAACAAATTTTCCACCTTATTCATAAGCCGCATAAATGTGCTTGGTGCATTGGTTAGCCCAAAAGGCATGAATAACCAATCTTACAAGCCCTCATTTGTTTTAAAGGTTGTCTTCCATTCATCTCCTTCTCTAATACGGATTTGGTGATATCCGCTCTTCAAATCTATCTTCGGGAAGTACTCAGCTCCACTCAAACAATCCATAATGTCATCCATCCTTGGAAAGGGAAATCTATACTTGATGGTAATCTTGTTGATGGCTCTAGAATTTGTACACATCCACCATTCCCCATCCTTTTTTGGTGCTAATACTGTAGGTACTACACATGGACTCAAACTCTCTTGAATCAATCCCTTCCACAACAACTCTTTGACTTGTCTGTTCAACTCTTCGCTCTCTACTGGAGTCATACAATGAGCTTCCTTATTTGGCAAACTGGCTCCAAGAATCAGGTCTATCTGATGACTAATCTTTCTTGCCAGAGGAAAACCTTCTGGTACGTTATTAGAAATAATAGCTTGAAACTTATTCAACAAATCTAAAACCTCTACAGGTACCTCAATGGTATCTTCTTTATCAACTCTAGGGATCAATGCAAAACACATATGCTCATGCTTCATACCTTCTAGGAACTTTCTTCCATCAACCAAACAAATTCTTACATTACTGCATACCTTTTCCTCTGCCTCTTTCAAGGGCTTTGAAACTTATGATGAACTCCATCAATTGTCAAAGAATAGGTGTTGGCATGTCCATCATGTACTACTCGCTAATCAAACTGCCATGGTCTACCCAGCAACATTTGAAAAACATCCATAGGAATAATATCACACAATACCTCATCATGGTAATTTCCAATCTTGAACTTTACTAGACATTGTTAATTTACCAAAGCTTTATGGTCCTTCTACAACCAATCAATCCGGTATGGATTTGGATGCCTTCTTCTCTCCAACTGTAACTTACTAACCATCTCTTCCGAAACAAGGTTATCATTACTACCTTCATCAATAATAACATTGCAAACTTTACCTTCACACTTACATCTGGTGCGAAACACATTCTTCCTTTGAGTTGGCTATTTCTCCTCATTCAACAAGGCTCTTCTAGTAACAAGAACCTCTCCTCTTTCTACATCCTCAAAATGTGAAGACTTAGCATCTTCGTCTACATGTGAAACTCATGCATTACCATCAGGTCTTCTATTTGTCCTTCCTTGATGTTGAGGACACTCATATTCCCTATGCCCTTCTTCTCCACATTGGAAATAGGTTCTATGAAAGCCTCCTCTCCCTGTTCCTCGTCAAATCTTCCTCTTCCCCTTTGGTCTCCATTATGAGGAAGATAGGTGATCTATTTTCTGGTTTTGGCTGCTACTAGATCCTTCACCCTTCTTTTGATCTTCATTTTGACCTCCATATGACTGTCCACTAGTCCTTCCATCGCAACCTCCACCTCTTTGCTTACTTTCAAACCTCCTATTCAAATTTTCTTCTACCTTCAAAGCAAATTGATATGCATCTTCAATGGTATACATTCTTACTAGACTCAACTCTTCTTGAATGCTCGACTTCAACCCATTTATGTAATAGGAAACTTTCTCCTTGTTGGCCTCAGAATGACCTATTTTGATCAAGACTTGGTATAATTATTCTATGTACTCCTTAACAAATTTTCCTACTTGTTTCAACCCTTGCATCTTCTTCAACAAATCCAACTCATAGTCCCCAGGAATGAACTCTCTTTTCAATTTTTCCACCATTCAATCCCATCTTGTTATTTTCTCTTTTCCTCTTCTACTTCTTTCCAATTGGACTTCTTTCCACCATATACTAGCATGGCCTTTGCAAAATTGACCCTATTTGGGTCTTCTATTTCCTCATACTCAAAATACTCTTCCATGTCATTGATCCAATCAATCAACTCCTCTAGATTTAGGTTTCCAAAAAAAATAGAAACTTCTATCTTTGGCCTCTTTCCAATCTTGGAAATGGCCCTAATCAGTCTAACTTGTCCAAGATCCATTACATCTTGTATTTCCTCTTCGAATGGCTCCTCATATTCAGCCTCATCCTCACTTTCATCTCTTCTTCTGACATCAGCTCCCCTACAGAGCTCCTCTTACAGTGCTTGAACTTGTCTCTGGAGGGCTCTAAAACCCTCTTCTATTACCCCAACATTTCTCTCACCATAGTTTTTTTGTGGATGCATCTTTTCTCACATACCCACAACCACAAGTCCTGGTGCAAACTGCCTCATGTTTGGCGATCTATTTACACACTCAGAAAAACCTACTCTGATACCACTTGATGAAGGGTACTCCCCTTACAATCTAAAACTCACAAAAACAAAAAATAATGGCACAAACAAAATGCAAGAAGGAAAGAAAATATTTTCTATTATCACTGAAATGAAAATGAAATTACAACATTATATGTGCCCTCACATGGGCTTTCTGATTACATAAATCTACAAATCGGAGCCACCATCTACTCTGATCTTGCCTCCCCTCTGTAGTCCCCCTTTACATCCTTTATTTGGAAGGTGTAACTGCCCTAGAATCTTCTAGAAAGTGTAACTTCCTTAGGAAGATATTTTGAAATTTTATTAATTTTGGTATTACAACTTCACGGGGTCATAACTTTTGATCCAACCTTTCAGATTTTCAATTATAATACCTTTTGGGAAAGGTCTTGAGAAAATGATATGCTGAAAAAATTGGGCCTAAAGGCCAACTACTTTTGTTTTCTACCAATTTTCAGGCCCATCCGGAGCCTCTAATTGCCTCAAAAATGACCCTAAAGATTTTACTAGGATTTTTGAAAATTAAAATTTTAATCTCTCAAATGACAAGTTATTGAAGTGATTTCTTCGCCATTGGCTTCAATTTACCATTCTGGAGGTCTATGTAAGATTTTGTGTACAACTATGCATAAATGCAAACTTACAAAAATAGTAACCCTACCAAATTTAGCCCTTACTGAAAAGAAACAATATTTTTTTGGGTGATGTAAGATTACTCTTACACCCTAGATGTTCCTGCATCAAAATATCCTAGAGATGAATATAGAACACACTCGAAAGACAAAGATGCCTCCTCTAAAGACAAAGAAGCATCCTCCAAATGTTATCCACAAGTATCCACACTCAAATCAAAATGTGAAGAATGATCATGTAGAGAATGAGCAAGAGGATCAGAGTATTCCCTTGCATCAACTAAAGAAGAATCATCTTCATCAAAGAGATGTATGCAATCAATGGTGTCTCCCAAATCTAAAATGTGAGACTCAACAAACAACCCACCAATATCTGTCAAGTATGCATATGATGTAGATGTAGCTGGAAGATAATGAAGATCCTGCTACACTGAATCACAAGAAGCCATATCTATAGCAACACAAGCATAATCAAATGTAATAGTAGATGGAGGAGATGGAGTACAAGGCTCAAGAATGGGATCTGATGTGATAACTCCCAAGTTCAAGAAGCCAAATGTCTCCTCAAATTCATGGTTCACACTAGAAGTGTGATCAACATCCGAAGGAGGGTGCTAGCAAGAAGTTGAGTCCACTTTTTTGCCATTTAGTGGAAGTGTTCTCCCTGATTTTCAGAATTTGACACATTTGACCTTAAAATTTGAAGCACTTAGAGATGAAATCTTGGAAAAAGTCACTAATCATAAAATGTAGTACTCAAAGTCTAGTTTTCAAATATGTAATTTATTTCAATACCCATATGATACAAATTGATTTTCAATAGGCGTTTCTAAAAACCGCTATTTAAAGGTTACTTTTTTTTTACCATACCATGCACGTGTACGTCATCCATATTTTCACTTAAATAATCATATTTTTCTAAATACTTTTGGGAAAAGATTTGTAACTCACTAAAGCATGCTTTCCATATTTTTTTGTAATTTTTTATTGAATATTTTATTTTTTTAATTTTTTATTGGCCATATTTGGTGTTTTGAAAAATCGTCATGTATGTCACACATAAGATAACCTAAACTTATCATTTTTTGATTTTTTTTTCAAATTGAAAAGAATTATTTGAAGTACGCTTTCATACATTTTTTTTCAAAAAAATATGTTAATAAAAAGTTATTAAAATACTAAAAAAACCCTAATAATTCAAGTTTATGGACCTGTTTCATTGGAAATTAATTGAAAAATAGAAAAAAGAATCCAATTGTAAAAAAAATATATTTAGAATTTACACTGTCTCATCTATAGTGGTTTTTAATTTCATTGAAAAATTCTGAAAAAAAAAAGTTTTCAGACATATGCCCAAAAGTCACTATTTTCTTGTGGCATTGCCAGGACCTTCAACTTGCAGGTCAAACTAGGTCCAAAGCTTAGGTTTGGATCCCCAAGCCTTTTCCCGAACCGAAAAACAAAGCAAAAACCTAAGCAAAAATTAAAATTTTAAAAAACAAGATCTTGTTTTGAAAACAGGATCCCATTTCATAAAAAAATATTTTTTTTATGAATTTAAGAAACGAGATCTCATTTCAAAACAGGATCCCATTTTTTAAAAAGCGGGATCCCAAAATGGGATCCCTCTTCTTAAAATCATAAAAAAATATTTTTATGTTTTTTGAAATGGGATCTCGTTTTCATAAAAAAATTATATTTTTATGTTTTTTGAAATGAGATCCTGTTTTCAAAACGGGATCCCAAAATGGGATCCCTCTTCTTAAAATCATAAAAAAATATTTTTATGTTTTTTGAAATGGGATCTCGTTTTCATAAAAAAATTATATTTTTATGTTTTTTGAAATGAGATCCTGTTTTCAAAACGGGATCCCATTTTCAAGATTAAATGGGATCCTGTTTCTTAAATTCATAAAAAAATTATTTTTTTATGAAACAAAAAACTAGATCTCGTTTTTGGCTCAGGGTCCCGAACCTAAATGGGATCCCATTTATTAAAAAGTGGGATCCTATTTTTTGCAAGCCGATTTCATTTTTTTGCCTAAGGAAAAAATGTCCACGTTTCATGGACTCATCTTTGTGCTTTTACCCAGGAACAATACCATCATCAGAAGCAAAATATATAAAGGTGTACAACTGATATGAATGATTAACCATCCTTGTAGCAATAATCTCTCTACTCTCCAAGTCTCTAATGATAATTGAATCGGGAGTGAATTCCACAATCCTCCCATCTCCACCATGCGTAATCTGATAGATGGAAAGAAGATTGTTTTACAAATAACCTGTACACACAAAACATCATTGAAAGTTACCTCCCCAATATCAATAGATCCCTTCCCAATTAAACTCGTGTATGTATTTTTTCCCATCAAAATAAGAGACATAGTGCAAGGCTCGAAAGAAGAGAATATAGACTATGAAGATGCCATATGATGAGATGCTCCTGAATCTAGAAGCCATCTCCTTGATCCATGACCTAAAAAAGAACAAAGAGCTTGTCCTTTATTTCCTTATGTAGAAGCCAAACTAGCATGACCTTTGTACATTTTAGACTATTTTCAAGATGATGAAAAAGAAGGTGACTCAGACATTCTAGAAGGAAAATCAATCTTATTCTTTTTGAAAAGATGTTTCAACTCATCAATAGCCTTCTTATAACAAGAATGTTCATCATGTCCAAGATTTTTGTAATATGAACAAGTAGACTTCTCCTTCTTAGATGATTTATCTTTAGAAGAGGATTTATTCTTTCCTTGATCTAAATGTGGATTATTCTTTTATTTCTTTTGTTTCTTATCTAATTCTGATTATTCCGCTTGACTAACCAACAATGCCTGTGATTTAGAAGTCTTAATGAGACCCATTGAGATAAGATTTTTTTGCTCATGTATTAACATCTCATAAATTTTTCAAATGAAGGTGTAGTATATGCAGACCCCATAGTCAACCTATGAGTATGAAAGCTAGAAGCAAAAGAAGCATAATTAGGACTAAGTTTTTCTAATGTATTGTAGACCGACTGAATTTCCTTCTTATCAATTCCAAATTCTTTGCATTGCTCTCTTAAATCATTAAGTCCTAAGTGATGTATTCTTGGATGTTGTCAAATTTCTTAGGATCAAGGATCATCAGTTTATTATCAATTTGATAGCCTCTTACTTCATCTGTAGTACCATACAATGTTTTCAATTTGTTCCAAGCTTCATGACAATTCTTACATGCTTCAATCTAAAATAAAAAATATTGAGAAACAAATTTACAAAGACATCCAAGAGCTTTGGTATGTTTAATCATTCATTTTATCTTTTTATCTACATCTATAGGTTCAATTACCTTATTTTCAACATACAGAGAGTGTCCTCCAGTCATTAGAATACTCCATGCATTTTGATGCCATGTTGAATAATTATTGTTGGAAACAAGCAACACTGAGAGGGGGGTGAATCAGTGTTCTGCAAAAATTAATTCTTTTATCCTGACCTTTAATCAAATTAACACATTTAATTAGAATCAATATGTAGAAACAAAAAACAAGAAACCACACAACCATAATAGAAGGATTTTTACATGGAAACCCTCTAAGAGGAAAAACCACGGTGGATGGCCAATCCACAATAAGTTTTGAGTATACTCAAAAGAAGTATTACAAAATGGGAATTCACTTGCATTTAGGCTCACTGCCTAGAGCTCACTACTTAAAATGGGGCTCACTTCCCTTACAAAGTTTGGATTAGATCCAAAATAAAATGAACTAAGATAATAGCATCCACCAATGCTTGATTACAGTTTCGGTTTAGCTCTGATGTCGAACTTCTGTCCTGATGACTGATGAAGAAATTCTGCTCTGTTATGCTCAAGTTCGCACACAAAATCTTTATGTGCAAGTGAAACTGGGCATGATATCACTCAAATACAACTTAGACATTCACAACGTACACACACAACTTCTTCATGCTACCAAATGATATGATTGATCATCTAAATATATCCGCTCACAAGGAATCAATCGCCACAGGTTGGCTTCAACAAAAATTAATAAAATTCGCAACTAGTTGGCCCAATCGATGGATACTTTTGATGTGGATTCGAATAAGTCAGCTAAACCATAGCTAGGACCAATAATTAAACATCTGAGCTCAAAGATAATTAAAATAATTCAACTTTATACATCCACTACACATTATTACCACTCAGTCAACTTTATCAAGCAAATAGACAAAAGATTTCCAACCGGACCTACTCAACCATATAGCCACAAAAACTTTACAAGATTCAATAATAATATGTTCCACGTGCTTGAAAAAAAAATTCATCAATCCACAACCCAAAATGGTGATCTGGTGAAGCTATCAAACTGGATGCCCTTTTTTGTTCGTAACACTATCGATAACACACAATTTTCATTCCCTCTTTCGGTGCGATTGAATGCATAAATGTGGACCAAAAAGGTGACTTTAGTTGCCATCAATAACAACACTAGAAGCCAAAAAATCATGTCCACTTACCTCATATGCCAACAATTATATGATGTGAGCAAAGGAACCTTAGAATGATCCATGGAAAAGAAGAGCACAAGCAAACAAATCAAAAGAATACATGAAGAGACCCCCCCCCAAATCACTCAATCAAGAACCCACCTAGAAATGTATGATTGGCACTTTATACTTAGTGTGTTTACAATTGTTAGATGCCAAAAAGATGCCAAATTTTTCCACAAACTCAAAGTCAATTTTTACATAAGATGAGATCAATATAATCACACAACTGTAAAGTACATGAAAAATTATGCACTTCAAAAAAAAATCACCCAAAAATGTTAGCATAGGAGCAAGAACGGAGCCCCGAATGTTCCTAAAATGAGAACAGCTCATCAACACCTATAATAATCTAAAATTTATGGAAAAAGCAAACAAAAAAATCAAAACTATCTACACCACTATGAATAACATGAAATTTTGACCCAAATAAAAAGAATTGTTAAAAAATGAAGGTGGTATGGTCGAGATATGCATGTTTAAAATTTCCCTTCAAAAGAAAACTACCAACGGTGAGGGGGGAAAAATTTATTTAAAGATTGTTTCATCACTAGTGACACAATGATGATTTAAGTAGTTTAGGAGATTAAATTTGATGGTCTTTGCCTGTCAAAAAAGGAATATACCATGCACCCTGCATAATATTCTCTAGTTGGGGAATCTACATCAAAATCTTCTTAAACAAGGAATATTCTTCATCGTTGATAGAATCTTTCAAAATTCTTTAGAATATTCCAAAGTATGTCAGTTTCAATGCAGTTGCCAGATTTTCTTAAGTAGCACCAATTTTTATTTAAAAAATTGTCAGTTTTAAAACAAGGTCATTAGGTATTTGAAAATATGGATGTCAAGTACTCTGGGGCCGACAACCGTGGTGGGGCTTCTTGCCTATGCCACATGGTGCAGCGAGAGCATCCATGTACAAGTCTGTGGGTACACAGTACTGCAAGCTGCAATATATATTTTTTGATTTTTTTAATAAAAATTTGAGAACTTTATTAAAATACCCAAAAAATTGAATAAAAAATTTCACCTCATATTTTTTTTGACTTGATGAAAAAATAAATTATTTTATTTTTCATACCAACAACAATTAATGGTGAGTTGGGGGCGCATACGGCTCCTTGGGAAAAAAAAATTTTCCTCGACGACTCCCAACTCATAATATAGGTGAATTTTATGTCAAAATTCACCTCCTCGACCTCCTAAACATGATGGCCATGTCCTTTTTTACTCAAAAAGCTCCAAAGTGGTAGCTACCTTTTGGATCTGGCAATCACCTTCAATCTTCAAACCCTTGCAGATTTGGCCTCTAATATCCAATTGAGATGAAACAAAAGGAAGATCTAAATTTCTCCAGCACTTCGAATGCAATGGTGATCTCAAATTCGATGCAACAAGCTTCCAAAATGCACCTAAGTTAATACCAAGTCAAAAAAAAGGAACCCCAAAAAACTGGTATTTCTATCAAGTTTTTATGATTCTCTAGATCATCATTTGATGCAAGAAAAGAGCATACTCAACTTTTCAAGATCTACTAAGATTTATCCAAAAATACTATCCAATGGCACCCAACTTGCTCTAATACCATGTTAGAGTTGGCTATGTAGATACCCAAGATCTAGAGGCCAAATGGAAAGCACAAAGAGATCAATATGCAATGCTCAAGATTGCAATGGAATTTGATTATCCTAGAAAGTTCAATATTATAATATGACAATTGTTATGAGACCACCTAGTTATATAGCCAAGGTGAGACATAGGATTAAAAAAAATTATGACAAGTGTCTTAATCCTATGTCATGTGACAACTTATCACAACTACCTAGGACACATGTGTTAAAAGTCAAAAGATAAGATAAGATATAATGACAACTAACAAGGTCTTCTAGAAAGATTACTTCCTAGGATCTAAGTAAACTTAACATGTAAATAAGTCATCGAAGTCCCCTAGTAATGAAATAACTAGGTGCAAGACTTTATTTACACCAACATCATCCACTTGTAAAAATGTTTAGTAGTTTTCTACCTTAAAAACTTGATCTCTAGGAAAGAATGCTAATTGGTTTTTATATTTTAAAAAATATATATCTACATCCTTCAAAAAGATTTAACTATTTACTTCACTTTCATTAATAAACTATTTTATTTTTCACCATGAACACAATAATTTATAGTCTAGTTTGTTTTAGGTGAGGCTACAAATGGGGATCTAATCTTCAACATTAATACACAAGATTAACATGAATAGTCTGAATTTGTGAGCATAGTATCCCGATATAGGCACAAGAATTTATGGTCTAGTCCATTTTAGGTGAGGCTACAAATGGGGGATCTCATCATCAACATGAATGCACAAGATTAACATGAATAGTCCAAATATGTGAGCATAGTATCCTGAGAGAGGGACAAAACTTATGAGCACACCGGTCGAGTGAGGGTTTGGAGCACTGAAGCATTGACATGAACACCAACAACATAATGCTAAGGTTCAAACTCACCTACAAGAACACCAATCAAGTGTGAGGGTTTGGAGCAAGAAGAAATTGACATGAACATCCACTGATTGAACGAGGGTTTGGAGCACGAAGAACATAATGCAAAGGTTCAAACTCATGAGCATAATGATCGCAATCATAATGGCTCAAAAAGGGTTTTGAACCTTGGTGACTATAACAACAATGTCATGATTTAACCATCACACTATAACATGAATGGTTAAAGTTTAGCTAAAGATGTACCCTCTAGATGATATGCAAGTGCCCCACTCATCCTAGGGATCCCTCAATTGTTTATGCAATAGAGAGCCACCTCACAAAATTTGAATAGTAGTTGATGACACTATAGACAAAAAAACCCACCATCACACCACATGATCTCCCTTCTTTATTAAATTATTTTATATTTACATAAATACTAAAAATTAAAAATAATATTTTAAAAATTAATTTTAAAAATGTAATATTTTAAATAAAAAATAAAATGTTAATTATTTAAATTTTCTTCAAATTTGTTATAAACTTGATCATCAAAATTATCTATAATCTCTTTTATTAAATCATTATAATTATTTATAATTGAATGTTAATAACTCTATAGATATAATGGTGTTAAAGTAAAATATTTACATCAATCAAAGATAATAAAATTTGAACCACTATTTATAATATAGAGCTATTATAGATTATCTTGAAATAATAAAATTAAATTATTTAATATAGATAACAAAAAAATTATATAAAAATAAAAGTTAAGGACCTCTTAATTATAAATAGTCATAAAGTATTTGTAACACGTATTAAAAGATTTGTAAATACCCTAGTAAACTAAGCAAATTTGATTATAAAAATATTTTACAATTAAATATATTTAAATCAAAATATTCTAACTTAATCAATTCTTAATAGAATAAAAATAAATGATATTAAATTAATTTTCATATAGAAATTATTTAAACATCTAAACTTGCAAGAAATTCTCAATATTATTATATTATAAAAATTAAATGTGTAGCGCCCGCCGTGCAAACCCCAGGGAACAAACATTGCAAACAATTTTTTTTTAAATAACATAAAGTAAACATGCATCTGAACATTAATTACATTTACATACTAATTACATTTACATTGCACATTAACAACTTAACAACTTAACATTACATTCTCTGGGGCACGCGAGGTTACTTCGCCAAAACAACTAATAACAAAAAGTAAAAGATAATGATAAATAACATATCCATTAACATTATAATAACCATGAATAAGAGTACATCCATAAACCAAGAGTGAAAGTATCACTACATGATTATACAAAATCTCTCACAATAATGTTACAAAAGTCCCTAACTATTCCATCATCAGTTATACAATACATTACATGATTTGATGAATGAATTACAATACAATTCCCAAACATGTGGGATGATACAAAGTACAATAATATTTGAATTACAAATGATCCACTAGAACAAACTCCCACTGAAGGAATGCTGCAAACAAAGAATGATGATGGGGAACCCAACAGGTGTGGAGCACGTTCCACCCAACCATGTGAATTATGAATAACTCACCCCCCATGCTCAGAGGTGACAAGGAAGAGATCTCGACCATGAATGTCAAACTGACTCCATGAACAACATAGTATAAATACAATTACAACTCAAGATTACAATGACATAGACCACAACATTCACGAGTCAAGAAATAAGATAATGATAAGAAACTCGCCACAATTAATCAAAGAAATGACAATTAAACAAGTCCAAAGAACATTTATAAATCATTCTCAAAAAAATCTGAAACACATTAAGCATACAACTTCCAAAACACATTTCCAAAGGCAATAAGCAGCAAAGCAAACAAGTGTCTAATGGAGAGTGTCATCACATAGCTCTCATGGGATCTCCTGGCCCTTCCTCCAACTAAGGTGCCGAGCCCCCCATGAAAAGCCATTCTCCCTAAGACCCCTAACATAAAACAAATCCAGGCAAGGGTTGTACTTAACATATAAAGCACATAACTCAAAACCAAGCCACATGAGCCATAACTCATCTTGCGATAATTCATAACAAAATTCAACAACCCATACAACCCTTCCATCATAAAACCAATAAGTTTCAACTCCAAAAGTGTAATCAAGATGATGATAACATTCAAGATTTAAACATGCCTCTAGAAAGCAAGACAACAGGGTTCCCACATGGACAAAACTAAACGATAACATAACGTAAAAGAAAACTCAAAATATATTTTGCAAGTTTGCACTATTAAATTTAATTCCATTCCCAATTAAATAATTAATTTCACCAAATGACTAATCATTACAAAAAGAATATCAGATTCTAATCGTTAAATATAACGAAATGCAATTTTCTCGATATAATCCACAAATAATGAATTAAGGCAAAATTTTCTGTTTAAAATTATTTAAAATAATGCCCTATATATGTATATATAACATTATTTACCCTTTTAAAATAAAATACATAAATTACATTTTAAAATAAAAATAAATTTAAATAAAATAAATATATATACACCAAAATATATATATATATATATATATATATATATATATATATTTATATTTATATAAATATATTAAAAAAATCTCATAAATATAATGGAAAAGGTCGTCGGCCTTACAAAGTACTGCATACAACAATCATACTGACTGCTGTGCACAACAGCCATTATGATTGCTATGCGCAGTACCCAGGGAATGCGTAGAGGGAGGGCTAGGGGGTACGGCCCATCGCCGTCCCTCCCAACTCCAAAAATTTTACTTTTAAAAGATTTTTTTTTTTTAAAACAAATATTTCGTTCCATTTTTATATATATATATAATTTTTAACTTAGAATAAATGCCAGAGGTATGGCATGCATAGATATGGCCACCATTTCTACCTATGTACCACTCTTTGATTTGACCGATACAATCAAAAATATAAAATGAGTAAATTTATATAAATATAAATATATATATATATATATATATATATAACAATATATATATAAGTATATATATATATTATACAATAAGACAATTTGGGTATAAATTTCTCTATGATAACAACAGAAGATAACTTTCTCTATTTTCAAAATTATAATCAGCCAATGATACAGTTATATATAAGTATATATATATATATATATTTAATTGAAAACGATTCATTAATGCAAGAACAATTTTACCCATATCAACATAGGCGGAGAAACTACAAATTATATTCACAAATCACAATAATATCCTCATGTTGATTTGTTTTCAAGTAACATTAATTTTCTAACAAAATCTTCTTTTCTATCAAATGATCCAACTTATTTATTCAATTATTTGTTTATTTTCCTTTGAATCAGAGAATTAAAAGAGAAACAAGAGGAACCTAGAGTCCTACGCGATGGACTTTTGGTGAAGCTTGCTTGATTCTACCAGTCTCTTTGAACAACTTTTTGTTCCTTCTTTGAAATCGCCTCTCCAGAATTTCATGCCCAAATTTGAATCCAATCCTTGTTCAGAAGACTCTCCAGAATAACACCAGCAAAAGATTGACAATCCATTTCTAAAACTCTCCTAAAAATATAGCAAGCAAAAGAATGAAATTATCTTTTTCCCAAACTCCAAAAGATTCAAAAATACATAACCATTAACTTGTGCAACTTCTGTCTCAATAATCCTCTGTGTGTAAAAAAAAATCTCCAAAAAATTCAATTAAATAAAAGATAATACCATTCCATTGCAAAAGCTCTAAAAATCATCAATAAAATAAATTATATCTTTGAAAGCAAGTTTTTTAGTCAAATCTCAATTCTCATTCATTCTTTTATCTTTTTTGTTCTTTTATTTATTTATTTTTCTATTCTTCAATACTTTTTGTTTTAATTATTTTTTTACCACTTTACTTGCAAAGCACATAATTTAATTTATTTTAATAATTATCCCCAACAAGATAATTAATTAAAATAATAAACACCATTTAATATTTAATTTACATTTAATAAAACATGTGACTTTTTAAAATAAATAAAACATTTAAATATTTTCATAAAAATAAATCTAACATTAAGATAAGCAATTATTACCATCTTTTAATTAAATCCATCACAACCTATAAAATACCAACATAAATAACCTATGAACAAGGCACTACACAAACCACCATAATAAATATAGAAACGACAATTACAAGAATGCACAATACCATTCAAACAAGATGATCAGACATCATGGGACAGGGTGACTTCATTGTCACCTCTATTTCAACATTATACCGTTGGGTTATTGGTGCTCGCCCTATCCTGCAAAAGCAGGTGGAATCGAGACTATGTACCTGCAATCCCTACATACAAAAGAAGTTGTGTACATGTGCATACATATATATTAATCAAAGCATTGTATTGTGAGAAGGAATTGTAGCGTAGCAGGGCACCCACGAACGAGTGGTGCTACACTGTCTTTCATCACATCTATCCAAACAATATAATATAACCGATAAATTAATCATTTCTAAACTAAAAAATCATATCATAACATAATTTACTAAATTAATGCATCACAATGTTACTGAAATCAAACTAATATCACTAACCACAATATCATATCAATAACCATGTCCTCAAATGTATAGGCATAAACAGCAAGGTCTACTAACCAAACCAAACAATAACAGTCTCATCACAGTATCAAAGTACCAAATCAAAACATAGAAAAAACAAATCTAAATAGTAACAGGAGGGGTATTACATCCTCCCCCCCATAAATTTAGCTTACTCCTGGAAGCCAACAACAAAAGAAAATAAGATTCCCTAATACGGTAGGCATCCACACACACCAAATTGATGAACTAGTCACCATCACAAACCAATATCACACTAACACATGAGAGTAACAAATAGTAGCAAAGAATATCAGTAACATGGGGGTATTACACAACATAAGAAGCACTACATCAGTCTCCTATATCATAGAATTCTCATGGGCTCCCGAGTCAGCTGCATGTCTACTACCTATAGTCTCCACATCTATGCTCTGATGCCCTACTTGGCAGTCGTCAACTACTTCAATTGCTCTGTGGATCCTACCTGCATCATCCCCTGCTGGCTCTGTGACTGCCGGTCTCTTACTGAATTCAGGTGTGCTCCTCTGAGGACATTGCCTAGCTACGTGACCTTGTTGGCCACAAGAGAAACATCCTGTATTTTTGCCATTTCTTCTACCTCGAGGAGGTGCACCATCCTGTCGAAATCGGCCCCTACTAGCTACAGTCTGAGTGCTCTAAGTTGACTGGTCAAGCCAATAAAGTTGGGCTCGCAATCAACTCCAGATTCTCCTAGACAAAAGACGCCCACCAATTTAGACACCAATCATCCAAGTCTCATCCTCCAAACCACCACTATGACTATGGAAGGTAGGAGAACACTCCCTTAAGAGATCCATTATAGGTCTTACTACAGCTGAAACACCTCTTCTCCTAGGGAACCTTTCTCTTTCCCTTACCATTTGTCGATTTCTCTCCTATCTTGGGCCAAGCGAGTTAAGAATTTCCTCAAGCAAGGGGCGTAATTGAGGGCTCAGATGTTCCTCATGACCACCCTCATGGACATTAAAAAAAAAAAGTGTTCTGATGACCACCCCTATCAAGATCGTGACCTCTAGGCATCATCCTACAACACCACTGAAGAACAAGTTCCAAATATTAGATGAGAACAAAAGAAGGGAAGTAAATAAAATATCAAGAATATAAGTACTATATCCATGCATTATTCACATACACACGAATTCACATCACCGGGAATCACATAATGAGGCTACACAAGGGTCCATCTGGACACCGGAAAGCAACATACTAATCCACAATACATAATTCATGAGCCAAGAGCCAAAATCTATCTCACATGAACCATACCTCACACTCAGTGGCTTAATGGAGTTAGGTCACACACACGTAGTGAGACCATCCAAGCAAGGCCACAATGATCTATCTCTTGTTGTATAAGTTGGTTAGCCTCCAAGAGATAGTCATCACACATAGGTGGGTAGTGGGTCCTAGCTATAAAATAGCCTCACATACCCCCATCCTCAAGGTTCCCTGCGTCTACTTCCTCGTATACACTCACCAAGTATGCCTCATATGTCCTTAGAGAGGAATAGCCGACCTCGAAAATAGCAAGGATAAACTAGTTTAGCCATCAAATTCATAAAACAAACATCAAATAAGATTCAATTTCAATAGTAAAGCAAGAAATGCGCGCAATGTCAACACTAAATCAAATGTAACCACGATGGCTACGAGAGAATAAGTCACAAAGTGTGGCTAAACCATTACAATCAAACATAAAAAAAAATGTCAGCCTTCAAGGTCAATTGAAAATCATCAAGAATCATATAGGAAGTCCTCAATCTTCAAAATTGCACAATACAACACTGTGTGACTAGATACTAGCCACCAAACGAGGAAGGAGGGAACATCGTCCGGCTATAACAATAGCCCTCATGTGGTGCAGAGTGAGCATGCCATCCACATGACCTAGAGTGTGCTCCTCAACTACACCATGCCTCACGTCGTCATGCGACATGGTCATATGCCAACCGAAGAAGGCATGCACTGACATATGCCACATGGCGGTGTGTCTGTGGCTCCGTGGAAGTAAGCACGTCCAGACACACCCCGCATGGTGGTGTGTCTATGGCTCCATAGAAGTAAGCACATGCAGACACACCCCGCATAGCGATACCTCGTGGAGAGGGCACATGCAAGTACTCGCCGTCACCAGAGGTATACATGGCAAGGGCATACCCATATGCTAACTGACCCAAACACTATTGAAAGCAAACATGAGTATCCCTCTACAAGTGTGTGAGGCCCCATTACACTCATCACACAAGTAGGCTATCACAGTTACACAATCTCATAGTGCACCTTCATGTGTCTATGCACGTGGCATCGTGTCCTTGAGCCCAGCTCGCTACCATCAGCAACACGTCATCATCACCAGCACTGTGTTAGAACATCAGTGGGGTGTGGCATTGTATCTATTGCATCATGTCAGAACATGTGCAGATACGGTGTATGCAATACATATATGAGCATATCAATATGGGGCTACTCGAGCTTCACCTCTCATACAAATGAGATCAATGTCCCTATGGATGGCCAGGCATAAACTAACAATCCAATGTTGCTATTCTCAAAACTATGGGGTTTAGGCTAGCACATATGGATTAAGTACCCTGATCCATCATAAGGGGAAGTAGTGAGTACGTTTCCTCGAGATCGATTGAGTTAAGACTACTGTGCATCAGAGTATGTGTATGCTGCACACTCCACCCAAGGAACTTTGTGGCTGCTACTACCCCTTCATAGATTGAGGAACTAGAGAACCAAAAGAAAAGAATCCATGAAACTAGCTTTTGGCTACTCTTATATGTATAGATTTTCAACCACACGTGGGTTGGCCCTCAATCAGTTAACAAACATACAAACACACATAATGGTATGGTTAATCCCACACCAAATACAACATATTCAAAATGGATGGGTACACCGTATCTCCATTCTAAGACCTGTGGGTTATGGGCCCACAAAGCAAGTACGAGGTATTCACAACACTCAACCGATGCACAGTTACTGGTTTCTCACATTTACAAGGGAAGTACAATTACATACATAATTCCACAAGTACACTTACTTTCCAACAACTACATGGTTCAAATCTTTACATCCTTTCCACAATCCAACATGATCATCGTGATCACTTAAGAACTTCACTTAACAAATTCACTAGGACAATGTTCATAATGGGCTCATATGAAACCAGAGTGCCCAGTATATGAACCTAGGGCTCTGATACCAATGTTGTAGTGCCTACCATGCAAACCCTAGAGAACAAACATTGCAAACAATTTTTTTTTAAAATAACATAAAGTAAACATGCATCTGAACATTAATTACATTTACATTGCACATTAACAACTTAACATTACATTCTCTGGGGCACGTGAGGTTACTTCGCCAAAACAACTAATAACAAAAAGTAAAAGATAATGATAAATAACATATCCATTAACATTATAATAACCATGAATAAGAGTACATCCATAAACCAAGAGTGAAAGTATCACTACATGATTATACAAAATCTCTCACAATAATGTTACAAAAGTCCCTAACTATTACATCAACAGTTATACAATACATTACATGATTTGATGAATGAATTACAATACAATTCCCAAACATGTGGGACGATACAAAGTATAATAATATTTGAATTATAAATGATCCACTGGAACAAACTCCCACTGAAGGAATGCTGCAAACAAAGAATGTTGATGGGGAACCTAAAAGGTACGGAGCACGTTCCACCCAACCATGTGAATTATGAATAACTCACCCCCCATGCTTAGAGAAGACAAGGAATAGATCCCAACCATGAATGTCAAACCGACTCCATGAACAACATAGTACAAATACAATTACAACTCAAGGTTACAATGACATAGACCACAACATTCACAAGTCAAGAAATAAGATAAACATAAGAAACTAGCCACAATTAATCAAAGCAATGAAAATTAAACAAGTCCAAAGAACATTCATAAATCATTCTAAAAAAAAACTGAAACACATTAAGCATACAACTTCCAAAACACATTTCCAGAGGCAATAAGCAACAAAGCAAACAAGTGTCTAGTGGAGAGTGTCATCACATAGCTCTCATGGGATCTCCTGGCCCTTCCTCCAACTAAGGCGCCGACCCCCCCACGAAAAGCCACTCTCCCTAAGACCCCTAACATAAAAAAAATCCAGGCAAGGGTTGTACTTAACAGATAAAGCACATAACTCAAAACCAAGCCACATGAGGCATAACTCATCTCGTGATAATTCATAACAAAATTCAACAACCCATACAACCCTTCCATCATAAAACCAATAAGTTTCAACTCCAAAAGTGTAATCAAGACGAGGATAACATTCAAGATTTAAACATGCCTCTAGAAAGCAAGACAACAGTGTTCCCACATGGACAACACTAAATGATAACATAACGTAAAAGAAAACTCAAAATATATTTTGCAAGTTTGCACTATTAAATTTAATTCCATTCCCAATTAAATAATTAATTTCACCAAATGACTGATCAATACAAAAAGAATATCAGATTCTAATTGTCAAATATAACGAAATGCAATTTTCTGGATATAATCCACAAACAACGAATTAAGGCAAAATTTTCTATTTAAAACTATTTAAAATAATGCCCTATATATATGTATATATAAAATTATTTACCCTTTTAAATAAAATACATAAATTACATTTTAAAATAAAAATAAATTTAAATAAAATAAATATATATATATATATATATATTTATATAAATATAAATATATAAAAAAATACTCTCATAAATATAATGGAAAAGGTCGTCGGCCTTACAAAGTACTGCGTATAGTAGTCATTATGACTATTGTGCGTAGTACCCAGGGAATGCATAGAGGGGGGGCTGGGGGGTACGGCCCATCGCCGTCCCTCCCAACTCCTCCAAAAATTTTACTTTTAAAAGATTTTTTTTTTTAAACAAAGATTTCGTTCCATTTTTTATATATATAATTTTTAACTTAGAATAAATGCCAGAGGTATGGCGTGCATAGATATGGACACCATTTCGACCTGTTTACCACTCTTTGATTTGACCGATACAATCAAAAATATAAAATGAGTAAATTTATATAAATATTATTATATATATATGTATATATATATTACAATAAGACAATCTGGGTATAAATTTCTCTGTGATAACAACAGAAGATAAGTTTCTCTATTTTCAAAATTATAATCAGCCAATGATATAGTTATATATAAGTATATATATATATATATATATTCAATTGAAAACGATTCATTAATGCAAGAACAATTTTACCCATATCAACATAGGCAGAGAAACTACAGATTATATTCACAAATCACAATAATATCCTCATGTTGATTTGTTTTCAAGTAGCATTAATTTTCTAACAAAATCTTCTTTTCTATCAAATGATCCAACTTATTTATTCAATTGTTTGTTTATTTTCCTTTGAATCAAAGAATTAAAAGAGAAACAAGAGGAACCTGGATTCCTACGCAATGGAATTTTGGTGAAGCTTGCTTGATTCTACCAGTCTCTTCGAATAGCTTTTCGTTCCTTCTTCAAAATCGCCTCTCCAAAATTTTGTGCCCAAATTCGAATCTAATCCTTGTTCAGAAGGCTCTCCAGAATAACACCAACAAAAGATTGACAATCCCTTTCTAAAACTCTCCTCAAAATATAACAAGCAAAAGAATGAAATTATCTTTTTCCCAAACTCCAGAAGATTCAAAAATACATAACCATTAACTTGTGCAACTTCTGTCTCAATAATCCTTTGTGTGTAAAAAAAACTCTCCAAAAATTTCAATTAAATAAAAGATAATACCATTCCATTGCAAAAGCTCTAAAAATCATCAATAAAAGAAATTATATCTTTGAAAGCAAGCTTTTTAGTCAAATCTCAATTCTCATTCGTTCTTTTATCTTTTTCTATTCTTTTATTTATTTATTTTTCTATTCTTCAATACTTTTTGTTTTAATTATGTTTTTACCACTTTACTTGCAAAGCACATAATTTAATTTATTTAAATAATTTATTTTAATAATTATCCTCAACAAGATAATTAATTAAAATAATAAACACCATTTAATATTTAATTTACATTTAATAAAACACATGACTTTTTAAAATAAATAAAACATTTAAATATTTTCATAAAAATAAATCTAACATTAAGATAAGCAAGTATTACCATCTTTTAATTAAATCCATCACAACCTATAAAATACCAACATAAATAACCTACGAACAAGGCACTACACAAACCACCATAATAAATATAGAAACGACAATTACAAGAACGCACAATACCATTCAAACAAGATGATCAGACATCATGGGACGGGGTGACTTCATTGTCACCTCTGTTTCAACATTATACTGTTGGGTTATTGGTGCTCGCCCTGTCCTGCCAAAGCAGGTGGAATCGAGACTATGTACTTGCAATCCCTACATACAAATGAAGTCATGTACATGTGCATACATATATATTAATCAAAGCATTGTATTGTGAGAAGGAATCGTAGCATAGCAGGGCACCCGCAAACGAGTGGTGCTACACTGTCCTTCATCACATCTATCCAAACAATATAATATAACCGATAAATTAATCATTTCTAAACTAACAAATCATATCATAACATAATTTACTAAATTAATGCATCGCAATGTTACTGAAATCAAACTAATATCACTAACCACAATATCATATCAATAACCATGTCCTCAAATGTATAGGCATAAAAAACAAGGTCTACTAACCAAACCAAACAATAACAGTCTCATCATAGTATCAAAGTACCAAATCAAAACATAGAAAAAACTAATCTAAACAGTAACAGGAGGGGTATTACAAAATGACTCACTATCACTCAATATTGAACTCACCTCTTATTTCCTTTAAGCCAAAATATTTACTCTTAACCATATTTTTGGTTGATTTGATCAAAGGTAATTCCAAGCATTAAAAGTAATGACAAACAAACTTTTGTATTTTCCTCCCATCTTTTTATTGATTGATTCCATATGTGTGATATTTGTAATTCCAATACTTCTTGGATTGATAGTCATACAAACTTAGCATAGAACCTTTTTTCTATCATTTTTGGCTTTTATAAATGTTTAAGAATAATAAAAAGCCAATAATATAGTATGAATTATTTTTTAAAATATTAACACACTAGAAATAAAAATATTTTATTTTACATGTTAAATTTTTTAAGTAGAAAGAATTCAACTTGTAGCAGAAGAATTGTAGAAAGGAAGTATGGAAGTATTGAGGCATTAGCCCATTTCTCAACAATTATTGGCTCTCATCAACTCAATAAGGGATTTTTGGCTTTGGTGACATTAACATTTGTTTTCCTCGTATCATCATCAGTTGTACTCAGTGTGCATTTAATACTAGGATATTCAAATGTATTAATGGTCCAGAGCCTGGAACCTTCCTCTACTGTCTTTAGTGAAATAGTTTCTCATAAATAATGTGGAGGTGGTTCCTAAGTTAGCATTGGTGTATTACACATTTTCTTCATTAATAATAATAATTTTTATTTGAAAAAAAAAATTATAAGTAAAAAAGAACCATTTTAAAATATTTAGTTAATAAAATTTATTTTTTGAAAATAATTTTGCAATCAAGTGAAATGAGTAATATATAATATATAAAAATGGTATGTGTGATATATAGCTTGCACTTAATTTTGATATATATTTTAAAGTTGTGTGATAATTAGTTATAAATTAAATAATAATATAATGGAAAGTTGAGTAAGGAACAATAATAGAAATTAAATAAAATAATAATTAATTTGTAGAGAAATGGAAAATACATAAGGTCATTAATATGTGAAATCTAATCATATTAAATTATTTGATCCATACAAGAAATATACAAGGACTTTCTACAATTACAATCAAATCAACCTAGACTCTACCCAAAATCTTATACTTCTAACCCCTTAAATAGCTAAGGAACTTCAATATATAGCTCCAATATGCTACACTAGCATGGAGATCCAACCTAGATCACAACTATTAATGAGCACTCAAAAGGAAATTTGCTCAACATTATGATGTTTTCCACTAGAATAATAAGCCATTCCTTAATAAATTTAAATATGACATACTTCTAACATTTTTTTCTCTTAAGTATAGCTTACAAATATTCTACTAATACAAGTAGCAACATAAAACTAATAAAATATCTTATGAGCATTTACTATAAAAAGATCCTTATGATGAAACATGTTAAATAGTTAAATCAACACCAAGCTCTAATATCAGTTCAAGGATCTATATATAACACAAGTAATTCATAAAATCGATAAAATGATGTAGGAGCATTTGGAAGGAACATAAGTCATTACAATTGATATGGATTACTTGTTGTCACTAGGTGTTATGTTGTAGGTTACCAGGGGGTGTCATCAAAGACTATTGCCTTATACCATATTTATTTATCTAGTCTTGTAACATCCTGCTACGCAATGCCGAAGGGTAAGAGCCAAAAGAGGACAAGATATATATTTATTTATTTATTTATTTTATAACATAAAGAATAACTTTCAGAAAAAGTAGCTTACAATACAATAAATCGACAACTTACATGGCCAAGCATGGATGAACACAACCCAAAGGAGAGGACTAATCCACCCTTGAGAGAAAATCCAAACAAGAGAAAACATAATAGCTCCAGAAACTTTGCTCCAGAACTTCCAACTACGAAACTTCCTACTCCGGAACTTCCAGCTACAGAACTTCCTGCTCCAAAACTTTCAGCTACAAAACTTCCTGCCCCGGAACCTCTACTTCGACACTTCTTGCTGCTCCAAAACCTCTACTCTAGAACTTCCTGTTGCTCTAGAACTTCCTGCTCCAAAACCTATGCTCTAGAACTTCCTACGTCAGTGCTCTAGAACTTCCTGCTGCTCCAGATCTTTGCAACAGTGACACAAAACAACAAACAAAAGGCGGCGATGCACCAAAAATTTTGCAGCAGCAACACAAAACATTAACAAAGGGTGGCGTTGCTCCGGAACTTTAGAAAAGTATAGCAAGAAGGAAAGTATACAGCCAAAGCTTCTAATTTTGTATGAAAATAAGAAAAGAAAGCCATTATGATCATCATAAAACAAGCGAGTATGATACTAACATCATAAACTTGTAACCCAAATCTAAATCATCACATTTCTTCTCATTAAATTATATGGTTACATCATCTCTTTAAAAAAAGTACAATATTCTTAAAGGAATATACAAGAGTACAAAGGCGTAGCCTTAAAGAAAATACATCAAAATGTAATACAAGTGCAAGGGAGAACAACCCCAAATGGTGCTCCAATAACCTATACACTGGTCCTCAATGGCGGTGGCAACGCCTCCCTACCATGTGGACTCAAAAGAGGCCACCCCACTGTGCTCAGAGGTAGTCACAAGGACCAAGTAGAATAACAAGGCAAGGGAAAACATAAGGCCAACACTCACATCAGATGCGAAGCAAACATGAAATACAATGCATTAAGGAAATATCACAACAAGCAGATGCTCATACAATGACATGTCGGGTACTAGTCATGACTACAAAGGTATAGGTACTAGAGTGTGAACTGGATGGAATGTCATCATGTGTGCTCAAAGGGATGGCATCACATAGAAATAAGGACACTTATCATACAGACGAGGAAAACTCAATCACGCTCGTATCAACACCCTACAAACAGATAGGCCTTCTCGTTTAACAAAATGAGGGATCCATAACAAAAGTGAAACAAAAGAAAAGCCACAAAATCCATCATAAAAACCCTTTAAAACAGCTAAACCAAAAATTGTTGTTAAATCATTTAAAACAGCTGAGAACCACAATGAATTAGAAGGCATAAAAATTTCATAAAAATTAAAAAGTTTCCTGGATTAAAATTATAAGCTTGACCCAGTTCATATTTTGGCATTTCAAGTTGAAATTCACCTTTGATTTCTAAGTTTAGAACTGAAAATGAGGTGTTGTTCTGAAAACGTCATTTTGCCAAGTTGGGCAAGAAAAACATGAAAATATGAAGTTGCCTAGACTAAAAATTGGACAATGACCCATTTGAAATATGGGTGTTTCTACATGGAATCTAACTTTATTTTGTATTTATATCAAATGGTTAAAGAACAACATCAAAAAAATGTCATTTAACAAGAAGGCACAAATTTGGGAAAAAATGAAAGTGTCCAGAATTAAAATATGTCAAAGACCTAGTTGAGATCTTGGCATTTCTACATGAAATCCACCCTTAAAATTCATTTTTAGCAAGGGGATAATGAGCAGCAATAAAAAAAAAAATTTACCAAGCGACACAAATTTTGGCCAAAAAGGAGAGTGTTCTAAATTCGTTTTGGACTCCAACCTAGTTGAGATTTGGGCATTTTCAAGTGAATCCCAAAGCTGGATTTGAGTTTAAACTAAGGGATTTGTACGGATTTAGAAAAAAACTCAGACTTTCTCCAAATTAAATTCCATAACCACGCTGAAAAGAAAACTCAACAACCAAATGCCATAACAACACCCAATAGCCAAGATTCCCAAAGCATTTAAACATGCACTCATGCATACATTTATAACTCAAAAAATTCAAGAAAGAAATAGAAGAATACCTCAAATTTGTCCAAATATGAAAAGAAGAAATACTCTTTCAGCAAGACACAGCGAGATTCCAAAATGAAGCAGCAAAACAACAAAACTATGCTGAGCCTTTGGTGCCATTACCCACAATTTTCTTCTTAGAAATTCTCCATATTCTTTCCCCACTCAGCTACCCAATTCATGGGGTTTTCTTCTTCTTCCCCAAAACAAATTTTTTCTTCTTTTCCCCAAAAGAATCAACCCCACAAAATAAAACTTTCTTCCTTTTTATATTTTCCTCCCAAAAAGATAACTCTCCCCAAAACAAAAATGAATAAAAGTATATATACCAAAGACAAGGTCACCCCTTTATATATTTTCTCCCCAAAACAATAAAATAAAATGAGGCATTTAAATAAACAAGCTATTAAAGCCCCCCAATACAATTAATAAAAATCACTAAGTATCCAACATTCTCTCTTTCATTTAAAAAATAATAATTTAAATCCAATCATCCAAATACACAAAGCTCCCTAAAAGGGGTTAATAAAATCATTTAAAATTTCCAAATGAAATATATCATTCTCTCAAATGATCAATCAAAATTATTTAAAATGTCATATTTAAAATCTCATGGATAAAACCATTTAAATCTCCCATCAATAAAGTACTATAAAATTCCATATATGAAATCACAAAAAGATGTTGATGAAAACACATCATAACATCGATGACCAAAATAAATAGCCATATAAAAGATTCACGAAACCATAACAAAATACCTCAACAAGACATACTGGTAAAGCACATACAACTGGAGGGTGCGCCAGAACATACAACAGGAAGGTGCTCTGGACGTTACCATTAGGTAACCAGATGGTAAGACATCAACAAGGAAAACACTGCCCTAACAGGATACAATGGGCTAGGGTAGGGGAAATTTGACCTATGACTACCTCCAGTAACCACCATCAGGGAATAGGAGTATGCTCAGGCCTTTGGATCTAGGCAGAGTCGATACTCAGTACCTGCATCACTCCAATTACACATCAAAGTACATGTGCATATAACATATAGTCCAAAGTAACATCAATCATCAGGAAGGGAGTCATGATATCTTAAGCCTCTCGAATATAAGTGTTATTACATCATCCATTTCCTATTCATAATCGTACATAAGCAATGATAACCTTTTCCCTTCATCATCAATGTCTAATCTCATTATCATAACATTTAGCATTTAAAATATAAAATCAAAATCGAAATACTATCTTACCAGCCTGGGTTTAGAGAGTTGTTACAAGTCTCATAGTTTGAAGGATAGGTGAAACTAGTCAAGACAAATGTTAGATCTAGATATCTAAAGGTGATAGAGTGGTGACTATGTTTTTCTATTATGAGGATGACTATGTTTGCAGTTATTGTCATTGACGCCAACACTTGAGGAGATTGTTGGCATTGATGTCAACACTGATTGTTGGTTGTCATTGATGTCACCACTTGATGAAGATTGTTGTATGTTTGGTTGTGGTTGTCATTGATGAGCTTTCCTATTGCATATTCCTAAGGATATTTTTGTGGTGTCAACACTTGGTGTTGGTGCATATTATTGGGAGATTGTGTGCATTAGTTGATATTGATGTCCTTGCTGGAGTACTTGTTGTTTAGCATTGGTTGTCATTGATTAAAAACATTCTAGTTGGATTTCTTATCTTATCTAATGTTTGCTAAAGATCATGGTTAAATTTCATTCCTTATTTGATGTTGTTGAAGCTCATGTTTAGATTTCATGCCTTATCTGATGATAATCAAAGAAGTATTAAGTATTGTTGTTTTCAACAGAGTTGGTTTCATAATGATATATTAAGATGAGGATTAGAAGCATTAGAAGTATTGTTAACACTGGAGAGATGTTGTTGAAGGTTTTCAATACATCTTATGCTATTTTTTAATGTTCCTAATGAAGCTCTGGCCTCCACAAGTTGATTAATTGGTTTTGTTCTTGGAAGTTGCATTGAAGTCTATTTGGGAGAATACTTTGGACTTCTCTATTGTTGAATATTTGGTCTTGTGGTTTGGGATTCAAAGTTAGTGTTTTGTGTCCATGTTGCACTCCTATCTTTTCAAGTCACCAATGTTATTGAGGATATTTTTGTGAATTGCAAAAGGTTGGAAGTGTTGTTGGTTGTCTGGATTGGTCAGGAAAATACTCTACATTTCTCTGCATTGATGTCTCTACTCCTATAGCTTGGTGAATGTGTTCTCAATGTTTGTGCAGTATCTTAGTTCCAATCTCATGTGTTTAAGTGTTATGCAAGTTTATTTTTTAATGTTATACCTCATGATTAAGCATTTTGTGTTGCTAGGATGAAGTATTCTATTCTTGGTTGGTTTGCGGTGGTTGCTAGTGGCATGACAGTATGAGAGAAGTGGTTGGAGTTATTTTTGGATGTTCATGGAACATCCTCATGTGATCCACACATTGTTGGTTGGCCTCTTTGGTGTTGCATAGTGTCTTTAGTTGGATTTCTAGGCTATTTGTGGGTTATTAGATGGTAGCACTTAAGCTTGTTCCTTTGCTTGTGTTGTGTGCTTGGGGTTTGTGTCAACAATTGAAAATATGTTAAGATGTTTTTGGGTCTTGACCTATCTTAGTTAGAACTACATTGATTCAATTCAATTAGAAGTATGTTTCTGGACTAAATAGTCATGTGCTTCAAGTTTCATCTACACATTTCCTTGATGCCAACTTAGATTGATGCGTGTCAGTGTTTGAATTTCTTTGGATTACATTGGAAGATGTAATAAGATTGTTTTTGATCCTCTCTATCCTCATGATAGAGCCACATTATGCTTTGGTGGCTGACTTGTTGAATTCATTATTTATCTTCTTCTTGGATGATCTCATTGAAGTTTTGAAGTGTTGCAGTGGATATAAATGTAAGATCATTTCAGATGCAACATGTATGGAAGTATGAATAAGTGCAAAGAAGTGTGAATATGGAATGTATTTAATATCCAACATAATTAGTGCTATAGTGTGAAGAAGAAAGATTAGATGTGCTTGAACAACTCTATCAACAAAGTGAATTATTGACAAATCTTGTAATTCTTTATAAAATATTTGTATCCTACTCTAAGATAGTGAATCTCATCAGGTCCTTGTATTTTTCCCCTAAAGTTGTGTTATATTTAGTTCAACAAGTCCTTTGTATCTTGCGTTGAATTAGTGAGCCTTGGTTTTTAATTCATTTTTGGTAGTGTGCCTTTATATTGTGAGTTAACTCTCACTGTGGGTGTTCCCTCATTGGGTTTTCCACATAAATCTAGTGTCATCTTGTGAATGTTTGTTCTTGTCTCTTTTATCATTGATGTTGATCTATTTAAAGTTAGAACTATTATATCTTTGATTGTTGAGGTTGTTGAAGCTTTATATTGATATATCCTTCTCTGCTACTATTTTGTTTAAGGGTTTTTATTTGGTTAAATGTTGAAAAGTTTAAGTTCTGGACTTATGCAAGTTTTTGAGTAGACTGATTCACCCCCCCTTCTTAGTCCCCAGGTGTGTTCGACAGACTAAATAGAATTTTGGGAGTTTGTATTAGCAATATGAGACATACACTAGCAACGAGAAGCATGTAAAGGTAAATGGGTCATAGTAGAGCTTATGCTATGAAGTGTGTGATGTTGTTTCATTCCCACATTGTTGCTAGTGATTCAAGATAGAGGTGTGCTTTTGGATAACAAAAATTATCTTGGATAGTTGTGGATGGTATATAAGCATGGCTTGGGATTGTTTCAAGGGTGAAAGAATAGAAAGAAGCACTACAATTGTAAGTGGCAGATGACAAGGAGTGTGTGAAGCGAAAAATACAAAACTAGAAGGAAATCTCATAAGTGAAGAAAGATGGAAGAAGAAATAAAAAGAGAAAAGTAGAAGGGAAGATGAAGGGTAGTAGAAGGGAAGAGTAGAAAGGAATTCATTGACAAAGATGAGAGTAGTAGAAAAATAAGAAGTGGAATTTGATGTGGAGGTGATGTGTGTTCTATTCCTCATTGTAGAGGTGATGTGTTTTATTCCTCTTTATATAAATTTACTATAATTATGGGTTGTAGCCTAGCAAATGAGAATCCTTAGAGTCAGATGTAATGAGTTTTAGAATATGATACAATAAGACTATTCTCAAGTAGATGCTAGGTGTTCTTACCCTTGAGGGTTTCTCATGATAAGTATTATGTCATGTGGTTGTGAGATCTTTGTATTGTCTTTTTTTGTGTGTTTCCATTATTTTCTATTGCATATATGTTTTAGATTGTTAAGGTTGAGGGTTGGAAAGTTATTTCCTTATAACCTCCATGCATGATTGCATTATTAAATATCTCACAAAAAATCATTATAGACTAATACGAGATCCTTTAGAATATCAAGAGTAACAAATTTAGAATTCCACATTAGATGTTCATATGAGGATGTGAATTTGAATTTCCATAATTGATGCAGGAGAATCCAATGGTGTAAGGGAAATCTTGCATCACCCAAAAATATGTTTTTCATTTATGTTTCCTTTTGTTAGCTTTTTGTAGATTTTTTTTCATTTCTGGATACCCTTTTCGTCGAATAAGAGTTCCCAACTTTCAGAACTATTTTTCTGCTTTTTCTGCTCAACTGCTATTTTTAGCAGTTTTGAATTTGAAGGCGTGAGGAGGAAAAAATTTAAGTGAAGGTTCAAGACAGAAAAATGAGCTCTTTGGCAAAATAATTAGGTCAAGATCATTCCCGGTTTGAAAGTTATTCGAGTTTCAGTTTCTGCTTTTTGCCCTAAAAAACCTTTTGAGTCGAGTTTGAGGCACTAAACAGTCCCGCAAGGGCCAAAAAATCATGAGAATTGGTGTAGCAAGATTTTAGCGTGTTCTTAACTTTAAGAACTTTGCAACAATTCAAACGGTTAGAAAAACGGAGTCCCGGATCAAAAATTATGGCTTCTGGAAGTTGGTCAATTTTTAGAAAATTGCAAATTTTTGAATTAGGACTTAATTTTTGAACTTCAAATTGTAATTTTTGGTGCCAACCACCAAAACTCATAATTCAAATTTTTTTTTGGCTTTAAAACTGAAAAGGAGCTATTTATGGGTGGGGTTTTCTAATTTTTGAGAGTTTTTTGGTGAAAAGATCGAAGACTGTGAAAATGGGAACTTCTATAATTTATGTAATTTGCATGTATTGCAGAGCTTGAGGATTTGAGATCCTCTGCATGTAAGATTTCCATATTCTGAATAATAATAATAATCTCTGGTTGGTGTGATTTTCTGTGTCTCAGGTTTGCACCTTCATCAATAATTAGAACCCAATACTTTAAGCTATTAAGTTCAACCACTTGGAGATACTTTCAACCTTATAGAACTAATATAAGAATTTAGAAAATCTAATTGCTACCATCTAATAAAAGTGTTCTAATGAACTAGCATTTTGGTCTTACACTAGAAACAAGTTTCATGTCAACACAAGAAAGTGTATAGTGGGGTTATACAATGAAATAAATATTAGGTTGAAAAATGAAAAGATAAATTTCAAATCAATAGAGATGTGTGACTATAGAGAGTTATTTTATTTGTTGGGTTATTTGTTGATTTCCTACATTTTTTTGGGTGGTTTGGCGATGTCCTATGTGTTGTACGTTAATGAGGGCGCAGCCCGAGACTTAGAAAATAACCCACAAACAAGAGAATAATTTTATTATTTAGAAAATGGAACTTCTTACATGCAGAGGATCTCAAATCCCCAAGTTCTACAATACATGCAAGTTACAGAAAGCTACAGAATCACCCTTTCGCAATATGCGAGCTTGTCCCCCAAAAAGTTACCCAAAAATTAGAAACTCGCCCATAAATAGAGCTCCTCTTTAGTTTGGAGCCAAAACAACATTCAAATTTGAGTTAAGGCAGTTTGGTGTGAAAAATTACAACTTGAAGTTTAAATTTCAAAAGAACATTTGCAATTGTATCTTCTAGAAAGTGCGCCAACTTCTCAGGGCCATAACTTTTGATCCGGGGCTCCGATTCGCGAACCGTTTGAACCATTGGAAAGGTCTCGAAGTCAAGAACGTGCTAAAAATTTTCTATGCAGATTTCAACAAGTTTAGGGTCCAATACGGGAACTCTAAGTGCCTCAAAATTGAATTAGAAGATTTTTAGGTACAAATCTGGGCAACTAAAACTGCAATATCTTTCAACCCGGAATAGAAAAATAAAACCGTAAATTGAGAATTTCATTATGACAAAAAGGGTATCCAAAAATGTAAAAATATCTAAAAACTAAGAAACTTAAAATTTAACTATTTTTGGGTGATGCAAGATTGCCCTTACACCACTGGATGCTCCTGCATCAGACACCTAGGGTAATTTGAGAAGTGACCCCGTCACATCTCAGATGGTGGAGGAAAACCCAAATAGTTGACCTCTGCCTTAGGCAACCAGGATGAATCTTCAATAGGCCTTCCTTTCCATTTCACCAGATATTCTTCATACTGCTGTTCCTCGTACTCCTTCCCACATGACTATCCAGGATTTCTTCAATCTCCTTTTTTGAAGTAGGTGCTGGAATCCCACACTGTTCCATCGTTGGTACATCCTCTGCACCAGCTTCATGATACTCTGTCAAATCTGAAATGTTGAACACAGGGAAATGTTGAATCCATCTGGCAACTCTACCTCATATGCATTCCCTAAATCATGCCTCTTCAAAATTTTATAGGGACTGAACTTCTTCATCTTCAATTTTTTATATGTTCCCACTAGAAACCTTTTTTTTCTCAAATGGACCATCACTTCATCACCAATATGAAACTCCTTATACCTCATCTTCTGATCTGCCTTAGCCTTATACTGCATATTCATCTTGTTAATATGTTCTCTTACCTTCTTATGTATGTCCTTGATGTGTTATGCAAAATCTTCAGCTTCAGCACTTATTTTATTCTCTTGGTCCATCTTCTTCAATTTTGGAGCTATTCTAGGGCTACCTCCATACACAATCTAGAATGGTGATCTACTAGTGCTTCTATTGACAAAATTGTTGTAAGAAAATTCTGCCTGGAGTAAGATCAAGTCCCATCCCTTAAGTTTATCTCCTACCAAACATCTCAGTAGGTTACCCAGACTCCTGTTAACAACCTTTGTCTACCCATCTGTTTGTGGATGGTGTGTAGAATTGAACTTCAACTCTGTCTTCAGCTTCTTCCATAAGGTCCTCCAAAAGTACCCTACAAATTTGGTGTCACGATTTGAAACAATACTCTTTGGTAGACCATGTAGCCTCACCACATCTTTGAAGAACAAGTCAGCAATGTGGAATTCATCATGGGTCTTCTGACATGGAATGAAATGTGCCATCTTCGAAAACCTATCAACCACCACAAAGACTGAATCATTCCCATGTTGTGTCCTTGGAAAACCAAGAACAAAGTCCATACTTATATCCTCCCATGGCCTCTCTAGTACAGGTAAGGGCTGATATAAGCTTGTATTCTGGCTCACTCTTTTATCCATCTAACATACCCTACAGCTTTGTACAAACTTCTTCACATCCTATAACAACTAAAGCCAATAATAATGCTCACTGATAATGGCAATGGTCTAATCCTGACCAAAATGTCCTGCCATTCCTCCACTATGCTTCTCCTTTATTAGGTTCTCCCTCATGGAACTCCTCGGGATACACAATTGACTTCCCTTAAATAACATGCCATCTTGGATTATGAAATCCAACCACCTTGTCTGTCAGCTGTAACGGGTTCCTTGCAAGCTTTCAAGCCTCTGTGAAATCGGGATCTTTGCGTAATGTTGTAAGTTCATTAAATGCTTACTTTGCATCTTTGTCATCAATGTATGCCTCCTCTACTAAGGCATCTGCAGCCTATTTGACTTCCCACTCCTATGTTTCAAAACAAAGGTATAACTCTGCAAAAACTCTACCCATTTCATATGCCTCTGATTTAATTTTCCCTAACTTTTGTACTGCAAGGGCTGATGATCAGTATATAGAACAAATTCCTTGGCAACAAATAATGTCTCCATTTCTTTAATGCTTGAACTATTGCATAAAATTTTTGATCATATACAAAATACTTTCTCTTAACATCATTTAACTTTTCACTAAAATAGGCAATGGGCTTACCTTCTTGGCTCAACCTTTGCTCCATGGCTGTATGGCATCAAATCACACGAAATACCTTTTGAAATGGGAGGGCTAGAAAGAGGTTGCTCTGTCACTATACCTTCAACAATTCAAAACTTTGCTGCTCCACTTGAATTCTTTTCTATCCCTCTCATTGTTTTAGTTAGGGGTCCACAAATACTCTGAAGTTTCCTAATGAACTTTCTATAAAAACTAGCCAAACCATGGAAAGATCTCACCTCGGTAGCAGTTCTTGGGGTAGAGCCATTCCAAAATAGCCTTCACCTTCTTTGGGTCCATCTTGAGACCTTGTTGAGACAACAAAACCCAGTACACTAACTCCCTCTTCACAAAACTACACTTCTTCAGATTAATCAATAGTTTCTCTTCTCTTAACTTCTCAAAGGCTCTCTGAATATGCGGATGCTCATCCAATGTCTTACTGAAAATCAAAATATCATCTAAATACACAATAACAAAACTTCCCAGAAATTCTTTTAGTACCTCGTTCATGAGCCGCATGAATGTGCTCGGTGCATTGGTTAGCCCAAAGGCATGACTAACCACTCGTACAGGCCCTCTTTGGTCTTGAAGGCAGTTTTCCATTCATCTCCCTCTGAATCCGGATGGTGATATCCACTCTTCGGATCAATCTTTTTGAAGTATTGACTCCTCAAGCAGTCCATCGGTCATCCATCCTTAGCCCGGGAAATCGTACTTGATTGTTATCTTGTTTATGGATCAAGAATCTGTACATATCCTCCACTCCCCATCCTTCTTTGGTGCTAGTACTGGAGGTACTTGTACATGGACTCAAACTCTCTCCTATCAAACCCTTTCTCAACAACTCTTGAACTTGTCTATTCAACTCCTCATTTTCTCTTTGGAGTCATTCTATGAGCTGCCTTATTTGGCTAAAGCTGGCTCCTAGGAATCAAGTCAATCTGATGACTGATCTTCTTATTGGTGGTAAACCCTCGGGTACATTATCAGAAACAATATCCTGAAACTCATCCAACATCCCAGAAACTTCTTCTGGAACCTTCTCACTATCCTCCTTACTCACTCTAGGAATCAATGCATAACACATGCTCATGCTTCATACCTTCTAAAAAATTTCTTCCATCTACATAACAAATTCTAGCACTACTACATACCTTTTCTTCGGTCTCCTTCAGGGGTTTCAACTTGTGACAAACCCCATCCTTTGTCAAGGAATATGTGTTTGCATGGCCATCATGTATAGCTCGCCTATCGAACTGCCACGGCCTCGCCAACAACATGTGACATGCATCCATGGGGATGATATCACAAAGTACCTCATCATGGTAGCTCCCAATCTTGAACTTTACTAGGCACTGCTCATTGACCAAAAATTTGTGGTCTTTCTGCAACCAGGCAATCTGATACAGATGTGGGTGCCTTTCCCTCTTCAGTTTCAACTTTGTGACCATCTCTTTTGACACCAGATTATCGGTGCTCCCATCATTAATAATGACATTACAACATTTTCCTTCACATTTGCACCTTGTGCAAAACAGATTCTTCCTCTGTTTTGGTTCCTTTTCTTCAGTCACCAAGGCTCTCCTAATCACTAGGGCTTCTCCCCTGTCAACATCATCTGAATGTTCAGATTGGGCCTCCTCATCTGCATGTGCAACCCTTCCATGACCTTCTGGCCTTTTGTCTGCCCTTCCTTGGTGTTGTGGACATTCATAGGCTCGATGCCCTCCTTCACCACACTGGAAACATGTTCCTTTGAAACCACCTCTTCCAGATCCTTATCCATATCTCCCTCATCCTCTACCTCTTTGATCACCACTGTTTTGATCACGAGGGTAGTAGAAGTTGTCATTCCTTTGACTTCGGCTAGTACCCACATCTTCACTTTTCTTTTCATCATCATTTCGGCTTCCTGAAGGTCTTCCATTGCCCCTTCCACTTTGACCTCCTTGTCCTTTTTTCTTGCCATCAAATCTTTTTTTCAGCTTCTCTTCCACCTTCAAAGCAAACTGATACACATCCTTAATGGTGGTCATTCTGACTAGGCTTAACTTCTAAATGCTTGGTCGTAACCCATTAAGATATCGAGCTACCTTCTCCTTATTGACCTCTATATGACCAATTCTGATGATTATCTTATGAAAATCTTCAGTATATTCTTTCATAGATCTACTTCATTGCTTCAACCCTTGCAATTTCTTCAACAGATCTAACTCATAGTCCACTGGTATGAACTGCTTCTTCAATTTCTCTACCATGCGATCCAATCTGGTGATCTTTCCTTTTCCTCTTCAATTTCTTTCCAACTGGACCTCTTTCCACTAGATACTGGCATGGCCCTTCAGCTTGATTTTTGCAAACTTAACTTGATCTGGGTCCTCCATTTCCTCATACTCAAAATATTCTTCTAGCTCATTGATCCAGTCGATCAACTCTTCTGGGTTCAGACTTCCAGAATAATTGGGGACTTTTGCTCTAGGTCTTTTCTCGATCTTCGAAATGGCCCTTATTAGCTACATTTGGTCTTGATAAATTACTTCTTCTTCCTCTTCGACATTTGAACCTTCTTCCTCTTCTTCATCCTCACTTTCCTCCCTCGGGTTTAACCCTCTTCTCAACTGCTCTTGTAATGCATCAATCCATCTCTGGAGGGCTGCCAGTGCATCTCTTCCACCAGCATTTCTACGCCTCAACCACCTCTGGCACCACCATGCCTACCAAGCATCACTCTTGGAGGCATTTTTTTTCAACCTCGACCCACAACCACGATCACTGGTGCGACGCCTCATGATCGGCGATCTGTCCACACGCTCAAGAAAACCGCTCTGATACCACTTGATGGTGCGCAACCCGATACTTAGAAAATAACCCACAAACAAGAGAATAATTTTATTATTTAGAAAATGGAACTTCTTACATGTAGAGAATCTCAAATCCCCAAGTTCTACAATACATGCAAGTTACAGAAAGCTACAAAATCACCCTTTCGTAATATGTGAGCTTGTCCCCCAAAAAGTTACCCAAAAATTAGAAACCTGCCCATAAATAGAGCTCCTCTTTAGTTTGGAGCCAAAACAACATTCAAATTTGAGTTTAGGTGGTTTGGAGCCAAAAAATTACAACTTGAAGTTCAAATTTCAAAAGAACATTTGCAATTGTATCTTCTAGAAAGTGCACCAACTTCCCAAGGCCATAACTTTTGATCTGGGGCTCCGATTCACGAACCGTTTGAATCGTTGGAAATGTCTCGAAGTCAAGAACGCACTCAAAATCTACTACACTAATTTTAGAAAGTTTTGGGGCCGATCCGGGAACTCTAAGTGCCTCAAAACTAACTTAGAAGATTTTTAGGTGCAAATCTGGGCAACTAAAACGCCAATATCTTTCAACCCAGGAATAGAAAATAAAAACTGTAAATTGAGAATTTCATTATGACAAAAAGGGTATCCAACAATGTAAAAACATCTAAAAATTGAGAAACTTGAAATTTAACTATTTTTGGGTGATGCAAGATTGCCCTTACACCACTGGATGCTCCTGTATCATATGTTTGCTAAAAAAATTGTATCAATGTCTTATGTAGAGTGTGCAAGACTAATAAGGTTTATGTATGAGACTTTGATAGGGATTTTTTAGTAGACACATAGCATGTAGTTCATCACTAAACCTCCCTAAAAATAAAATAACATGAGCATGAAATATAATACAACATAAAATAAACTATTTTAGCATGAGGACACACACAATCTAGGTTCTTTTTCAAGGCATGGTTATGTGATGTATATAAAATATAAAATTAATGTTACATAAATCTATCTCTAACTAGCATATTAATGATTCACAACTACTATATTTGGGAAATTGACAATCAACTAATCATTGAACAGTTCCAATGTTATACTTTGACAATCAAGACTTGCAAGTTAGCAATCAAGAATTTGACTAAGTAGAGAAATAAATGATCATAATAAAATTAGGTCCAATAGAAAAGTATTCAAAATAAACGCCTAATGTTACCTATAAATTTTGGGACCTATTGAATGAAAAGGACAAGGGTTCTCAAGGGAAAATAGTCACCATGACATCATTTTCCAATGGAAAGCTTTTTCTAAGAAATAGGTGGGGCTCTAAAACTTGTAAAGAGCACTTCTAATAGTGGTTCCAAACCCATTGAAAGTGTGTAGCTATTAATCAACAAAAAGATTCATGTAATTATATAAAAAATTTAGAGGTACTAAGACACATTATTGGAACATACAATGCAAGTTGTAAATATGTAATGGTTTTACCTAGTAAATAATGTGATATGGTCTTAAAATTAAACAATGATGCTAGTAATATTGTATATGAGTATCCCTAGATATTCCACCTCTTGACTTGAAAAGGAAGTGTCAAATATAATAAAATATTTTACATAACTTCATAAAGAGGGAAAAAATGAGAAAAATGGGCCTATTTCACCTAATAAATGACTATTTTTATTATCATACATGGGGTCCTAGTGTTGATATTGTAGAAATGAGGATCTATTGGATAAAAAAATTGTTATTCAATAGGCCAAGAAGGTCAAGAAATCTCACACTTGCAAGAGAGACACAATATACAAATAAGAACACAAGAATGAATAATCTAAACTATTGAATACTATGAATAATGTTTATAAATATAGTGAGAAGTGGTTGGGTCACATGATAATTTTACTCATACACACTAATAGTGGTTGTGAGTTTGTTCCTCCAAAATAGCAAGAGGATGTGCCACACATATTGGAAGAATTTGACCAACTTTCTATGTCACCATAAAGTTGTGAGTATGTTCAACAAGCTTGTGTTTTCATTCGTGTCAACTATAGGAGAAGGAAGGAAATCATTGTTTGGGGAAATTGTTGCAAGAGTATGTTGGTGTTATCTATGTTTTGATTAGTTTCATTATGTTGTCATTAGTAAGTTACTGGTGTCAATCTCTAGTGTTGCTTTAATAAGCTCCTATATATGGTTAAGGAAGTGTTGAAGGTGATGAGGATGTGTCTTTGATGCTTGGTTTTGAAGTTATTTTGAGAAAATTTGATAAAAAGAGGAAACCATGTGGTGTAGTGTTGTTTTGGGTTGTATATTAGTGTTTTGGTATTGCTCCAAATTTCTTCTAGGTTGAAGATCTTCCTGTGCATTTTAGATATGTTGGTAAAAGGTGTTCAAATATGTAGTATTTAGAATTTGGTATGTTGTATTGTTGTACAAAAGAAGTTGTGTTCACTAGTGTGTGAATAGTGCATTGCAGAGGTGTCTGGGAGAAATTTATTTGCTTCATGTTTCTCTATAGTTTGGTTTTAGGTCTTGAGGATTTGAAGGTGTGTTAATGGTGTTGGTATCATTCTTTAGTTGAAGTGGTTCAAATTTTGGTGCTTTGGAAGTCAGTTTTTTGAGTAACAGTGTATGGCAGAGTTGTTTGAGTGTAATCGGTGTGTAATTCTTTAGGTGGAAGTTGTTACAAAGGAGTTTGATGGATTTCATGGTGTTTATGGAATATTCTAGGTTATGTTTAGGTGACATTTTTTGTCTATGAGGTGTTGTTGGATCAAAGCAAGCTTGTACTTAAAATTTTAATGGTGTTTCCATGAGTAACAACCGAATTGGTTTTTACACTAATTATGGTGGATGTTTATTTTTTTTAGAAGCATCTAGTAGTGTGGTGTTGTAGTTTTGGGTCCCAAATAAGGAATGGTGTGGTATGCTTTCACTTCTATCTGCCACGAAAGTGTTTTGGTGCTAACCTAATTTGAATTTATACAGTTGATATGTATAGTTGACCTTGGAGAAGTGTTTCAAGGTTGAAGATGGTATAAATAAGAGTTGAGTTATTGAGGGATGATGAGATAGAAAAGAGAGATGCAAATAATGTCAAGTGCAGAGTGTTAGACTGTGAATTTGAGAAGTGCAGTGTGAGCTTTCATGTGTTATACTGCTAGATGCAGTGAGCAAAAGGTGTCTACAATTCTTTAGTCAAGATGCAAAGGTGTTGGTGATGTTGTGGTGGATTTCTCTATTGAATTGAGATGGATTTCTTTGTGTAACACTCTTCTCTATCTTCTTTTCTATTTTGGCAATGAGCCTTTCTTTCTTCAAGCAGTGAGCCCTATTGTATTCGGTGTTGAAGTTACTTTATATTGTGAGCTAATCCTCACCATGGTTTTTCCCATCTTGGTTTTTCCACGTAAATTTGGTGTTCTCTTATACATGGTTTTGAGTTTATCTAGTTTCTATTATTTTCTTTTCATGCTAAATAATTATAATAGATTAAGGGTCAATTTTATTAGTGTGGATCTAAATGTGTGTGAGGACTCTAAACTTTTAGGTACAACTAATTCACACCCATCTCAATTGTCTTATGTATTCAACAATTGGTATCAGAGAAAGGTTCGTTAGAAGAAATCTTATCCACTTGAGGTAGATCTAGGATAGCACACAAGAAATAGATCCCTGTATTTAATGGAACATATTATGCATTATGGAAGACAAAGATGGAAATTTTTCTAGTTTACCTTGGATATGATGTCTAGAAATCTGTTCAGGATGGATACACTAAACCTACAAATGGACCAAGTACTACAGATGAGATCAAGGACTATAAAACCAATGGTAAAGCAAGGTATGTTCTCTTAAATAGTCTAAATTTTGAATTGGTGAAAGTGATGAGTATGAATACTGCTAAAGAAATTTGGGATAAGTTAGAAAGAATTTATGAAGGAGATGATAAGGTCAAAGAATCTAAGATGTAGAATGTAAAGTTCATATTTGAGAACTTGCAGATGTCTGGAGAAGAAAATGTTACAAGCTATATACAGAGGGAAGATGAAGTTTTCAGCTCCATCAGAGGTCTTGGTAACGAACTCAAAGAACCAAAAGTGGTAAAGAAAATTCTCAAAACTCTTCCTAAATCTTACAATCATAAAATATCTACTATTGAGGAATTTGTAAATTTGAATCAATATACCAGAGATTAATTGTATGGCTCTTTAACTTCTTTTTAAATGAGAGAGTTTGGAACAAACAGTGGTGCAAAAATTGAGACTAATTTTAAGGCTAGGACATCAGAGGAGAACAAGGAATCAGATTAGGAGTATCTTGATGATATAGAAGCTAACATTGTAAGGAGAATGAAGAAGCATACTGGTAAGTACAATGCTAATTTTCCTTTCAAATGTTTCAGTTGTGGAAAGATAGGTCATTATGCTTCAAGATGTCCAAACAAAGCTTTGAATAACAAAAATAAGGAGAACAAAGGAAAGACGATTAAGAAAATCTATGATGTTAGAGAAGATGCAAGTATTTCTGATGATGAATCTGATTATGGAGATGATGATGATGAATTCTTGTTCATGGCATTAAAAGATAAATTTTCTTCTACTAACTTTGAGAGATGTTTGAAGGAAAGCCCTCTAGAGACAAAGGATAATATTGAAGGTATTTTGGTATTTTCTTTTCATGCTAGACAGGAGAAGAACTAATAGATCATTGATAGTGGATGCTCTAATCATATGACCAGTGACAAGAGTAAGTTTTTTAAACGTGAAAAATATGATGGAGGATGCGTTATATTTGTTGATGATACATCTGCTAATATATGTAGAAAAGGTTCTATCAGTTTTGATGGCAAGCATAATATTGATGATGTTTTCTATGTTAAGGGTTTAAGGCATAACCTTTTGAGTGTTGGAAAAATGTGTAGCAAAGGATACAATCTTATGTTTTAGTATGATGGATGTGAAATCATAAAAGGATCTAATATTGCGGTTGTTGCTTGAAGAAGGACATATTGGAATGTTTATCAGCTTAAGGGTGTTGATGGTCATTGGTTTATGACTCAAATTAGTGAAAGTTGGATATGACATAGAAGAATGTGTCACATCAACTTTGATAGCCTAGTAAGGATAAGTTTAGTTCAAGATGTAATAGATCTACCAAAGATTACAAATCCTATCAATTTTGTCTACAAAGAATGTCAAATTGGAAAGCAAGAAAGAAGAGCTTCAAAGTCAAAGAGCAATCTACTATCAAACTATTGGGATTGTTGCATATGGATCTTTGTGGTCCTACAAGGGTTAGAATTCTTCAAGGTGACAAGTATTTCATGATATTAATTGATGATTATTTTAGAATGACATGGGTTACTTTTCTTAAATAAAAATCAGAATCCCTAGACAAGTTTAAAGCATTCAAAGTTATGGTTGAGAATGAAATGGATATGAAAATCAAATATTTGAGGTCTGACAGAGGTGGAAAGTTCACCTCCAATGAGTTCAAAATATTTTGTGAGAATCATGTCATAAAGAGGCACTTGTCTACCCCTAGGGCTCCTCAAAAAAATGGAGTGGATGAAAGAAAGAATATGACTATTCAAGAAGCTGTAAGAATAATGATGAAAGAGGAAAATCTATTGGAAGTCTACTAGAGAGAAGCAATTCATACTATTGTTTATATACTTAATAGAGTTCAAGCAAGAGAAAATAGTACAAAGACTCACTGTAATGTATCATTCTTAAATAACACTAAATAAATCAATTATGACATTATGAATAATAAATTCAAGACATAAATCAAATAGCTATTTTCTGTCATAGAACAACATGTCCAAAATAATGAATTATATTCATTTCCAAATATCAAATTATTAGATTTACATAGTTTGAATAGGCCAACATTGCCACTTAGTCAACTCAAAATTTATATCATGTAGTACAAATTACAATAATCAAAAGATGGAATTCCTTGTGATTCCTCTTCAATGCTTGCTACAACTGGTGGATGAGGACATGGTTTAGGCACTTTTCCACCCAACCATGAAGCTACACTTCCCTAGAATTCTTCCTAACTTGAATAATACCTAGCCCTACACAAAATACTTAGCAAGAGAAAATGATATGCAAGGTGGAATTTGGTGCGTTTCTAGCATAACTACATGCATTTCTATCCATAATTAGAACATGTAAGACCAATGTTAGGAAATGGTAGAGAGTTACATCATGAAATTAGTCCATTCAATATTGTGGGATACATAGCTTGGCCAAGCATACGTTATATACAACAAAAAAATGATAGATTTTGGAAAAGAAAAACCTATACCCTCTTATTCCATTTTTGGCACCCATCTAGAATGACAAATTTCTACATACAAAATGAAACACCCTTCCCTTCTAATCAATAATTTTTCAGACATATAATATGGTTTATAAAAGGTTATCCCAACCAACCTTTTTATGATAATAAATAAGAAAAGTCTACAAGCACAATCTTCATATGTTTCACTTAGGAAATCCCTAAAGTCAACAGATTCTTGCAAGTAACTGATTCATATTTAGTACTTCTATACATTATGCAATCAAAAATTTAGTCATTATATCATGATCTATTTTCATCAATTAAATGATATGTTGCACATTTCACAACACATGCACATCATCATTCAAATTACAAATAATTCCTTACTCCTTCCTACATGAAGTGAATTTATACATTATTCAAAATAAATTAAGTTGTTAAAAGAAGGTATATCATAGGTATGTGTATATACATAATTGGTTTATGTATATACAAATATATGGCCTTCAATTATAGTAATAAATTATGTGTATACATTCTTTTATAAAAACATAAAAGAATCATATTTCACACAAAATACTATGTTTCCATTTCCATAAAATGTGTAGAAAGAAAGCATTATATTTAAACAAAACTCATTTTCTAATAATAAATTTTGGATACAATCTGAGAATATTTTAAAAATGCACTGGTTTTACTTTAGTTTTCAAGAAAAATCCTTTAGTATTTTTACATGTTACACCAAAAAAAAAAAAAAGAGCATTCTCGTATCCATTTAATATATTCTTTTCCCTTTTTAATACTTTTTTCTAATCATGTTTCCATAGATACAAACATTGTTCGATAAAAATTTATTGAAGAATCCTTATATTTTTGTCATTCAGTCTGAATTATATTGGTTATTCAAAATCTTTTGATTCTAGCTATAATCAAGATAAGAGACATGTTTATTCTGGAGTTTCGTTGTAATCATTGATGAATGTGAGTGTTCATTCTGGAAACACCCCACTGTCATGGTTACAAATATGCACTAAATGGTACAAATAGCTCCCTTCGTGCCATAAGCATACTTAGGTCATTATGGAAGAGATAAATAGATGGTACAAACCCACAAAAACTCCTTCCAGTTGACATGCATTTGCATGTCTCATGACGTATGGTGAGACAATAAGAAAATCTTCAAGGGAATCATGCTTAAACAAGAGATGTTTCAACTTTAGAAATATATGGGAGTTGACTCTTGTCACCCTTAATTAGGCTCCATCAACCCACAGCCAACCAACATTTGCATTCTAGTGTATTGTGAAAGGAAACCTCGGTTGGAAGTTGAGGAACTATGCTAAGGGTCCATAGTAGATACAAATGTTTCATTAAGTGCTATGAATATAAAAATAAAAAGGCCCAAACTCTATTAGGAATGTAATATGAGTCAACCATAGAATCATTTGGTGAGTTCTTAATGTGGATATAGGGGCAAGGCTTCGGCCTTTACCCAACTCATGAAATTGATTCCTCAACTTAGCGAGTTACCCATAGTTGAATTGACTCTAAGATGGTCGATTAATATTTTGACCCAATGGAAACAATACATGCAAATGAAAAATGTTAACATAAATGAGAAACTAGACATTCAAAGAAAATTACATGGTGACAACATTATATTTGAGGGGTGAAAGCCAATTCAAAGAGGGTATCAACATTTGTCTATAAGCCAACTCCAATGGCAACTGCAATCGGCTATAAGCCAATTGAAATGGTAAAAGTGTTCGGCTATAAGCCAATTGAAATGGAAACAATATTCAACTATAAGCCGACTCAACCCAATTGGCTAATGCATTACAAATGCATAATGAACACCTCCTAAGGAAGGCCAACAAGGTACAATATACAGGTTTCTAAACCTATCTTAGTCATTGCTATCGTAACATCTAATGCCTCTAATTGACAATGCAAGATAGAATATTGATAATGTAAAGATAGCACAATAAATAAAATGAGGTCGTATAGGAGGATTCGAGGCCATATTAACATCTTTGAAAGCAAGAATAAGATCACCTAGAATGGACAATAACAAAATGAATCGATTGTACTCAGCTAACAATGTTATTCTAAGTGCAAGAACTTATAAAAGGCAACAATAGGATCAAGAGACCAAAGATAGTACAAAAGAGAGAGAATATGATGGTTGTATTCTCAATATGCATGAAGATGTTCAATTACAAGTATGTACAAGGATTTCTTATAAAGGAAAGCTAGGACATAAGGAAGGGCCATGAATGAGACAAGTGTCACATTCATGTGCAAGGGTAGGTAGAAAGAAATAATAGATAATTCCATGAAAGGTGGATAACCAACCTAAAGTGGAATTATCATGCCACGATAAGTGAAGATAAAAAGGTGATAACTAGATCACACCACAAAGAGTAGGATTTCTCCTACACACACTTCCCTAAGCATCCCAATCATATCTCTCAATGTATGCACAAACCTAGATGCAAGATGCAAATAACTAGGTGCCACAAGTGAAAACTACAATGATATGCATTCCCTAATTAAGCTTAAGTAAAGTGTAAAACTAAAATGCTTATTTACACCAACACCCCACCTTAAGTGCAACTGGGGGAATGAAGAATCAAGCTAACCATGCAATATAAGATTCAAGATGGGTCCTAGAAACTAGGTCATGTTAGGTACCCATGTAAAAATGCAATGCAATCTCTCACAAGTGAGGAAAGGGAGAAAACCTCATGGGAAAAACTCCCCCTCAAAAGAGAGAAGAAAACAAATAAATATACAAATGGAGAAGGACAAAACCCCAACATGAGGAAAAATTCCCCCCCATGAAAGAGAATAGAGAAGTCAAGTGACTCCCCTAGACACATCCATCACCCCCAAGAGAGCTTGCAATTGATGGTACTTACTCTCAGTATAGGGTTTGGTGAATATGTTGGAAAATTTATCTATTGTTGGACAATAGCACAAATCAATGAACTGGTCCTGAATAAGCTCCCTGATGAAGTGCATATGAATCTCAATGTGCTTGGTCCTCTGATGCTAGACTAGATTCTTGGAGATCATAATAGCACTGTGATTGTCACACCAAATGATTGTCAGACGTGGAATGGAAAAACCAAACTCAAAAAGAATGTGTTGAATCCAAATGGCCTCAATGGCAGTAGTAATAGCCCCCCTATACTCAACCTCTATCAATGAAAGAGAAATTGCATGCTACTTCTTGCTCTGCCATGAAACCGGTCCTGACCCAAGATGGAAGATGTAGCTAGAGGTGGAATTTCAATCAAAAAAATCACTAGCCCAATTTGAGTCGGTATATCCTACTAAGTCAAGTTGTGCACCTACTTCATAATGAATCCCATGTTGAGTACCCTAGATGTAGTTCAAGATGCATTTGGTGGCTTTCCAATGAAGCTCATGTGGTTTTTGCATAAAGTGGGAGACCATTCCAACCACATAAGTGATGTTAGGGAATGTATGAGTCAAATAGATGAGACTTCCAACAAGTTGAAAATACAAAGTGGCATCAACAAGTGGAGTGGAGCACTTATCCTCAAGCTTGACTCTTAAAAGAAAGGGAGTTAGAGCAAGCTTATAATCAGTCATGCGGAGCTGTGAAAGAAGATCAAGAGCATACTTGGGTTGTGACAATGTAATCCCAGATGAAGATTGTTGAATCTCAATGCCAAGAAAGTAGTGAAGAAGGTCCAAGTCGGTCATGGAAAATATATCCTACAAAGTAGTTTTGACACTGCCAATAATGGATGAGGTGCTTCCTATAATGTTCAACTCATCAACATAGAGCACAAGTATCAAATGTGCATCATCCTACCTCAAGATGTAGACATTCTAATCCAAATGACACCTGGTGAATCCTATGGAGAGAAGGAAGGAATCCATCTTGGCATACCAAGTCTGAGGGGCTTGCTTAAGGCCATAGAGGGACTTCCTCAACCTGCAAACCAATGAAGTATCTTGGATGAAACCCTGTGGCTGCTCCATATCAATCTCCTCATCAAGATCCCCATGTAGAAAATCACTCTTAACATCCATTTGATGTATTGCCCAACCATGTGAATTAGCAATGGCAAGTTTCAAGTGAATGGAAGTCATCTTTGTAACAAGTGCAAAGGTCTCAGTGTAGTCAACTCCTGCAACCTATGAGAAACCCTTTGCAACAAGTCATGCCTTATACTTATCAACACTCCCACCCACTGTATATTTGTTCCAATAGATCCACTTGCATTGAACCATCTTTCTCCCCTTAGGGAGAGGGAATAACTCCCAGGTGTTGTTCCTCATCAAGGAACTATACTCTTCCTCCATAGTTGTGTCCCATTCAGGAACCCCAGAAGCTTCCTTAAAGTATTATGGATCTAAAGCTGACGCAATGAGAGTATGTGGAAGAGGCTCATGCTCATGTTGTGACCCAGTCCTTTGAGTAGCCAAAGGATTCCCAACAAGTGGACCTGCTACCTCAAGAGTCTAACAAGCCCAATGAGGTCTAGTAGGGGTAGAAGGGTGAGGCTCCTCAACTAGAAGTGGACCCTGTGAGGATCTCAATATGTATGAAGATGTTCAATTACAAGTATGTACAAGGATTGCTTATAAAGGCAAGCTAGGACACAAGGAAGGGCCATGAATGAGACAAGTGTCACATTCATGTGTAAGGGTAGGTAGAAAGAAATAATAGATAATTCCATGAAAGGTGGATCACCCACCTAAAGTGGAATTATCATGTCACGATAAGTGGAGATAGAAAGGTGATAACTAGATCACACCACAAAGAGTGAGATTTCTCCCACACACACTTCCCTAAGTTTCCCAATCATATATCTCAATTTATGCACAAACCTAGATAAAATATGCAAATAAATAGGTGTCACAAGTGAAAAATACAATGATATGCATTCCCTAAGTAAGCTTAAGTAAAGTGTAATAAGTAAAATACTTATTTACACCAACACTAAGAATAACAGAGACAACTGATAAAGGAAAAATAACCATCGATATGTTAAATGGAAGGTTTCTAATGTTGGAAATGTGAGAACCTTGCAACATGAGCATCAAGTGTACATGGGATGTTTTGATTATTCTGGTGTTTTCATTGATGTCAATATTATGGCAACATAGTGGGAAACATACTTGGTATAACTAGAAGTTGATCTTTACTGGAAGTGTTATGTACTATTGAGTACATTGGTTTTTGAATTTGGAATTCACCACAAGATAATTTTTGACTCTTCTCTCTTACTCTCATTATTATGACTCTTTTAGATAGCTATATATAGGATCTTGAGGAGTTTTTTGTTGTGTACATAAAGTTATCAATGATAGAGTTTAACTCTGTACTCTACAATTGTTTCTTTGTTCTGTATACTAGTGTGGGAGACTTCACATTTTCTTAGAAAGAAAATTTTGGTGCTGCATTTCTAAGGGTGATCTCCTTGATGATAAAGTGATGAGAAATTGATGTAATATCAGATCTAGAAGGTTTTTATATTAAGGAGTGTGTGTGTGTGTTGACTTGGAGTTTTTGTAATTAGGTCCTATTCCTGCTTGACCTAATATATTACTTGTATTAAGAAGAATGATTATACTTTGTAGATGTTAGTTGGATCTCTTTCATATCTATGTTGACTTGATATGATACACTACATGGATTAAAAAAAAAATCTTATATGGTGCCGACATGAGGTATTTTGATTGTTTTTTTTACATCCAATTAGGCTGACCTAATTGATGTATGAAATGTACTTGTATATATACAAGACCTTTTTGGAGCTGAAGTATGTGGGGTAAGTGGATGAAAAGAGTGTGTGAGACTAAATTATTTATCAGTTGTGAGCGGTATATTATGGAAAAATTCAAGGATCATAGTAGAATGGTTAAGTGATTGCTATGCAGAGCAATACTTCAAATACATATCCTCATTGGAACTCAACAAAGCACACATAAGGTGCATCTCATCAGTTCATACTATTGGCAGTGGGCCCTATTCTTTTGTATCTTGGCTATTAGCCATTTCATTGTGTATTTAGGTTGTGATTCTTTTAAGGATAGTGAGTCCTAGTAGTGAGGCCTGTAATATTCTATATCTGAATATATTATATTGTGAGCTAATCCTCACCGTGGAAATTCCCATTTTAGGTTTACCATGTAAAAATCTGGCATTGATGTGTTTTGTGGAGTGATGTTCATTTCAATGTATTTATTTTGGTTTGCAATCATATGTTCTTTAATAATTAGATGGTTTACATCTAAATGGTTTAATGGAATACCGATTCACCCCCCCTCTTAGTATTCTAGATAATGAACAATTGGTAGTAGAGCTTGGTTCATTTGAAGAAGTTTAACAGCTTGAGGAATGTCTCAAAATTTTAGTTTATGGAAGACAAAACATTTATCATTCCTCCAAAAGTAATCTCTACTGAGCATTTAGAAGAAAAGGAAGATTTGACAATTAGGATGAAGGAAGAAAATAGGTGTATTAAGGATTTGAGGGAAAGATATGGAGAAATTAGTAATCAATTAAAATGGGCACATGATGATATCATTGGACTGCTAGAGCAATTGAAAGAAAAGAGAAGAATTGAAGACTATTAGAAAACTGAAATTCAGAGGAAGGAAGATGAATGTACAATGCTTGAGAAAGAAGTGGAAATATTGAAATCAGATCTAGAAAAGGAAAAAAGACTTGAGGATAAATTCAAGGTAAGCACTACAATGCTTGATAAATTCAAGCAAGAAGGACAAATTTCAAAGGTGGATCAACCTCCTAATATGAAGACTCGGTGCAATGATGGAAAACTCAGGAATCATAGAAGCAATACCGAAAGGACTCTCATCAAACAACCTAATTCTCAAAAGTATTTATCCTTTAATAGTGTATGTTGTTTTTGCAATAAATTTGGTCATAGGACAAATGACTGCAAAAGTAGAATGAATGATACTTTACCATTCTCCGACAAATGTTTTGAGTGTAAGAAGGCTATACATAAGGTTGTGGAATGTAGTGTTGGAATATGGATTCTAGTGTTGTCATTGATGGAAACCTAAGTCATTATTCTAGTTTGTAGATCAGGATTCACTCATACTGGTAGGTAGAGTGAAGAACAGAGTTTTACCGAATGAAAGAATGAAGAATAGGGTATCTGGTAAGTATGTCGATCCATATGCTTCACCAGATTATCATTTTAGGTTGTGGATCTTAGGGAAGGTTGTTGAGCATCTATTTTATCCTATTGTTAAGTTTTGTGTTGTTGCATCAATCAGTGTATAAGTTAGGAGATCCGACAGGATGATTTTTCTGTCTATTTGTTCTTGAAGGCCGACTAAGTGAATTTGGCATGTCGTAGATGTATAAGGAGTAATTGTTTAAATTTTTTTGTGTGTTGGAAATTTGGTTTTGGGTACCAACATAACATTATCCAACTTTGATGGGAAAACATTAAATATAATTTTTGATTTGAGCCGACCGTTGGAGAATATTTCATGTTTTGCTGAAGCCGACTTGAAGTAATTGAAATCCTTGATAGCAGATATATATGTGAGTTCAAGTAATTAATTTTGGTGTGAATAGGTGAGAAGAGTAGAGTAGATGTGTGTGTGAATATCAGAAGATTAGATGAGTGAATTTTTCTTGTGTAGAAGAGGATTTTTGTGAAGCGAATTAAGATAGAGCAGAGCAAAGTGTAGAATCAGATAGAAGGTCCAAAATTTGATCCATGAGCTTCATCAAAATTGATACCAGGAATTTTTAGATGCTATCCTCTTAGTTCAACCTTTTTTTGTAATCCAATCAATTTTTAAGGTAGGGAGTCTTCATGTAAGCAGTGAGATTTTTGAGCAGCGAGCTCTAGGCAATGTGCCTAAATGCATGTGCATTCCCTATTTTCTTATACTTTTAATAGAGTATAAATTATGGATTAATCTCCACTGTGGATTTTCCCCTAATAGGGTTTCCACGTAAAAATATTGGTGTCATGGTGTTTTGATTGTTTCCTTCATGTGCTTGCATCTTTACTTCTATTGAAATACTGTAAATGGTTTAAGATCTAAATAAAATAAGAAAATTGTTGAACACTGAATCACCCCCCCTCTCAGTGTTCCTTGAGTCCAAAAATTGGTATCAGATCTGAGTTCCTCTACATAAGTTTAACAACTTGAGGTGGATCTTGGAAAGTAATGGACTCTAGTGTTCTTCAATAGTAGCTTGTGGTGGCACTTGATGATCTTGATCAGTCTAATGCAAAAGTTATGGAATTAAAAGAAAATCTTCAGGATGCTGAAAAATTCATTCAATCTTTGAAGGATAAAATCAATGAGTCAAGAGAAAAGAGGAAAGAATTATGTGATTAGCTAAAGCAAAAATAAAGTAAACTCTTAGAAGATGTTCACTTGAATCAAACCCTAAAAGAAATAACTGAAGAATGTGAAAAGCTTGCTAGAGACAATGTTGCTCTAAAGCTTGAGATGGAATCTATGGTAATGAGGCAAACTAAGGAGATTGAAGAAAGAAAGAAGAATGAGGAGAATCTGGCCCAGTCCTTAAAAGAAAAATCTGAAGAATGTAATAGAGTAAATGGTGGATTTTTTCAGTTGGAGATTGAACTACAACAATCCAAAAATAATGAACAAGAGCTTGAAAGACAGATAGTTATTCTTGAAGATGAACTCACTACTACAAATGAATACAAGGAGAATTTTAGGATCAGTTATGCTAAGCTTGATGAACTAACTAAAGGACAAAAGGATGAAAATGACAAGTGAGGTCTTGAATATGAGAAGGGAGAAAACTCTAGATCTGAACATAAGGATTCTAGACAAAGAAAATAGATGAACAAAGGAAGAAGATATTTGGTAATACAACCCAATGCTCAGAAGTTTAATGGTCACTTCTTTTCTTGTAATAAAATTGGTCATACAGCTTATCAGTGTAGAAGTAAAATAAATTCAAGCAGTCCATCATTTCTTGGTCAGTGTTTCAATTGCAACAAGTTTGGTCACAAGTCAATTGAATGTAGAAGTATGTTTGTCAATGTAAGGAATATTAAATGCTACACCTGTGGAAGATTTGGGCATATTGCTAACAAATGCAGATCAAGTGGAAATCAATGGAATGAGTGGTCTAGACAAAGAAATCCTATGTGTTACAATTGCAACAGATTTAGTCACATTGCAAGATTTTGTAGGAACAAAAACATGGATAGAAGAGGTCCAATATACAAAGGTAGAATTTCATAGACAAATAATAAAGGAAAAGGGAAAATGACTATGGAAGAGATAAGAGATAAAATGAAGAAAACATGGGTAAGGAAGAGTGAATTTGATGAAGGAAATAAGCCCATACCGGAAGCAGGTTCTGGTAATTCCTCCAGAAATTGATCTCAGGCCATTGGCCTAGGGGGAGTTTTTCAACAAAATCCTTTTTCCCCTTCTCGATAGCTAGCACCAAAATGCAGGAAGTTGTTAGTTGTTGTGCTAGTGGTTTACAATTGTATCAATGGTCATTTATGTAGAAATTTGTGAAGTAGAAGGTCCGCAGATGAATTTTTCTTTGTGCTGTTTGAGAAAGCAGAGTATCTAGAACACCTAGGGAAAAACATTTAATACAATAAAGTGGTTAGGTGTACGAGTTATAAAAGGGTATTTAGAACCCTCATTTGTCATCTTGCATTGAAGTAGAATAGAAGGAGAGCCTCTACAACCAAATTTTCAAGGAGTAGAGACATTTCAGCTGTGAATTCATCAAGTATTTCAATTGCTTGTAAAATTATCACTAAATTTGTTGTTCGGTAGAAAACTTGTTTGGTATGGAAGGAAAAATGAATCAAATCAAAGGAATTGTGAATTTAGATGTATACAATAGTGAGAAGATTAGGGATGTGAGAAATTTGTTGTCAGTCGATGAATTGAAATGGCTTGAAGGTGTAAAACACAAAATTTTGGACATTTGGAGTGAATATCCATACTTTGATAACACAAAAGTCGTCAGGTTTATATTGAACAAATTGAATGATGACATTCTAACTCTGGATAAACCCTATCACATTTCAAAAGAGGTAATCAAGAATTTGATTGGATTATGCAATTTTGGGGATATTCCAAAAAAGAATTTGATTTAGAACAAGGAGGTCGAAACCCTAATTGGAGTAACTAGAGATCATAGGGCCTTGATAATTTCAAGGATCAAGGATCCGATAACAAGGTACATTATGCATGGAATTTATTACAAAATATTTTTTAGGAATAGGGAAGGAACAACTTCAACATGCACAGTTTATCTCTCATAAAATGATAATGGAGGATCATGATTTCTATTTGTGTGGATTGCTAAAAGATCAATTGATGGAAAATGTGCAACTAACAAAGGAGGTAGATTACGCCTTCAGGTTTGGTACCTTGGTCATATGTCTTGTGTTTTGTTTTTTGAATTGCTTGTCGTATATTGATAATGTTGTTTGGAAAGAAAATGGGTCAGTTTGCAAAAAAAAATTTGAACATTCTAATACTTTGGGAAACTATGAGCAAGAGTATGCAAATTTCTTTAGGGAATTGCTAGGGAAGTTTGGTGCAATTAGAATTTCTATTCTAGTAAAAAAAATTGAAGTTGGATCATCTTCCGGTGAAATGGAAAGGAAGAAGAAAAGACCTGAAGAGATTGTTGTTTACACTCCTCTGAAACACAAGTCTCCAAAATTTAAGGAAAAGGTAAAGAACAAGTAATTATGGACATACCAGATGAGGAATCTGATGAGTACACTCCAAAGGAAGAACCTGAATCAGTTGAACCGAATGTAGTAATGGCAGAAGGAAGTGAAGAAGAAGATGTTTTATCCAAAGAAAAGATATTCCAACTTGTTCAAGAGAAAGATGGGATGCAAAAAATTGTTGACTTGTGGTCTGAGAGACCCTCATATGAGCAGGACCTGATCGAGAGCACATTGAGTACTTATCTTTTGCATAATGTATTTTCAAAAGAAATGATTGAATGCATTAAGGATGCTATGGTCTCTGAGTCCCCAGATAGGAAAGAGGAAGAAATAATTCTACATCTAAAGGAGCAGTTCAGGCTATCTCTTACCAAATTGAAAAGGAAAATGAATGTATTGAGGCAATGCATAAATTCATAAAATAACATTTACAACTATTTTCTTCATTGGCCTCATGTCGTTGGGAGATATCACAAAAAGCTAGAGCATATTGAAGCTAAGTTAATCAAAATTGGTCAGGATTATAACATGTTTCAGGATAAGGATGGTGCAGTCAAGAAAAGGATTCAAGAGTTGCAATCTCAGCATGCAAAATTTCACTTCACCAAAAACAACCTTGTGGACACCTTTTGGAAAGTGAAGGATTTAACCGAATGTAGACTGGAGCAACTAATTGAGGTTCTGAGGAAAGGAGAAAATTAGAAGAGGCAATCACTATTCCTGAATCTCTCATTTAGATTATTAATAGGACATCTGAGAACAACAACTTGGTCATAATAATTGGGATTGCAGTGGAAGCATGGAAGAAGTTTCTTTAGGAAATGAAACATAAGTACAAAATAATTTTTTGAACCAAGTAATAGTTGTATTTCTTCAAATTTTGAACTTTTTGAAAGAGGGAATGACTGTAGTAAAATATATGTTTATCATTGATTTCAAAGGGGGAGAGAGAGCAGTGAAAAAATCCTTATCATTCTAAGAGGGAGCTATGTTTTTAATTTTGAAATTTTGAAATGTAAAATGGGAGAGAGAGCGTAATCATATTGGTTTTGACACTAAGTGTTGCCATCAATTCCAAAGGGGGGTATTGTTAGCATATGGCTTGTTAGTTGGCATATGGCTTCTAGTGTTGTTATTGATGGTAACCTAAGTCATTATTCTGGTCCACAGCTCAAGATTCACTCATATCAACAGGAAGAGTGAAGAACAAAGTAAATTATCGGATGAAAGAATGAAGAACATGGTATTCAGTTAGTATGTCAATCCGTATGCTTCACCGAATTATCATTTTAGGTTGTGGATCTCAAGGAATGTTGATGAGCATCTATTTTATCCTATTGTTAAGTTTTGTGTCGTCGCATCAATCGGTGTATAAGTTAGGAGATCTGACAAGATGATTTTTCTGTCTATTTGTTCTTGAAGGCCGACTAAGTGAATTTGGCATATTGTGGATGTATAAGGAGTAATTTTTTAATTGTTTTTTGTGTTGGAATTTTTTTTGGGTCCCAGCATAACATTAGCTGACTTTGATGGGTACACATTAAATATAATTTGTGATTTGAGCCAACCGTTGGAGAATATTTCATGTTTTGTTGAAGCTGATTGAAGTGATTGAAATCCTTGATAGTGGATATACATGTGAATTTGGGTAATTCATTTTGGTGTGAATAGGTGAGAAGAGAAGAGAAGATGTGTGTACGAATATCAGAAGATCAGATGAGCAAATTTTTCTTGTAGATAAGAGGGTTTTTGTGAAGCGAATCAAGGCAGAGTAGAGCGAAGTGCAGAATTAGATAGAAGGTCTAGAATCTAATCCATGAGCTTCACTGAAACTGATACTAGGAATTTTGAGATGTTATCCTCTCAGTTCAACCTTTTGTTGTAATCCAATCATTTTGTAAGGAAGTGAGCCTTCATGTAAGCAACAAGATTTTTGAGAAGTGAGTTCTAGGTAGTGTGCCCGAATTCATGTGCATTCCCTATTTTCTCATACTTTTAACAGAGTATAAATTGTGGATTAATCTCCACCGTGGTTTATCCCCTAACAGGGTTTCCACGTAAACATCTTGGTGTCATGGTGTTTTTATTGTTTCCTTCATGTGCTTGCATCTTTACTTCTATTGAAATATTGTAAATGGTTTAAGATCTGAATAGAATAAGAAAATTGTTGAACACTAATTCACCCTCCCCTCTCAGTGTTCCTTGAGTCCAACATGTAGAAGTCAAATGTTGAATAAAGCATTTTTATTTAATGGCTATTGTTATCACTACAACTTGTTTGGACACAAGGCTAATCAGTGCAACTATAGATTGAATAAAAGAAGATCTGGATGGAAGAATGTTGTTTGTCATGAATGCAGTAATCTAGAACATTTTACTAGAGAGTGTGGAAACAAAAGGATAAAAAATAACTATCCAGAAAAAAGACATGAACCAATCATTGATCCGGAAGAGGTAAGAAACGAAATGAAGAGAATTTGGAGAAAGGAAGGAGAATTCAAGAAAGTAAATTAGTATCATCAATTTTATCTATGTTTTCCTCTGGTGCAAATATGCCCGTCAAAATTTAAGTTAAGCAATGCCTTAGGGGGAGCAATAATCAGAAAATTTAATAAACCCCTCATCAATATATGATGTCATATCATGACGAAAGTGCATTTAATAAGGTTACAAATTCAAGATTTCATTCAAAATGAATTTCTCAAACACATGTGTGAAGAATGAAGTTCAAAGCATTTGAAAGGATGGAAATGTACATGAATTCTGAGGTGATCTAGTTGCAATTTGAAGCATTTATTCTAGAAACATTTAGGATGAAAGAAATAAATTCAGAAGTATCAAGGAAATGACATTTAACAAAAGGTATTTGTGAAAAAGGAGAGACATGTAGAAGAAGCTTGAAGAAACTAGAGCAATTTCATGCAGCAAAGTTTTAGGATTTAGTGAAGGAAGAGGAAATTGAAGAGGATTCAAAGCATGCTCCAGAAGCTGAAAATCTAATCCTGCTCTTTGTTTTCAATTACAAAGGTATTCTACTTAAACATATTTCAATTTTATGCCATGGATAATTCAAAGGTTGTGAATATTTCAGATAGATTACATATCAAATCGAGGAAGTATTCTCTGAAAAATCTATCAAATGAAGTTGTTAGTGCATTTTCTAGCATTCCTCCTAGAGTATTACCTACTAAGGATATCTATGCATACGTTTATATTAAAATTGAGGAAATATCACCGGTGATCTGATTAGGATCTAGGATTAATTGCTTATAGAATGCGTAACGTAAAAGATCAATTATTACAACAATTAACATAAATGATTACATAATAAAATGCTCAAATGGATAAATGAACATAAAATAAATGCCAAGATAATGAACTGAGAAAGAAAGAGAGAAGAAATAGAGAGACAAAACCACAATTGATAACGGAGTTCGTCCCTAAGGACTACGTCTCCGGGCCCCTCTCCAACGGAGTGACCGATCCGATTATACTCCAAAACAGTTACAATTGCTTCAAGACTATCTCCTTCAAGCACAACAGCATGACATTACTCTGATGTGCATAAATGTCTTCAAATCTCTCGAGCATTCTCTCGCTATCTCACCACTTGGACTTGGAAAACAAAGGCCTATACCCCTCCTTTTATACCAAAAGTTTGCCTAATTAGGCTTAACCACCAAATTAAATGCTCAACCTCCTTATGACCTCGTACAAGATATCTGGTATCTCCATTTTGGCTTCTGGTTCAGATTGTTAGAGGTGGTTTTGATTGTTTGTGGCTTAAAAAGCCATTTTGTTAAGGTTCGGTCTATATTCTTATAACAAAAGTAAACAAACTCCCACTTATGATCGAGGATATGCCGTGGCATGCTGGTGAACATATATTTTGCTAACTGCATGGTCGGCAGTTCCAACCCCGCCGGCCACGCCTTATACCCGAATCCACTAATTTTAAACAATAAGAACAAATGCATCTATACATATAGTTGGCACCTATGTTTAGTATAACAGCTAATGCCCTGGTTGTTCCGGCCGAGGTTGCGGGTTCGAGCCAGGATAAGAATTTTTGTTGAAACCAACTCAAACCGACCGCCGAAGACCTTGGCCACGTGTCCAAATGCCATTCGTTGTATATGTTGACTGTATCACCTGCGTGTCACTATCAAAGCCATCCACGTGTCGACCTCTCATTCACCGCAGGTGCTGACCGAGCCACCACGTGTCCGATGACTGGACTGTTGTCTGTACCAGACGGCTGGACACGTGTCACATTGTGATTGGTCCGTACCGATGACTCACCTACCATGTGTCTCAGCCGAATTCATCCATGTGGATTCCGTACAGTATGGACTGACACGTCAGCATGATGACGTCATCCTCTGTACCCTCTAGTTGACTGAAGTTTGACTGCTTCTAACTCAAGCATATGATGTCGGATTTCAACGAAACGAACGCCATCGGAATCATCTCGACGAGCTCTTCACGATGATGCTACTTCCATCGATTTCCGAGATGATTATTTTTTTCACCTTCTGGTCGCCCCGAAAGCCAGTTTGACTGAAAGTTTAACTGGTCGTAACTTGCACAAATGGAGTCCTTTTTTCCCCATTCAAGTTGCGTTGGAATCAAGACGTCGTTCTTTTTCTGATGAAGCTAAAATCTAGAGTATTGGGAAAACTTCAATTTTCACTAAAAAATTGTCCCCTGGATCAGGCCTCCCCACTGGAGAGCTTTTGGACCTCCGAAAGCTTGATTACTTGGAAAGTAAGTGAGGGTAAAGTTCCCTCACTTTACCAATCTCCATCCATCTTGCTTTGCTTGGATGCATCCCCTTTAGGCCCACTTTGAGGTATTCAACATCTCCTCTTCGTGAAGTTCTGACATTCCTATCGAGAATAACATCTTCTGGCAACTCTGACATGTACTCTGGAGAAAGGTCATCAACTGATGGAACTTGAATGTCTGAGACTTCATCTAGGATCATTGGAGGCTCATACAGTTTCAAATTCTCAACATTGACAACCGAGGAAATATGCATGTATGGAGGAAGATTGAGGCGGAAGGCATTAGTACCAATCTTCTCAAGGATCTCAAAAGGACCATATCTAATTGGCTTAAGCTTTTTACCTTCACCTTGCATCCTTTCCTTGCTGATGTGTAACCAAACTCTGTCCCCAACCTGAAAATGATGATTAGTGCGATGCTTGTCATGGAAAACCTTGTATTTTGCTTGGCTCTGTTTCAACTGTACTTCCACTACCTGATGAATTGCTTGGATTTTCTGGATGAACTTCAAAGCCTTCTCTACATCATGGCGTCCATCTTCAACATCATCTTTCCCAAAAGAAAAATCCATCGGTGTCTTGGGCACATAACCAAAGCATGTCTCGAAAGGAGACCTCTTAGTAGAAGAGTGTGCTGCATGGTTATAGGCATGTTGCACATAATGAAGACTCTCATCCCACAACTTAGGATGCTTACTACAGTAACCTCTGAGTAGATGCACAACTGTCCTATTTACAACCTCTGTCTGTCTGTCGGTCTGCGGATGGAAGGCTGTACTCTTCTTTAGTTTGGTGTCCATGAGTCCCCACAAAGCTGACCAAAATTCCCCCAAGAATCGAGAATCTCGATCTGATACAATAGAAGTAGGTAACCCAAAATGAACCCATCCAAATTGAAAGTACATATGAGCTGTTAGTTCAGCAGTGACTTGCTTTTTACATGGCATTAAGATACACATTTTGCTGAGTCGATCAACTACTACATACAAATAATAAAGTCCCTTCCTAGACATAGGTAACCCCCCAACAAAGTCCATTGACACACTTTCCCATGGACGAGAAGGTACAGGTAGAGGTGTGTACAAACCCAACTTCCTGTTACTAGGCTTACTAGTTGCACACATAACACAACCTCTAATATACTTAGTTACAGTTTCTTGCATACGAGGCCAATAACAATATTTCTGCAGCCGAGTCAATGTTTTGTTTACCCCAAAGTGTCCTGCAATCAATGAGGTATGTGCTTCTCTAATAACCTGTGCTTGTTCATCCTTTGGAACACATAATTTACCCAAGTGATATAACAATTTATCCTGCACATAATAATCTTTCTCTTCTACATGTTTACCTTTCATTAAAGTAGCATAGATATCCTTAAAGTTCTCATCATTAGTATATTGTTCTTGAAAACTTTCATGAACCATAGAACTATTATGAAGGATTATCAAAGCATTCATCATAGGAGGTCTAGAGAGCATGTCTGCTACTTTGTTATGGGTACCTTTCTTATACTTAATAACCAAATGAAACTGTTGTAGAAAACCCATCCACCGAAAGTGCCTACTTTGTTGCAGTTTAGTTTGTGAGTGCAAATACTAAAGTGGCTGGTGATCAGTGTGGATTACAGTTTCTTTCCCCATTATGTAATGTTTCCATTTTTTAACACTCTGAACTAAAGCATAAAGTTTGTTATCATAAGTGGGATAGTTACTTACTGCTCCTGAAAAAGTTTCAGAGTGGTAGCAAACTGGTTTACCTCCTTGCATGAGTATTGCTCCCATGGCAAATCCACTCGCATCTGTCTCGATCTCAAATGGTTGATGTAGATCCAGTAAGGCCAAAACTGGTGCGGTGCTCAACTTTCCCTTCAAAGTGTCGAAAGCCTTCTGTTGTGGACCTCCCCACTGAAAATTTGCCCTCGTACTGGTTAATGCATGTAATGGTGATGCTATATAAGAGAAATTTGCAATAAACTTTCTCCAGTACTGAACTGCACCTAGGAAACTTCTGACCTCTGTGACTGTACTTGGCTTAGGCCAGTTTACAATGGCTTCGACCTTCGCAGGGTCTACTTTCAATTGACCATCCCCTACGACATAGCCTAAGTACACTCAGGATGTCTTAGCAAATTCACATTTAGACATCTTTACATACAATTTTTCTTTTCTCAATACATCAAAGACTTTCTTTACATGACTTACATGATCTTCGAAAGTTCGACTAAATACCTCAGATTTATCATCTTCTTTGGCTTTTACAAGCATCAATACAAAGTTTTTACTTGAGTTGACTAACCTCTTCATTTGACCAGCATTAACTAGTGTAAGATTAGTCTTCACCTTATGTGCCCGTACAATGTATTCTACCCCATCTTTAAAAAGATGATACCTATTCTCCTCCCTATAAAAGATTTCTTTTCTGTCATAAAGATAAGGACTCCCTAACACAAGCCCACAAATATCCAAAGGGACCACATCGACTTCTACCTCATCTACAAAGTTTGCAGTGATAGCAAATCTCAATTTACACTGTTTAGTTACTTTTAATTGTGCATCATTGCAAACCCATCTGAGTGGATATGGTTTCGGATGAGGTGTTGTAGCCAAATTAAGTTTCTTTACAACTTCTTCAGATATTAAGTTGACTTGTGAACCCGTATCAAACAGAGTATCAATCTTAGTGTGTTTTGTTACAACACGAATATGAAACAATTCATTTCTTTGCTGATCAACCTTAGGAGAAGATTCTTTACTTGTACTTGCACTGGCATTAGAAAAACTTGCATCAGATGAGAGAGATATACCTTTCCCTTTACCTTGGATTCTGGTAGCAACAATCTTCGTCTCATCTCCGGAGTTAGAACCAAGATCTTGTTGAATCACTGCAGTAGTCTTTTGCTTGCCTTTGTTACCTCCATATCTTTTCGGCCTCAACTCAGGATGAAGCTTCCAACATCTTGAATCATCATGCCCCTCTTTCATGCAATGGGAGCATGTGGGTTTCTCACCCTCTTTCTTAGTTGTAGCTATTTTCTTCCCTTTGCCTTTATCTTTGTCTTTTTCTTTCCCTTTAGACTTACCCTCAAACATAGATGGCTTCTTAGAAAAGTTATCACTAAACGTGTTCTTACCCCTTGACTCTAAATGAGTAGCTTGAACAGACACCTCGTCTAGATTGTTGGGACTCAACATCAAAATAGTGTGCCTAAGGTAAGAATGTAAACCACCAATATACTTAAGTAATGTGTCTTGGGTATACAAGGGAACATTAAGAGCAATGGCCCGTTTCCTAAACTCATGAGTATACTCCTAGACAGACTGCCCCTTACCTTGCCTAAAGGTTTGCCAATTCATGGTTAACTGTTGCATGTAACCTAAAGGGTAGAATTGTTTCCTAAGGGCAGCAACAAACTCCATCCAAGACATATTAACTTGACCATGGTGAGCAATTTCTTCATGAGTTTTACTCTCCCACCAGGTGAGAGCTGTACCTCCCAACCAGAGAGTTGCTAATTGAATCCTAGAAGCATCTTCTACTAGTCCTTGAATCCTACAGTATACTTCTACTTGTTGGACCCAATCGTCTAACTTCTCAGCATTTAACTCCCCACAGTATTTAGGTAACTCAAATTTTACATCAAGCTTAATTACAGGCTTAGATTTTCTCTTAAATGGATTTACATTAGAAGAAGGAGAAGGAGAAGGAGGAGAAGAAGGGGAAGAAGAAGAAGAGGGAGAAGATGGAGGAGAAGGAGTTTTTGGAGCTTTCCCCTTTGTGTCTTTCTGATATTCCTACTTCTTGTGCTTTGAAGAACCTCCCTTTTCATGCTTCTTCTTGTCTGCATAAAGTTTGTCCACCATCGCCTTCATGTCAAGGAATAGTTTCTGGAAATCCTTGTCATTGAGCTCTGAACTTTGTCCACCTTCTTTCGCTTCCATCTGTGACGGTTGATTAGCTCTTCGTCTTCCGATCTCTGGATTATATTCTTCAAGTTCTCCTTCACCTCGTTGCAACCTGGATCTCGTTAGCATTCAAATTGCAATACAAGCCACACACAAAGCTCTGATACCAACTTGATCTAATTAGGATCTAGGACTAATTGCTTATAGAATGCGTAACGTAAAAGATCAATTATTACAACAATTAACATAAATGATTACATAATAAAATGCTCAAATGGATAAATGAACATAAAATAAATGCCAAGATAATGAACTGAGAAAGAAAGAGAGAAAAAATAGAGAGACGAAACCATAATTGATAACGGAGTTCGTCCCTAAGGACTACGTCTCTGGGCCCCTCTCCAACGGAGTGACCGATCCGATTATACTCCAAAATAGTTACAATTGCTTCAAAACTATCTCCTTCAAGCACAGAAACATGACATTACTCTGATGTGCATAAATGTCTTCAAATCTCTCGAGCATTCTCTCGCTATCTCACCACCTGGACTTGGAAAACAAAGGCCTATACCCCTCCTTTTATACAAAAAGTTTTCCTAATTAGGCTTAACCACCAAATTAAATGCTCAACCTCCTTATGACCTCGTACAAGATATCTGGTATCTCCATTTTGGCTTCTGGTTCAGATTGTCAGAGGTGGTTTTGATTGTTTGTGGCTTAAAAAGCCATTTTGTTAAGGTTCGGTCTATATTCTTATAACAAAACTAAACAAACTCCCATATATGATCGAGGGTATGCCATGGCGTGCCGGTGAACATATATTTTGTTAACTGCGTGGTCGGCGGTTCCAACCCTGCCGGCCATGCCTTATACCCGAATCCACTGATTTTAAACAATAAGAACAAACGTGTCTATACACATAGTTGGCGCCTATGTTTGGTATAACGGCCAACGCCCCGGTTGTTTCAGCCGAGGTTGCGGGTTCGAGCCAGGATAAGAATTTTTGTTGAAACCAACTCAAACCGACTGCCGAAGACCTTGGCCACGTGTCCAAATGCCATTCGCCGTATATGCTGACTGTATCACCTGCGTGTCACTGTCAAAGCCATCCACGTGTCGACCTCTCATTCGCCGCAGGTGTTGACCGAGCCGCCACGTGTCCGATGACTGGACTACTGTCCGTACCAGACGGCTAGACACGTGTCACATTGTGATTGGTCTGTACCGATGACTCACCTACCACGTGTCTCAGCTGAATTCGTCCATGTGGATTCCGTACAGTACGGACTGACACGTCAGCATGATGACGTCATCCTTTGTACCCTCTAGTTGACTGAAGTTTGACTGCTTCTAACTCGAGCATACGATGTCGGATTTCGACGAAATGAATGCCGTCGAATTGTCTCGACGAGCTCTTCACGATGACACTGCTTCTGTTGATTTCTGAGATGATTATTTTTTTGCCTTCTGGTCGCCCCTGAAGCCAGTTTGACTAAAAGTTTGACTAGCCGTAACTTGCACAAATGGAGTCCTTTTTTCCCTATTCAAGTTGCGTTGGAATCAGGACATCATTCTTTTTCTGATGAAGCTGAAATCTGGAGTATTGGGAACACTTCAATTTTCACTAAAAAATTGTCCCCCGGATCAACCGGCTCGGTTAAGTATCTTATGGAAGAATGAGTTGGAAGAAACTCTTGATGCATATAAGATATTAGTTGAAAATAAGTTGGATATATGGTGGAAAGCCCCATTATTTGAATTCGATAAGAAATGCATTTGAATGACCTTAAGTAGGATTCATGATGAATCTATTTGGGTTGATAAAGCACATCTAATAACCAAAGAAGTTATAAGAGATGTAATTGGTTTGTGTTCCTCCGGACCAGTTCCTAGATGAAAGATTGTTGATGAACAAGAGATAATTGAGATGATTGATGTGACCCTTCAAGGAAAAGAACTCATTTTGAATACAATTGAATATCCACTCATTTGGTATGCTGCAATGGTTATTGGTCACAAAGTTTTCTTACCAAGTAGTGACTTCACAATTTCTAGTGCTACCATTTACACTGCTCTTGATATGGTCAGGAATGGAATGGATTATGAACTTTGTGAGTTACTTCAATTTCATCTATTGAAGAACTTAAAAGAGATCAAGAAGAATAAGAAAAGCACATTCTACTATGGTACCCAAACAGTTTGTTTAATCTTTTACTTTATGAAAGAGTTATCAATAATTGGAAGGATAGAATGGAAAAACTCAAAACCTATAGCTCATCAGATTAGGAAATACATTGCAAATCTTGGTGGCTTGGATTCTCAAGAGGTTGCTCTTGATTCATTCTTTAGAAAATTTTAGATGAGGATGAATAAAAGGTCAAGAATTCTAGAAGATGTGATTGAGAAGTACTCCAGAAATATTAATTTCCTAGTTTCTACATATTTTTGTTATATGAAAGTAGTTGAATCTAGATTGGTGTGGAATTTTGAACTTGATTATGAAGTAACTAAGGTTGAGATTGATCATTATGCAAAGGTTCTTCTAGAAAGCCCTAAGAACCCTAACATAGAAAAAATATCTATGACTGAAGCCTCTGACAGTGCAACCGGAACAAGAAAGAAGAGAAAAGGTGTTGTTATCAAACAAGAAATATTAGAAGGAAGTGAATTAGAGAGAGTTCAACATGAGCATGAAAGCATAAAATTAAAGAAGCATTGAAAGAGCTATAGAAATTAATCCATGGTGCCAACTTTGATTCATCTATATCATCTTTGGAAAATCTCAAGAATATGATTAACTCTTTGAAAGCTTACATTACCATAATAGAAGTACAAACTAGAAATAGGTCTACAAAAGAAAATATAGAAGATATCAAGAAGAGATGCATAGATGCACATCATAGAGTAGTGAAGGAATTAAAGGATGTACATGAGTGTGAGAAAGAAGCTCAAAATTTTCTTTCTTTCTATTAGAATTGGTCCAATATGACACTAACTATAAGAGATGAAATAAGGAAGAGTGGAACTCGAATGAGTACTCAAGCAGATATGTATAGCTTGGTCGATGATAGGAACAATCAGAGATGGTCCTACATTGTGCAGCTACAAGAAAAATTCTTTGCCCTTCAGGATCAAAGAATAGAAGTAATTAAGAAGTTTGTGGCACTCATAGATATGGTAAAACCCAGACACATTCTTGTATCTAGTTCTCTTGACAATATTGGTAGTCTATCAGAAGTTAATATTAGTCCCAATACTTTGGAAGATGGTGTAGAGTCTTTAACTAAGCTTGAACTACTACACAAGACTTGCAAGCACAAAAGGATCTTGGGAAGAAGGAAAATCCACATAGGAAGTTATTCTAAAGAATCTCAAAGCTTCTTCCTCCTTAGGTTAACATTTCTTTTATGATGCCTGATCAATTTTTAATGCACTTACTTATTTGAGGAATTATACTAGACCCCTTCATAAATTTTTCTATTGATGTCAAAGGGGAGATAGATAGATAGAGGAAAAACATTTTTGAGAAGCATTAAATTTGAAAGGGGGGGTATTCAATTATCTCTTATTGGTATAAATTTTTTTTTGATATGCATGTTGCCATCAATGCTAAAGGGGGAGTTTGTTCAAAATGTGGGAACCTTGCAACACGAGAATGAATTTCACATGGGTTGTTTTTATTATTCCAGTGTTGTCATTGATGTCAATATTATGGAAACATAGTGGTAAACATATTTGGTATAATCAAAAGTTGATCTCTACTAGAAGTGTTCTATACTGTTGAGCCAGTATATTGGTTTTTGAGTTTGGAATTCACCACAAGATGAGATTTGACTCTGATCTCTTAATCTCATTATTATGAATATTTTTGATAGTTATATCTAGAATCTTGAGGATTTTTGTGTTGTGCATAGAAATTTATCAATGATAGAGTTTATCTTTGTACTCTACTGGGTTGTTTCTTTGTTTTGTATACCAATATGGGAGACTCCGCATTTTCTTAAAAAGAAAATTTTGGTGTTGTGGTTCTAAGGGTGATCTCCTTAATGATAATGTGATGAGAAACTGATGTAATATCATATCTGGAAGGTGTTTATCTTATGGAGTGTGTGTGTTGACTTGGAGTTTTTGTGATTAGGTCCTATTCCTGGTTGACCTAATATATGACTTGTATTAAGAAGAATGATTAGAATTTGTAGATTTTAGTTAGATCTCTTTTAGATCTATGCTGACTTTATATGATACACTACATGGATAAATTTTTTTTAATCTTATATGGTGCTGACATGAGGTTTTTTTTTTATTTTTTACATCCAATTAGGCTGACCTAATTGATGTAAGAAATCTAATTGTATATAAACAAGACCTTTTTGGAGTTGAAGTGTGTGGGGTAAGTGGATGAAAAGAGTGTGCGAGCCTAAATGATTTATTATTTGTGAGTGGTATATTGTGGAAGAAGTCAAGGATCAGAGCAGAATGGTTAAGTGACTACTATGCAAAGTAGTACTTCATATAGAAAGCCTCATTAGAACTAAGCACAACACACGAAAGGTGCATCTCATCAGTACATACTATTAGTAGTGAGCCATATTCTTTTTTATCTTAGTAGTTAGCCAGTTTATTGTGTATTTAGGTTTTAAGCCATTTGAGGATATTTAGTCATAGTAGTGAGCCGTATAATATTCTATATCTAGATATATTATATTGTGAGCTAATCCTCAATATGTTTTTTCCCATTTTGGGTTTTCCACATAAAAATATGGTGTTGATGTGTTTTGTGGAGTGATGTTCATTTCAATGTCTTTATTCTAGTATGTGGTCATATGTGCTTTAATAATTGGATGGTTTACATCTAAATTATTTAATGTAATACTGATTCAACCCCCCCCTCTCAATATTCTAGACAATCAACATCTAATATTATCATACCTCTATTTATCACCCAAGGCCAACTATTGGCTAAGATGAGTGAAATAGAAAATGAAACAACCATATTTTTCCTCCAAAAAATCAATTTTTTTCCTCCTTCCTCAAAATTCAACCCCCTTCACTGGCTTTTCCTCGAACCCCCCTCTAATCTTGCAATTCTCCTCTACTTTTTGAATATCCATGCATTTTCATTCTATATTTGGTTTTCTTCATAAGTAGTCACCCCCTATTCTTTTCCATTAAAAGATATTTTACAAGGATTGTGGGTGGCCACTTGCTCATTTAGATTCCATTATTTCTAATTTGAAAATATAGAGAAATTTATGATAGCCCATCGCAGCTCATGGCATTTAATTCATAAAGAGAATTTAAATAAAATTGTTCATTTTATCTCTTCATGTGTTCATATTATTTTATATATATACAAATATACATATTTATATATATGTTTATATGTGTATTTAATGTACGTAAAATTATCCCTTTTTCAATCTTAATTTGGGAATAATTAATAATAAAATGAGCTTAATTATGCCTTAATTTAGTGTTGTAATATGTTTTTCATATTCACATTAAATTTAGGGCCTTTGTTAATAAAATGGACTGAATTGTGCCTTGTTTTTTGGTGTTGTAAGGTGTACCTTTACACTTTCACATTAATCTAGGGCTTTATTAATTGATTGAGGTTAATTTTCCTTAATTGGCCCCTTTAATTCAAATCCAAGCCTAATTAAATACAAATTTTGAGGGATAAAACACGACATTCATAAATTCCATTATACAAAACTTAACTTTGGAAGATGGGTGCCCTAGGTAAGTGATCTAGGACCCATTCTCCATAGGTTAAATGGGTCCTCACTTAGTTCTATGACACTATTTTTACATAATATTTAACATTGTCCAATGTGTGTCTTAGGTAAGTGGCTTAGGAACCATTTGCTTTATGGCAAATGGGTCCTCACTTAGACCTATGACCCCTCATTGAAATATGTTTTTGGCCATATTTTAATGATTTCAAGTCCATAATTCAATGTCAGCTTGTGATATTTGAATTTTGTAAATTAATCTTAAGATATTGTGATCAAGGGAAAATTCTAAACTCGTTAGTCGGGTTAGCACAATAACAATAAAATTCCTATGAAAATAACAAAGCACAAAGGAAATAATGTGAAGACAAAAGGGACAATGTTACCCTAAGTCTCCACCTTCCATGGCTGACCTTTGTTACACCTCCTAGCTTGCAGTAAATAAAGTGTGCCCTCATATTTATGTGAGCAACTATGACTAAAGACTAAGCTCTATGCAAGTGTTGAAGGATTTGCAGAAAATAAAATGACCCTACAATGGACTAAAATGACTATGGCTGTAAGTGACTATGACTGTAAAACTAAAAGTAGCATAACTTGAAATCTAAACAAGAGAGAGACTAAGAGTGCAAGAGGTCAAGAGAACCAGGAGGAGCAAATGAGATCAAAATTGCCCTTTTATGAAAACTACAATTTTGAATGTGTGGCCAAGATGAAAAGATGACAAGAACCCTAAGATCAATGCTTAAGATTGAATGTTGCTATGTGCATTAGGGTTAGGTCAAAATTAGGGCAAAAGATAAGAATGAAGGGTCAAGATTGAATTATAGAATAATTCAATCAATGGTCGAAATTAAATGAGATGTCAAAAGTCAAGAATTAATTTGGAAGATAAGGCTGGCATAGACAAAGAGGTTGCTGGAGAAATTAAATAATAAAATTTATTTACTCTAGGTGACCAGTAAATAATTAAATAATAAAGATATTATTTAATTATGGAAGAATGTGACAAAAGAATTATTTTGAATTTAAATAAAGATTTAATTCAAAATTTAGGAGAATTGGCTAAATTAAATAAATCAAATTTATTTAAGTTTAAAGAGAGAAAAAGCTAATGAATAATTAAATAATTAGGATAATTATTTAATTATAGTGGGAAGTGGACAAAATTAAATAAATAAGAATTTATTTAATTTTTTAGAAAAAGGGGATTTAATTAGTGACGTAATTAAATAAATAAAATTTATTTAATTAATCAAGAAGACATAAATGACAAAGGGAAATTAAATAAATTATGAAATTTATTTAATTAAAGGAAGACTTAGATAATTAATGACATATTAAATAAATAAATACTATTTATTTATTTAATAATGGAGGAATAAATGACATGAATTAATTAAATAATTATGAATTATTTAATCAATAGTCGAATGTGGACCAAGGACATAATTAAATAACTTAATTATGCTAGGACGAAAGTGGTAAAAATGAAGCTTGCAGGCCTAGGTCATTTTTAGGTGTCTACATTTTGCCCCTCTTTGTCATAATGTCGCTTGTCGTATTGTGACAAAGAAAAATAAGTCAAGAATATGCCCCAGTGAAGGTATGGAGTATTCCTGCCCCCTCGGGAAACTTTCAAATTTTGGGTCAGCGCCAAATTTTTTTGCAAAAGGTCCCGATAAATCAATTTGATGGCTAGAAAAATAGCGGCACAGTCAGTTTCAGATTCAGACATGTTTAAAGCAACTTATGGAGAGGTCAAAGGTGCGAAAATGAGCCTCCAGTATTAATCGCGGTTGAAAAATGTCATTTTCACCCTATAAATAGGAGGTCAAAGGGGTAAAAGTCAATTCACTTTCACTATTCACCTTGCGAATCCTTAGAGCTCAGAGCGAAAGGCGCAGCAGCTACGATGGTTATTCCAGTGACAGAGCACCGTGGCGAGATCGTGAGGACCTTCAGACGGCTAGAGGGCTCAGGACCGGCGGTACTTACCCTAAACCCACTTTGTCATTTTCTCAATTTACATGTTTTTTAATGCTTTCTAGGGTAGTGAACGGATGTGCCGCGACGCATATGCGTTCGCGTAAGCCGCAACTGACTTCGGGTTCACCGCATTTGATGCGTCGCGACACAAGTGTAATTAAGCGACGCACTTGACTTGGTGTAACGCATTTGATTTTTGGAACGACGCACTTGTGTTTTTGCGATGCAATTGTGTTTTTGCGACGCATTTGCCTGTTTTCTTACTTTAACTTGCTTTGATGCTTTCATGCCCTAAGTTATTTTCCATGATGGTCACAGTTGTCCAAAAAGGTGCTAATGCGGTGTTCATCTTTTTGCAGAGGCAGCTTGCCCCTATTTATACGAGAGAGAGCAGACCGAGGACCTTTCGGTTTGGCGATCAGCTAGGCCCGCGAGAGCGGCGATGATTGATGAGACTTGGTCTATTCCATGTTGCATTCATGCCCGCCATTCGGGCGAACAGGGGTTTGCTGATGGCGCTGTGTGAGAGATGGCATTCTAAGACCTGTTCCTTTCACCTGCCGACAGGTGAGGCTACCATTACTTTGGAGGACGTCTACCGTATTCTCCGGATTCTGATTCGAGGGGAGCGGATCGTGTACGATCCCCATCATGGCGAGCAGACCTTTCGGGCGTACTACCAGGATCAGGGTGCCAGACTCAGCATTGAGGGTTACGAGATCCATTGGGATTTCCTGGCGGAGCATTACAGTCGCTTTAATGCATTCCTGGTGACTCTGATTGGTGGCATCTTGGTTCCGGACCGACGAGGACACGGATTTTTGATTGGTTGGGGAGATGTCATAGTCGGCATGCGATGAGATAGGACAGTTTATGCATGGGGTCCCTGTTTGCTGGGGACACTTTATCATCAGCTGCATGACGTTGTGTACAGGAGAGGAAAGAGTATCTCCTGTGGGACCACACTGATGATGATCTGGGCATGGGAGCATATTGCCATATTCTACCCTCCTATCGACAGACCATAGCTGGCCGAGGGGATGCCTTACTCCTACTACTATGTCGGCGCATTACAGCAGACTCATGTGGGTGAGACAGGGTGGTGACGGCATCAGATTGATACCATGGTGACCTTCATCTGGAGACCCTACAAGGATTGTGAGGCATGGGATGATGAGGATGATCATCTCAATTTTTGCAGGCAGTATCGATACCTCATTGGCCGGACAGTACAGACATCGTTGATTATTGAGATGTACCTACCACAGCGTGTACTGAGATAGTTCGGGGAGCAGCAGGATGTACCCATGGGGATGGTAGAGTATGCCCGATCGTCTAGAGAGTATGCATGGGGGCCGGCCATCCCAGTGGCCTTCGTGACATAGCAGATTGACGGGTTAGTAGCCTAGGCCTGGGGTTGGAGAGGTGGGGCAGCAGATCCAGGTACTACACCAGCCTATGATCTATGGTGGCGAGCACGCCGCCCCGTGCCATTGACAGATCCTGACGGGCCAGCACCAGTTGACAGGCGGTCAGTGATTCCACGAGTGCCACAAGCCAGATGAGGGGGAAGAGGCAGAGATGGGGGCAGAGGCAGAGGCAGAGGCAGGGGTAGGGATGGAGATGGAGGGAGGGGTGGTGATGGAGGGAGGGATGGAGGCAAGGGTGATGATGGAGGGCGAGGTGGAGACGGAGGTCAGGGTGATGATGGAGGTCGAGGTGGAGACGGAGGCCGTGGTGGGGATGGAGGTCGAGGTGGAGATGATGACGGAGATGGCAGGAGGCGACGGCGGGACGGACAGGTGCCAGGTCGCAGGGTGTGATAGCGCGTGGCGAGGGTAGCATTAGATGCTATCCCCGAGGTTGGTGAGGAGGGGGAGATGGAGGAGTAGCCCAAACAGGAGAGAGATGGCAAGGGGAGATAGGAGGGGGAGCCAAAGGTGGGGGGACAAGAGGAGGCGGAGGGGGAGAGACAGGAGGAGGATGTCAGGGCACCAGAGGTGGATGTGGCAGGGGAGGAGGAGGCGGAGGGGGAGAGACAGGAGGCGGAGGTGGCAGGAGAGGAGGAGGTGGGGGTGGTAGGAGAGGAGGATGATGATGATGATGAGGAGGACGAGGCCATAAGTGAGACAGAGAGACTCTTGAGATGGCAGATGGTGGAGGGTGAGGAGGAGATACCATCTTCAGAGTTGCCCCAAGATGCTACAGCCGATCAGCGGGTGGCCGATTTGCAGCAGAGATTAGATGCCAGCCAGGCACAGGTGAGGTCCCTACAGTCGGCACTGGAGGTAGTCCGTGTAGAGCGAGATCAGGCGGTGATTCACTAGTAGGATTCAGCGCGATGGTGCACAAAGTTTGCAGCCCTATGTACAGGACCCATAGGAGACATGGCTCGGGAGTTGGCCAGAGTGAGCACGAGGCTGGGACAGTACAGGACCCTCTATGAGCAGGCAGTGCCGCCAGAGCAGCGAGATCCTACCCTGTCTCGATCACAGATGAGGACAGGCAGTAGGCGCAGGTCAGGTAGTGGGAGTGGTACCAGGAGCCAAAGTAGTGTTGGAGGGTCGACCTCCACAAGACACACATCAGGCCACATATCACATCACTCCCGCAGGCATACTCCGAGTCATTATTCGGGGCACAGTCAAGGTTTCATTGGTTCAGTACAGAGGTCGGTACAGGGTCAGCCACCAGTGACAGATCCTACCATTTCTCAGAGTCCAGTAGCAGTGACCTCACAGGTGCTCCCCACTATCACGATGATGCCTTCATTCACAATTCCCTCATCTTCGCAGACACAGGCCACTACAGGACCATCCATTGCTTCAGAGCCAGTGACAGGGCCTCAGCCACCACCACATTCTTCACCCCGAGGGGATGATGAGAGCCTACCCTAGGGGCATGTTTGTATTTGGACACACTATGTTTATTGTTGAGCCTGCGAGCTCCATTTTTGGGATATCCATTGACTCTATCCTGTGACATTGCATATTTTTGAGATAATATTTATATGATGATGTAGTTTTGATGCGGCCTATATGTGTTATGTGATGTTCTATGCATTATGTGTGTATGATATATGATGCTTAATTTATGATGCCATTTATGTATTATGATGCCCATGTTGTGATTTTTTTATGCCATGGTGATGCAATATTCGTATGCCTATGTTAATGATGTGCATGATGCATTTATGTAAAAGATGCAATGATGATGATTATGTTAATGTGATGTTTGTGATTATGTATATGATGTAATGCCATGTATGATGTTATTTAATGCCATGGATGATGTATGTATGGACCTAATGCAATGGATATATCATGTATGCACTTATGTTTTTGAATGACACAGGATATCATCGCAGGATGGATGAGAGAAGATGGCGGGACTGATGAGAGAAGATGACCAGACCAAAGAGGAGAAGATATGAGACCTATGAGAAGATACAAATCCTTCAAAACTTTACTATAGGACTTTTAATATTCGTTGCTCTTTAATCATCATTGGGAAAACTGTTGTAATGGTCAACAAACACCAAGATATGACGTAGATCTAGGTGTGCAAGGTCGTACCATTACCCCAGACAAAACAGTCACAGACAAGGATGAGTATGACTCATACTAGGAGCGTGCTTGCCCCAGTCTTGTTGTCATCATCAACCACAAGCAGAAAAAGACAATGATAGATCATGAAACGTCGTTGCTTCTCTAAATTTTGTTTCTAGGACATCCTTGAGAAGCTAGTGACATGATTGTCAAACTACAAAAATAAAGTCTCTATCATGATATGTCGTTGCTTTTCTAAATCCCAAGATCAGGATCTCATTGAGAAGCTAGTAGTCATGTGTGTCAATTTTCATGCTACGTCGCTGCTTCTCTAAATCCTGCTTAGTGGGATCTCGCTGAAAAACTAATAACATGATAAAAGATGAAAAGACAATTGCCAGGTGTTTGTCAAGTGCATCTGGATATCCATTGTTCTGATGCCAAGGTGTCATGTCTGATGATGTCAAGATGTCCGAATGTTTAAAGTTTTGGTGACCTTGAAAATGTCGAGACTTGGTGGATTTAGGAAGGACACATCCTGAATGATGTTGAATGTCAGGAGGATTCGATCCCTAATGGTCGTAAGGGATCCCTCAAAATAATGACAATGCCTAGGAAGGACACATCCTAAAGCATAAATGACAGAGTTGGTTCTTCAGAAGGACTCATCTGAAGAATGCTAACGTCAGGAAGAGTGATCCTTAGATGTCAAGAGGATCACTCGAAAGGCCGAATGACGATGACGACGCCTAGGAAGGACACATCCTCAGGCATAAATGACAGAGGTTATCTTTCAGAAGGACTCATCTGGAGACTAACCAAAATTTGACAGTTTGATCATTAATACTGATTTGACATGCTTTGACTTGTGTTTGACTGAGGTTGACTTGTGTTTCATTATATGCCGATATTGCCTTGATGAGAGTATCATGTTAAATAAAAGATTGTTTGACTTTGTTCCCAGAGTTTTCCCATTTGGAAATTGATTGAAGATTTTTGACGTGTGTGCCAATGTAATGTCATGAACCCTAATGGACTAAACTAGATACACTCAGAAACCTCATAGTTCGACACGACCAATGACTTTGTCTTGATGAGCAAGGATTGCGCCATGATTTATTTTGACAAACCTAATAGGACTGACCTAATGTCTCGGGGACTCAAGTATGAGTCTTGCCTACGTAGCAAATGCGCAGAGACAACGTAGTTCGGACAATGACATGGACTTAGTGACTTGATTGACTTAGACCAGGGATGACAGTGCTCTTGTGTGTCTTGCGTGGTCTAATGTTTTGTTTGGTTTTCTTCAGGACGTTTTATGATTTTTAGGTCTTTTTTTAGGACATTTTATGATGTTTTTGTCTTTTTTCAGGACTTTTTATGATGTTTTTGTCTTTTTCAAGACTTTTTATGATGTTTTTGTCTTTTTTCAGGACTTTTTACCGCAGTTGCATGATAAACATTTTGCCCCCAGTCAGGCTTAAGATTTAGCCATTTGCAAGGGATATGGATAAGATGCTGTTGACCTGCTGGACAAACAGTCGTCAAGGCTTGATGTCAATCGTTTGTCCACTAGGATAGGTAGACTAGGATGTGACGGTGACTTGCGGAATAATGGCGAAGATAGCTTTCATCCTAAGCCAAGTTTAGACCAAGTGACAATAGATGGCAGAGCAATGATTGATTATGCATGGCGCCTGTTTGCCAGGTTTTCACCATGGTACTTGTCCAAAGCGCCTGTTTGCCAAGTTTTCACTATTGGATGAACTATTTTCCTTTTTACTATTTTTATGATTTTTTGATTTTTTTGGTGTCACCAAGATGCCTGTTTGCCCGGTTTTCATCAAGGGGACGATTTTTTTCATTTTTCAATTTTTTTTGTATTTTAGGGCCCTCCAGCTTCGTCCTCTGATGCTATGCGTAGAACTTTCGGAGGTGTAAATTGTTGATGGGTTCAGTCAATTGTTCCCCATCTGGAGTTTCCAGTTGATATGCTCCAGAACCAAAAGAAGATATGATGATATATGGACCCAGCCAGTTTGGTTCAAACTTTCCTGGCTTTTCTCTGTCTGCTTGGTTCTTAGGGTTCTGCATGAGAACCAGGTCGCCAATGTTGAACTTTCTGACCATGACCTTTTTATTGTAGCTATGAAAAAGGTGATTTTGATATGCCTGGAGGTGATTCAGTGAGTTTTGTCTTCTTTCGTCCAGCATTTCCAGCTCGTGCAAGCGTGATTGTCGGTATTCCTCTTCATTAGTTAGACCCTTTAAAGAGACCTGTAGTGAAGGAATTTCGACCTCAATGGGTAAGATGGATTCCACACCAAAAACCAAGGCGAATGGTGTAGCTCCTGTAGGCGTACGAATGTTAGTTCGGTAAGCCCACAGAGCAGGGTTAAGTTGTATGTGCCAATCATGGCCAGCGTCATTAACAGTCTTTTTAAGGATCTTGATAATGGTTTTATTCGACGCCTCAGCTTGGCCGTTTCCTTGGGGGTAGTATGGGGATGAAAAGTGGTGCTGGATATGGAATTTCTCACATAACTCACGTACGTCTTGGTTTTTGAACGGACGTCCGTTGTCAGTGATGATGGACTATGGAAGGCCATACCGGCAAATGATGTAATTGAGGATAAACTTTGATATCTGTTTGCCAATAATGTATGTCAATGGAATGGCTTCGATCCACTTTGTGAAATACTCAGTGGCGGTGATAATGAATTTATGGCCGTTGGAGGAGGTTGGATGAATCTTACCCACGAGGTCGAGTCCCCATTGAGCGAAGGGCCACGAAGAAGTGATTGGCCGAAGTTCTTGTGCTGGAGTATGGACCAAATCACTATGGATCTGACACTTGCGACAGGTTCTAACATATTCTATTGCATCTTTTTCCATTGTCAGCCAATAATATCCAAGTCTCATTAGTTTCTTAGCCAGAGTAGGACTGCTCGAATGAGATCCACATATACCATTGTGCACTTCTCGTAAGGTTGTACATGCTTCATCGGTGTCAAGACATCTAAGGAGGGTATTGTCGAAACTACGGTGATATAAGGTGTCACTGATAATGGCATACCTTGCGGATTTCCTAATGAAGGACTCCCTTTGGTTATTGGATAGGTTCGATGGAAGGGTGTGAGTCTTCAGATAGTCATAAATGTCCTGATACCAAGGAGAGTTGGGACCAAAAAGTTCACAAACCATTTTCGACTCTGGGATATCATATGCTAGTATCAACAGCTGTTCTACTAGGAACTCAAATTGTGACACATTTTTAGGGATGTCCAAGAGAGAACTAATAGTAGCCATTGCATCAGCTGCTTTATTTTGTACCCTAGAAATTTGTTCAAAAGACACTGATTGGAAGTATGTTAGGAAACTATCCACCATCCTCTTGTAAGGAAGCAACTTCTCATCCTTTGTTTCATAGTCACCATTCACTTGTTTGATTACTAGCTGGGAATCCCTGAATACAAGCAATGTCTGAATTTTCCATTTGATTGCCAGCTTGAGACCTGTAACCAGTGCTTCGTATTCGGCAATGTTGTTTGTGCAAGGGAAAGCAATTCGAAATGACTTAGGAATTGAATCCCCTTGTGGTGTGATGAATAAGATTCCAACCCCTGAGCCATGACCAGTGTGAGACCCATCAAAATACAGCTTCCATGGTGTTGCTGGTTCCATATGGAAGATGGACTCATCCAGAAAATTAGTTACCAACGAATGAGAGGCTTGCATTGGCGCATCTACGAGTTGATCTGCTATTACTTGTCCTTTTATTGCCTTGCATTCAACGTACTGTATGTCGTACTCACTTAGAATCATGACCCATTTTTCCAATCAGCCTATTAACGCTGCTCGACTTAATAGATATTTCAATGGGCCAATTTTGGCAACTAGTTGTGTCTGATGATTGAGCATATAATGCCTTAGTTTTTGGGCTGCAAAGACAACTGTGAGGCATGCATGTTCAATGTACGTGTAATTCAACTTGTAACCGATTAGTGTGCGGCTGATGTAGTAGATTGCTCTTTCTTTCCCTTCATGATCATTTTGAGCCAGTAATGCCCCCAGTGCTGAACTAGTGGTTGAGATGTATAGAATTAATGGCTTTCCATGAATAGGCGACATGAGGACTGGTGTTGATAGCAGGTAATCTTTGATTTGTTGGAAGGCCCATTGACATTTATCTGTCCATACAAAGGGGACACCTTTGCGTAATAGATACTGGAATGGGTGGCACTTATCTGCCAATTGAGCTATGAAGTGGCGAATAGATTGCACTCTGCCTTGCAGGGTTCTGAGTTCACTGATCCCTCTAGGTGGAGGCATGTCTATGATTGATTTAACCTTTGCCGGATCGACCTCTATGCCTCTTCGGGAAACTATGTACCCTAATAGCTTACCTGACGTGACCCCAAAAACACATTTCTTAGGGTTTAACCAAACCTTGTACTCTTCTAGCCTCTTGAAAATTTTGTCAAGTACCTTCAAATGATCTTTCCTTGTTGCTGATTTGGCCAATAAGTCATCTACATAATCTTCCATTATATTGTGCATCATATCATGGAAGATTGTGGTCATATCCCTTTGGTATGTGGCACCTGCATTTTTGAGGCCGAAGGGAATGACGTTCCAACAGTATGTACCCCATGGGCAAGTAAATGCTATTTTGTGTTGGTCCTCAGGAGCAATGTGAATTTGATTGTAACCAGAGAAACCATCCATGAGGGATAGCATCTCGTGTCCTGTAGTTAGATCGACTATGATGTCAATGTTGGGCAAAGGAAAGTCATCCTTTGGACATGCTTTGTTTAGGTCCCGGAAATCTGTACATACCCGAATTAGTCCATTTGGCTTTGTCACCAGCACTAGGTTGGAAATCCATTCAGCATAATCTATAGACCTTATGAATCCAGCATCCAGTAATTTCTTTAACTCGGCCTTAACCAATAGAGCAACTTGTGGGTGCATTTTGTGCAACTTCTGCTTGACTGGTTTAGCATTGGATACTAGTGGCAAATGATGTAGAACTAGTTTGGGGTCCAATCCTGGCATGTCAGCGTAGGACCGTGCAAAGTTTATTTTCCGTTCTGCAAAGAATTTATGAAATTTCAATTTTTCTTCATCTGTCAATGATGCTGCAAATAGGACCATCTTGGGGTCTTCTGGAGTCGAAATGTTATCCTCTATGGTGTCCTCAACAAGCATGGCCGATCTCTCCTATTGCACGGGGAGAAAATCTAGTCCTCCATCTTTGGGCGCCTCCGAGAGGTTTTCACTGGCAGATACGTCCGTTGTTTTTACTATTTTACCATCAAGAGTTGCCTTTCGGTTTTCACCTAGAGACGTTTCATTTTTTACTTTATTTTTACTTTTGCGACTAGAGGACTGAACCATCTCACCGAAGTATGTCGTGCAGTCTAGATCAATAGCAAATCCTGATTTGTGATCCCCACTGGGTATGCCTTCGCATAATCCCATGAATTCAGCAATGGCTTCATCACTTTGGAATGTGTCTAGAACTGGCGGTCCTTGTTGGTCCCAATCGACTAGTTCAGGGTAGACTAATGAAATGCCATCGTCAAGGCCAATGAATTCAGGTGAGGATGCCGATAGCATACAGATGGATTCATTGATGTTGTAGATGAGGTTATCATCGTCCAACTCAACATCGGACTCTATCTAATATTCTCCTTCACTAGTGTCATATTCGTTGTCATAATACGGGGTGAAGGTTTGAGAGCCCTGGTTATCAATGTCATTTGATACTTCAGATGGATTAGACTGAGGGGGTTCAGATGGTGGTTGCTGCATGTCATGCAATGTGGTAGTGGGATTTTGACTGTTTGGTGCCCGCTCAATTTTGAATGTTTGCCAAAATTGTTGTTCAGAGGTCAATTCCCCTGGTTTGACAAACAAATCATCAAGACAACAGTCACTTAGGGATCGTTCAGAGCCAAATTCCCACTCGTGGGAGTCTGTTTTGGTTAGATATTCCCTAGTAGTCTCAACACTTTCAAAAGCATGTATCTGCTCACTGGAAAGTCCAAGGGTACGTCGGTCACCATTGTCGAGTGATCTAAACCCTAATCCAAGATACTTCAGAGTTTGGAAAGTTTCTATGGGTTCTCTTCGACCAGTTTTATTTTTTCCAAGGCCACTAGTACCATCGTAGCCTTTAGCCTTCATAATATTGTAACCCTTGCCATATTTCTGGACTGGTAGTGGAGGTAGTGAGACTGTATCCTTGTAGATCCATCCTGTGATGTCGGTAAGGTCTTCATCACTCATGTCTCCCCACTTGATGAAAACTGTATTCGGTGGAACTTTGAATGTTTCTTGCGGTTCCATTCTGAAAGATGGTCGACCATATATCTTTGGAGGAGTAGGTATTGTAGTTATGTTGTATGTTGTATTTAATTTGAACTCTCCGCAGCCAAGGTCCTAGATTTTATCAGTTGATTTGGTCTTAGGGTTGGTGGAGGGTTGTGATATGTCAGAAGACGTGGATGGAGTGGATGTGGAAGATGACCCGAGCATGGAAGGGTCGATGTATTTGGACGAGGAGCCAGGTGCTTCCCGGTTAATAAGTACTTGGTTTTCAAAGATACCCCTTAAATTGGTACAATATTGGAAAGGGTCAGGGTCTCCGTATATGGTTACCTCTGTACCATCAAAAGGAAACTTGAGGCATTGGTGGTATGTGGATGGAACGGCTTTTAAAGCTTGGATCCATGGACGGCCAAGTAAAATGTTATATGATAGTTCCAAATCTAGGACCTGGCAAGTTGTGTCGACAATGAGTGGTCCCACTCTAATAGGGAGAGAGATAACACCTCGTGAAGAGCCTTCCTCGTCATCATATGCTTTGATCACTATTCTTTTCATTGGGTCTACGCATGCATCAGAGAATCCGAGAGCCTTAACTAGTTTAAGGGAGCATATATTCAACCCTGCTCCGCCATCTATTAAAACCTGTCTAACCTTGTGCTTGTGGACAAAAACTTCTATGTGTAACGCATCATTGTGGTTGGTTTTAGATGATGAGTAATCCTAATCTAAGAAGGTAACATGGTGCGGCGTGGTGAGATATCCCACCATAGTTTCAAACTGATTGACATCAATGTCCTTTGGGACCGACGACTCTAAGAGAGTTTTATCCAGGATTTCTTTGTGTGCGGGAGAAATACGAAGTAGCTCAAGGATAGATATTTGCGCAGGAGTCTTTCCTAGTTGGTCAATGAGATTGAACTGACTTTTGGGTTTCCACTATTGTGGGGTTGAGATAGGTTTTGGTTGTTTAGCAGATGAAGCTGGTTGTGATTGTTCAGCAGATGGGCTTGCTATAATGATCTTGGCTTGTCTAGGGGGAGGTGGACCAGCTATAGTGACCTTGCCACTTCGCGTAGTAGCATTGCACTGTGGTGCTCGCCTGATTGTAATGGTGTTGATGTACTCCTCGTCCGTTCTAACATTATTTATTATTGGTCCACCAGAGTAATCGTACTTGGCTCGGGTGAAGTTAGCCTGGTTTTGCGGACCTAAAGTGGAAGCATTATGGGAACCATGATCCTATAGTGGATTCTTGTGGATAGTATGATCTGAGTTGGAATTGAATTGCGATCCGCCTACTTCGATGGTGCGATTTTCAATGAGGTCTTGGATTATGTTTTTCAGTTGTCAACAGTTGGAGGTTGTATGCCCTTTGACTCGATGGTATTCACAAATTGCGTTGTCATCCCACCATGCTGGTTTGAATTGTCCTGGGTCATAAGGTTTTATTTCCGAAAGTGTGATGACCCCATGTTGGATGCATTTCTTGAGGACATCTGCAATGGGTTCTCCTAAATTGGTGTATGTGCGACCCCTAGGGAATTGTCTTAGTTGACGATATTGTCCTTGTCAGTTTTGATCATTTTGACTGTTTGAAGGAGCATTGGGGGGAGGTGTCAATGTCGTTGTTGGTCTATTTTGTTGTTGCACCCCTTTCAGAGCCAATACGGGACTTGCAGTCTTGGCGTCGATGACACCATCATTTGTAACATGTTTATTCTTGACCCAGTATTTGTTTTTGTCAGCGGGTGGGTTGGTGTTTGTGTTTTTGGAACCATACCTCAGTTCTCCCTTTGCGATAAGGGCTTTCTCAATTTGGACCCCCTTTTCCACTAATTCTGTGAAGGTTGTGCAACAATGTATTTGCAATGCGAATTTGAGGGGCCCTAGAAGTGTTTGGACAAACATGTCAACCTTTTCTCTTTCAGGAATGTCAATGTGACATCGACTAGCGAGGCTTCTCCATTTTTGAAAGAACGGGATAAATGTCTCACCCGACTCTTCTTGTGTGAGATTGCATAAGCTAGTGATAGAGGTGTCCATGTCAATATTGTATGCGTAATTTTTTATGAACCTTCTTTTGAGCTCATCCCATGTCTCAATATCTTTTTGCGTTGAAAACCATTCAAGGGCTTGACCCGCCAAACTTTTAGAAAAAAGTCTCATCAAGTATGTGGGTTCGTAGGCGATATCCATACAGCTAGTTGCGAATTCACGAAGATGTTCAATGGGATTTGTCTTGCCTTTATATTTAGTGAAGTTGGGTGACACATATCCTGGCAGAAATGCGGGCATACGTAAGTTTGTGTCGAATGGGTATACATCCAGATCATATGATATTTTGGATTTCCCACCTATGATGAGCATGTTTTGCATTGTCTTCACCATATCCCGCACTGTTGTTTTGAGTTCATCTATGGTAGGGTCATTTACATTTCCATACATTGGATTGCCTGGTACACCATGTGTTCTAGCGTGAGTATAGGTGTATTGTGGCGGTACGGGTTGTTGCTGTACATATGACGTGTGTTGTTGGTATTGGAAGTTGTGATTAGGTGCATGTTGATGAGTGTGAACGTTGGATGAGTATGTTGGAATGTGTCCCCCAACTATGCGTGTCGTTACTTGGGGGATGTTGTGACCATGAATGTTATGATGTATTAACGATGTCATGGGTTGAGTTATTTGGCCACCTTGTGTGAATTGCTGATTTTGCACAAGGGGAACATTGGTATTCGTACCTTGGGAGGTAATGACATTTGACTGTGTTGTCATGTTAACGTTTTGTTGTTGTCCTTGTATAAAGATACGCCCTGTGGCTCCTCCCAAAGGATGTTGTGAATTACTACTGAACGATTTTGTTGAAGTTGTGTTCATGGTAGTAGATGTAGTTGTCAAGGGGGAGTTGTGATGACTTGATGATGCCCCCATGGTATTTGCTGTTGCGATAACCGGAGGATTGGAATAATTTGCCGATGATGTCAAGGAGCCAAGAGTGGTTGTATTTAATTGGGGTAGTGTTGTGGATGTTGTGGATGATTTTGATCCCCCAATAGATGTAGCGTTTATTGTATTGGAGATGTTTGGGATGTTGGATGTGGTATGCAGTGTTGTGGTGTCAACAAGGATGTTGCTTGTAGTATTTAGGATTTGACCACTGTGTGAGATGTTATGAACATTGTTGGCATGAGGGTCATGTAATGTGTTAATGTCAAATCCTGGTGGTAACTTAGCTCCTTCACTCAAGAGCATAGCTACAAATCTGTCTTTGTCGTGACGTGCTATTGTTTTAGCCAACTGATAGGCCTCTGGGTCTTGTGTCAATGCTTCTATGTGTTCTTGAAGTAGTTGACCATTTTCATCTCTTTGCATGTAGCGTTCGAATGAGTTGTTAGGTAGGGATTGTGTTGTCATTGGAGGTTGATTGTCTAGATTGGTAAAGGGATCGTTTGCGGTCCAGTTTGAGTCATGTGGAGGACTGTTGGGATCTCGTCCAAAGTTTTCCATTTGTCTCTTGTGCTTTTGAAGTCTGGTTTCGACCATAAATGAGATTGCTCAAAGGGAATGTTCACTAAATGCAAGTATGACACTAGGTGAAATCTAAGGTTCAACTGATGATTAAAATGACCGTTGTTTTTGGATTTTTGTGAATAAGGTATGCAATGTGGATGCAATGTAAGACGAGGCTATCTAAGCACTTCTAAGCTTGAACTTTGTTTTTGATTTGGACTGCTAAAAGACTTTGTTGTTAATGACAAGTTGACAAGATGACTAGTGAGTCTTCCTAACTAGACTTTTGAGTTGGAAGAAATCTCACAAAAGAGGACAATGACTAAAAGGATCTTGGATAACTTAGTCCAAAAGGGTCTAATTTCGAAAACAATGATTTTGCCAAGGGGTGCCTAAGATTTTCCTATTCCTAAATATGCAAGATTTGAGCCTAGGGACAGCGTAATGTTGAATGTGTGATACCAAATGGGGTGAGGTATGAAACCTAAGGTGATCAATGCAAAGCTAAGAGACAAAACTTTGAGCAATTTCAAATTGGGTTTCTAGCAGAATCTTTCAGATGACAGAGTTTGACAGATGGTTGACAGTTTGGAGGTCTCTGGTTTCGACTGTGCAGTTTTAAAATTTGGACAGACAAATGCATCACAGTTTGGCAATTGCGTCACGGTTTAGCAACTGCGGTTTAGTTTTTCATTTGCGGCTTTTTGACTGTCAGATGTGACTCGGTTTATCATATGCGGCTTTCAGGTTAACAGATGCATCGCGACACCTACAGATGCATTGTTTTAAGTTTCAAATGTGATTTATCAGAGCAATTGCGTTATAGAATGTCAGTTGTGGTTCGACAGATATGACAGTTTTGTTTCAAAGTGATTTTCGTGGTATGTTGATGGAAGTTTTTGATCTGTTTGATGAATGTTTTGTTTGGACTGTGACAAAACTAGAATGCACTTGACAAACATAGTGTTTTAAGGGGTAACCAAACACACATGAGATAAGCACAATCTTAAAAAGGCCACTAGGCCTTGGGTTTGTATACTTGATATAGCCCACCAGTTATACCCCGGATTGGTGATGAACACCTTTCCTTCTCAAGAGCGGATAGCTTAGAATTTGGTGGCATTGGCTCCCCTCCACGGCTCATTAACATCATTCGAGCACACCAAATTCGGATTCATTGGGTAGTGACATCCCAAGAATTGCTATCTCTACTAAAGGGGATCGGTAGCGAGTAATCTTCGGGCATGATACTGTACCCTGCACTATATCAAGCAACGGCCAATAGAACGGTTGGACACTAAGACAAGAGGTGTTTAATTCGGGCATTCCGTTCATGGGGCATGATCCATGTGGCGAGAGTCCCCTTTCGGATCCATCTCATCGGAACCACGCTCGTGATTCTTGGGCTTTCCCCAAGAACCCACTTTTCTATACCGGCTGGAAGTCCCTCGGTGTCAGGGTGCTACCGGTCTGAGTCATCCTGGGGTGAGTACTTTTTCCCACCAGAACAGGCCCAAGTTCTAGAGTCGGTAACCATTTCTCTTACACCCAGGATCGCACGAATGCGCAAGGGGAGAGGATACTCTGATATATCGAATCGTGAAGGGTAAAATAACAAGAAAAGAATGGGTCTGGTTTTCTGATCACAAGGTTTTCACCAAGTGAGAGCATACTCACCTACCACTACACAAGCACACTCAAGCATGAAAGACATGATTCTTTTTATAAGCACCAAATTCAAAGTTTGCTAATCTAGAAATAAACAAGCATACTATTTGTTTTCTCCTTCTTTGACATGCAAATCTGCAAACAATGAGTTAGTAGTCTTGTATGTGATGGTCTTGGACACACGAAAAAGGATCGCCACATGCTACAAGAAATTATTAGTAACACAAAAGCTCTAATCTGGTTAACATGTAGGAATAAAACACAGAAAAAGACAGAAAACTAGTAAACAAAAAAACCCGAAATTTGACAATTAAAATCTCAAAACTGAAAGAAAAAGTTTACCAGACAAATGCGGCATGGTATTACCAGACAGATGCGGCTTGGTTTGTCAGATGCGTCATTCGGTTCTGTGAATGCGGCTCGAAATGTCAGTTGCGTCTCTGTAATTGGTAGTTGCGGCTTGTCAGAACAATTGCGTCATTTATGTCAGCAGATGCATTGCGACGTTTGCGGCGATCCGTACCAGTATCCTGCAAAATAATAGAAAACACCAAAAAACCCTACCAAAATAGAAAGCCGCTACCAGAAAGGATTAGTGACAAAAAATCCAATCTTATTCAACATGCAGGAATAAAGACAGAATGCAGAAAAACATAAGATTAGACAACCCGAAATCCGAAAATAAAACCCTCAAAGTGGAAAAAAGTATTATACCAGACAGATGCGGCGCGGATTGCAAATGCGGCTTTCGGGGTTTCATATGCGGCTCAGGAAACACATATGCGTCATTCTGTGCGTCAGTTGCGTGGTGACAGAGCGATTGCGGCTCTACGATTCTCAGGTGCATCGCGATGCATATGATGCATCACACTGCTTTTAAAAAAAAAGGTTGCGGCGATCCGTACCTGTACCTGCAAGACAACATAACACAACAAAAAACGTACGAAAAGCCGAGAAATGACATCGAGTTCACCAATGTGATCAAGGGAAAATTCTAAAATCGTTAGTGGGGTTAGCACAATAACAATAAAATTCCTATGAAAATAACAAAGCACAAAGGAAATAATGTGAAGACAAAAGGGACAATGTTACCCTAAGTCTCCACCTTCCATGGCTGACCTTTGTTACACCTCCTAGCTTGCAGTAAATAAAGTGTGCCCTCAGATTTATGTGAGCAACTATGACTAAAGACTAAGCCCTATGCAAGTGTTGAAGGATTTGCAGAAAATAAAATGACCCTACAATGGACTAAAATGACTATGGCTGTAAGTGACTATGACTGTAAAACTAATAGTAGCATAAATTTAAATCTAAACAGGAGAGAGACTAAGAGTGCAAGAGGTCAAGAGAACCAGGAGGAGCAAATGAGATCAAAATTGCCCTTTTATGAAAACTGCAATTTTGAACGTGTGGCCAGGATGAAAAGATGACAAGAACCCTAAGATCAATGCTTAAGATTGAATGTTACTATGTGCATTAGGGTTAGGTCAAAATTAGGGCAAAAGATAAGAATGAAGGGTCAAGATTGAATTATAAAATAATTCAATCAATGGTCGAAATTAAATGAGATGTCAAAAGTCAAGAATTAATTTGGAAGATAAGGCTGGCACGGACAAAGAGGTTGCTGAAGAAATTAAATAATAAAATTTATTTACTCCAGGTGACCAGTAAATAATTAAATAATAAAGATATTATTTAATTATGGAAGAATGTGACAAAAGAATTATTTTGAATTTAAATAAAGATTTAATTCAAAATTTAGGAGAATTGGCTAAATTAAATAAATCAAATTTATTTAAGTTTAAAGAGAGAAAAAGCTAATGAATAATTAAATAATTAGGATAATTATTTAATTATAGTGGGAAGTGGACAAAATTAAATAAATAAGAATTTATTTAATTTTTTAGAAAAAGGGGATTTAATTAGTGACGTAATTAAATAAATAAAATTTATTTAATTAATCAAGATGACATAAATGACAAAGGGAAATTAAATAAATTATGAAATTTATTTAATTAAAGGAAGACTTAGATAATTAATGACGTATTAAATAAATAAATACTATTTATTTATTTAATAATGGAGGAATAAATGACATGAATTAATTAAATAATTATGAATTATTTAATCAATAGTCGAATGTGGACCAAGGACATAATTAAATAACTTAATTATGCTAGGACGAAAGTGGTAAAAATGAAGCTTGCAGGCCTAGGTCATTTTTAGGTGTCTACAGATATGTATAAATATAAGGTTATTTCACTATGTTTCATCCTAAGAACCTAGCAATTTTGATGAGAGAATCCTAATAGCAAACGTATGATCAAGAGAGAAATCAAGATCATTTCAAGGCATTCAAGGGAATAATTATTGAATTTTTATTGCAGCAATCAAGATTTCATTATCATATCAAAGATGTATTGCATCGTGCATGTTGTTTGAGCTAATATGTTGATGTAGTGTTCAAGATCAATTCAAGCATATTCAAAGGAATTTTTTCACATAAAGTTTCATGATCAAGATCTACATTCATTGAGGCCACTTCATGCAAGTTTGTAGATTTTTACTCCAAGGTTTCAATTAAGGTTTGGTGATTTTATCAATATTGTAGTTCATTCATCATTCCTTTCATACTTTTATTCATTTCAAGGTTTAACTACCAAAACAAGGTTTGACCAAGGAAAACCCCCATTCCCTAACAAACAACATTTTTCTCTCTTTGATGTGTTATTGCAAGTTTTAGGTTGAAGATCATTTGAAGAGAAAAATTGAAGAAAGTTGTAAAGTTTTCAAAGTTGTAAGAAAATTTGTCAAATCACGAAAACAAAGCTACAAGATTTATTTTTGGCTTTCTAACAATAACCGACTGGAATCTGGGAGTGTAGACATAGAAGAACAAAACCCAAAAACTTATTTTTAGGAACCCTAGCCAGGACCCATTCACCATAGGGAAAATGAGTCCTAAGTGAGGTCTAAAAAAAGCATCTTTGGTGACAGGTACACAACATTTTACCCTTTCCATATCTACCTTTTGACTATTAGTTGGGTTAGATTTGGTTACTACTTCTCATTTTCACATTATAGTACACATTTTTAATGAAACTAGGAAGATAGGTCCATTTTTCATCACTCCATTATAAGTATCCACTTGATTTCTTATGTTTAGTGTATATATTTATATATATTTCTTACATGTTTATTGTTTCTTCTTAATTTTATTGATTAAAAGAACAAACTCTATGAGGTAGAGATAAATCATCATGTTCTTTTCATTTTAATCATACATTTTATGATTTTTATGTATAACTCGACATAAATACTTATATGTATATATCTATATACATACATTTATATACATATACATCATTTATTTTTGAATGATAAACAAAAGGACAACTTTTAAATATACAAGGCATATCAAATGAACAAATAATTTGTTTTCCATTAGTTTACCTATTTAATAATCTACACATTTTTCTTGTCTTTCAAGAAAACATTGACATTCACATCAAGTTCATATTTCAATTGGAAATACTATGATTTTTCAGTGGTGTGTGTGATCTAGATTCCAACAAGCTTACTGATCATCATTCGACTAAATACTCCTATCTCAACCATGTTCTCACTCTTCAACCTGTTGCTATATTCCCACACACTTGCACTTATGAATTTTCATCAGTAACATTAACCAATGCTCGAAATGAAATGATATCATTACTAAATCATAACATTCATCCTTCATAGTCAATCATAAATTATACATGGATAAACATTTTCAAATGACATTGAAATCTTAAATTTATCACAAGTTAAAAACTGATAAATTTCATTATCCAAAATATTTAAATAGCTTAACATTATTAAATGTAAGCAAAATTTGAGATGTGGCATCCTTCCTCACTAGGAAAAGACATCATCCATATGTCTTATTAGATAAAACTGAATCATATATGTCTATTTGAACATTCAATCATACTATTTTCAAACCAAATATCATAAGATGCAAATCCAAAATACTAGACCAATAATATCTCAACGAAACATTAAGAGTCTATCTAGGAATCAAATGAGGAAAGGAGTGTTCTATCTCCTCCGCATCCTCCCATGTGGCATTGTCCTCAGAATATTGGTCCCATTGGACCTTATATTGAACAATGTCTCTATTTTTCAACTTGACATTGCGTCTCTCTATAATTCTAATGGGTTCCAACAACACCACCCCTAGATCTTGCACATGTAAGGATTGCCAATCAAGTATGTGAGTTGCATCTAGATGGTATGGCTTAAGTAAAAAAACATGAAACACATTATGGAGTTAAGCTAGAGTAGGTGATAGAGCAAGTTGGTATGCAACTGGGTTAATCACTTTTAGCACATCAAAAGGGCCCACATATCTTAGAGCCAACTTGGAAGATTTTCCAAAATTAATAGAGCTCTTGTGTGGCTTGACTCTCAAAAAGACTTTATCCCTCTCTACAAACTTCCTGAAGGTTCTATTCTTTTTGGCATAGCTTTTTTATTTGTTTGTCGCTTCCTTCATTCTACCCTTGATGAGTCTCATTTTCTCTTCCATCTCCTTAAGCATTTTAGGACCCACTATAATCTTGTCTTCCAACCTATACCAACTAATGGGTGTACAACACTTTCACCTATAAAGAGCCTTAAAAGGTACCATACCTAAAGATGCATGAAAAGAGTTATTATAGGAAAATTCTACCAATGGTAGGTACTCTTCCCATTTATACTATTGGTCCATAAAATAAATTTGGAGGACATCCTCTAATACCTTATTTACTCTATTTGAACATCAATTTGAGGATGATATGTGGAATTGAAATTCAACTTAGTTCCCAAAGTTTCATTCATAGTTATCCAAAATCTAGACATCATACAAGTATCCCTGTCAGATATGATAGTCTCTGGTATTCCATGCAAATGGAAGATCTCTTAGACAAATTTCTTGGCCAAGGTCAATGATCCATCCTTAAGATTCCCTAGAATGAAATGTGCCACCTTAGTCAATTTCTCAACTACTACCAAGATGACATCATTCTTGTTTTTACTCAAAGGTAACCCCTATATAAAGTCCATGTTGATAACTTGCCATGTGTACTTAGGTATATCATGAAGATAGAGGATCCTTGCTAGATGCACATGTTCAGCCTTAAATAATTGACATTCCAAGAATTTGGATACATATTCAACTACATCCTTCCTAATTTTTGGCCAAAAAATACAAATATTTCAACTCTGTGATCATATTGACAACTCTGGGGTGTCCTGAATAAGCTGCATTGTGGATTTCCTATAAGAACAACTTTCTAAGATCTCTATAATATGGAATATACATCCTCCTTTGATACCATAAGATACCATTTGATTCAATTTCATACCCATAAAATTGATGGTCTAATGGATCCTCTTCTAGAACTTTCTTTAATCTTTCATAATGCTCATCCCCTTGCAAGTGTTGCATCACTTGCTGCCTTAGGTTAGATCTTGACATAGTTAAAGCTTCCATATGTCTTCTTCTACTAAGATAATTTGCTACTCTATTATCTTTTCCCTTAATGTTCTCAATTCCAAAGTTGTACTCACTAAGGAATTCCAACCACCTTATTTGGAATTCATTGAGATTTGGTTGGGTAAAGATGTATCTCAGTCCCAAATGATCCATTTTAAGCTCAAATGGTTTCCCCAATAGGTAATGCCTCCACATCTATAAGGCTTGCACTATTGCAGCCAATTCCAAAATTATGTGGCACATAATTCATTTCATGTTGCTTCAGATTTCTTTATTCATATGCCACCACTTTCCCATCTTGCATTAATATTGCTCCTACAACATCTCCTGAAGTATCCATGATCACTGTGAATTGAACATTCAGATCAAGTATAGTCAACACTAGAGCTATATTAGGTTTCTCTTTTAGGAGTTGAAAAGCTTGCTCACACTTTTATGTCCATTCAAGTTTTTTCCCTTTCCTTTGAAGTGATGTGATTGGGGATGCAATTTGAGAGAATCCTTGTATGTACTTCCTATAGTATCTTGCAAGACCCATGTAGCTGAAAACTTCTATGACACTCTAAGGTGTTGGCCATTCCATATTTTCCTTTATCTTTTCAGGATCTATAGAGACCCCCTCTGCTAATATGATATAACCTAGGTAGTGCACCATGTCCTAATAACATGAGAATTTTATATAGCTTACCAAAAATATTCTTCTCTCTCAAGCACTATAAGACTATCCTCAAATGCTTGTCATGCTCCTCAACAGATTTAGAATAAATCAAGATGTCATCAATGAAGATCAAAACAAAATCACCTAGACAATCCCTCAATACACTGTTCATGAGATTCATAAAATTTGTGGGTGCATTGGTCAAACCAAAAGGTACTATAGTTAACTCGTAGTGTCCATACTGAGTTAAGAAAGTAGTCTTAGGGATGTCCTCTTCTTTTATTCTTAACTGGTGATAACTAGACCTAAGATGTATTTTAGAGAACACTAACACACACCTCAATTGATCAAATAATTCATCAATTCTTGGAAAAGGATATCAATTCTTGATGGTGGCCTTGTTATACATCCAATAGTTGATGCACAAAGGTCCCATCCTTCTTTACAAAGATAACTAGTGCACCCCAAGGAGACACACTAGAACAAATGAGCCCCTTTCTCAATAGTCCCTACAATTGGGCCATTAATTAAAATAGCTTGGTAGTAGTCATGTTGTATGGGGCCTTGGACTGAGGTTTGGATCTAGGTACCAAGTTGAAGAGAAATTAAATTCTCACTTGGGATGTAGCTCTATGAGTTATTCAGGAAAAAAATCTTGAAACTTTGTAAGAATAGGGTTATCATCCAAATATGGTTTCATATTATCAAGTTCAATAACATGTACAACATAGATGTTACACCCCTTTCTTTGAGCCTTCTTGAGTTGCATGGCTAAGATCTGTCTAATTTTTAGTGGTATTTACAAACCATGAATATCAACCAGATTCCCATAGTCATCCAGATAACTAACAATTTTGTCCTCATAGTTCACAATGGATTTTTTTTCAATTATCCAGTTAATCCCTAAGATCACATCATAAGAACCTACGGGTGCCACATAAAGATTCACTTGGGTCTAGAAACTGGGAAGTTGTAACTCATTGCAAAAGAGATAAGAATACACCCTCCACTCTACTCAATTCTCATATTGAAACATATGTTCAGGTCTAATGGGTAATTTAGAAATGATTCTCTGATCAACAAAACATTCAGTGGTTCTAGTATCAATCAAAATGGAAATGGTTTTTTCATAGAGCTTATCCAACAGTTGAATGGGTGAGGTTTGATACTTGGCTTGTCTATTATCCATCGCTGCATGGATTTGATGTTGTGAATCTTGCTACTGGTTCCCTTCTTTTCGTGCCCTTGAACACTATGGGTAACTTGATGCATAATGATCATCTCTAGAATTGTAGCACCCATCACATGGCCCTTTCCAACCTCTTGACCTATCTTCTTTGGAGCTCTTTTTTTATTATCAAAATTGATTTTGTTTTTGTTAGCCTTCTTATTCTTTCTGCCACTACTTCCTTCTCCTTTCTCCTGAGAGTTTCTTCCCCTTTTTATATTTTGATTTGGTGGGGGTTTTCTCCTTTCTAAAACTTCTTATTTTTGAAAAGAAACTTGGAATTTGAACCCTTACGGAAATTAGACTGTTGTTGTAACTTTTTCTCTTGCTTGGTGGCCTTTTCAAAGGCCTCCATAGTAAGGGGATTATGAATATCTACCTCTACTCTAATTTGGGGCCTTACTCCTAATATGAAATTTTGAATTCAAAAGCATTCATTAGTCTGGTACTGTGGCATTTACTTAATCAAATGGGTGAACTTTTCCCAATACTGAGTCACAAAAATACTCCCTTGAGTTAGGTTTTGGAAATCTGCCATCTTTTTGTCAAAAAAGTGTTGAGGTAGCCACCTTTTTCAAAAATGTTGAAGCTATTTTTCCCACGTGGTCTCTCCTGGCAGAAATTTTTGTTATGCAATTTCATTGTACCACCATATGGTTGCCTCTCCAGAGATCTAGTAAGCATCCCATACAACCTTGGTTTCATCTAATATATTTTGGAGCCTAAAATACTTCTCCATTTCAATTATCCATGCTTCTACTCCATCTTCAATGGTCTTGCCATCAAATTTTTGTGGAGCTACCCTTTTAAGATCCTTCCAATCTCTCCTTCAATTCTTGCTTGGTTATTGCTACCTTGATCCCTATTTCCTTGTGGTTGTTTGTCATTCCTCAATTTTTTACCATCACACACACCTTGGCCTTCTTATTCTAAGTGGTTGATCCTCTTCTCTTAGTGATTCAAGAGGTATAGGATTCAGTCCAAGCTCTCATTTTGACCTTCATTTTTCCCATGACTTGAACCTCCATTCTTGGCATTCACCATGATGATTCACAATTGACCTATGTCACAACCTGTGTTTAGCGTAACTAACACAAGTTTTCTATGTTTGATCATTTCATACACATAATACTAAGTATTATAACATGAAATCTTTAAAATATATTCATGTTCATTGATAACAAGGATAAGTCACTCAAGTTCACAACTTTGAACACAAATAAAGACTTCCTTTATTTATTATAATAATGGATTACATAGATCTTTATTTATTAAATTTCCCCCTTATTAGGTGGGTTCTTCAATTGCAGAAAGAGGACACTCTTTCAAGTCCTCATATGAGTATATAATAGCCTTTTGGAAGAGGAAGGGTGTGCACATAGACACTCCTCTTATTTTGTATGAATGGGTGCATTGGGTCCACACCCTAAAGGCTAGTCTCATATTGCAGAAGGTTTCTTAGTTTTGATAGTGTGTTTAAACTCTTCGATCTTTTTTCCCCTTTTTAAATTTAGTCGAGTAAGAGCTTGTGTTAAGGTCTCATCATCAGGAATTTCAAGTTTGACTTCGAGTTTTGTGTTTTCTTCAACAAAAACTTTCTTTTTGGAAGTCCTAACTATCTTTCCCCTCTTTTTCCCAAACTTTAAATTTCCCATACCTGCATTCAATTCAGGTTCGTTAAACTCAAAATTGAATAAGGGTCGACTAACCCTAATTTTGACTATCGTGGACTCATAGGCCTAGAGTTGAACCCTAGGCTTTGATACCAAATATAATGTGTCATTCTTAAATAATACCAAATAAATCAATTATGACATTATGAATAATAAATTCAAGACATAAATCGAATAGCTATTTTCTATCATAGCACATTTCCAAAAAAATGAATTATATTCATTTCTAATTATCAAATTATTGGATATACATGGTTTGACTAGGCCAACATTGCCACTTAGTCAACTCAAAATTTACATCATGTAGTACAAAGTACAATAATCAAAAGATGGAATTCCTTGTGATTCTTCTTCAACTCTCACTGCAACTAGTGGGCAAGAACATAGTTCAAGCACTTTTCCACCCAACCACAAAGCTACACTTCCCTGAAATTCTTCCTAATTCAAAAAATACCCAACCCTACATAGAATACATAGTAAGAGAAAAACAATATGCAAGGTGGAATCTAGTGCGTGTCTAGCATAACTACATGCATTTCTATCCATAATTAGAGCTTGCAAGATCAATTTTAGGAAATGGCAGAGTTACATCACAAAATAAGTCCATTCAATATTATGGGCTACATAGCTTGGCCAAGAATATGTTGTATATAGCAACAAAATGATAGATTTTAGAAAAGAAAAACCTATACCCTCTCTTATTCCATTTTCAACACCCATCCTAGAAGGAAACCTTCTACATACAAAAGGAAACACCCTTTGCTTCTAATCAATAATTTTTCAAACATACAATCTTGTTTATAAAAGGTTATCCTAGCCAACGTTTTTATGATAATAAATCAAAAAATTTTGCAAGCACAATCTTCATATGTTTCACTTAGGAAATACTTGAAGTCAACATATTCCTGCAAGTAACTGATTCAAATTTATTGTTTTTGTACATTATGCAATTAGACATTTAATCATTATATCATGATCTATTTTCATCAATTAAATGATATGTTCATGCACATTTCACAACACATGCATAAGAATACAAATTACAAATAATTTCTCACTCATTCCTACACAAAGTGAATTCATACATTATTCAAAAGAAATTAAGATGTTAAAAGAAAGTATATCACATGTATGTGTATATATATAATTGGTTTATGTATATACAGATATATGGCCTTCGATTATAGTAATAAACCATGTGTATACATTCTTTTATAAAATAGAAAAGAATCATATTTCACACAAAATACTATGTTTCCATTTCAATAAAATATGTAGAAAGAAAGCATTAAATTTAACCAAAAACTCATTTTCCAATAATAACTTTTGGATTCAATTTGAGAATATTTTAAAAATGCACTATTTTTACTTCAGTTTTCAAGAAAAATCCTTCAGTATTTTCACATGTTACACCAAAAAAATATAAGAACGTTCTCATATCTATTTAATACATTATCTTCCCTTTTTAATATTTTTTTCTAATCATGTTTCCAAAGATACAGACATTGTTCGATAACAATTTATTGAAGAATCCTTTTATTTCTATCATTTAGTTTGAATTACATTGGTTATTCAGAATCTTTGAATTCTGGCAAAAACCCCACTTTCATGGTTACAAGTATGCACTAAATGGTACAAATAGTTCCCCTTGTGTCATAAGCATACTCAAGTCATTATGGAAGAGATAATTAGATGGTATGAACCCACAAACATTCCTTCAAGTTGACATGCATTTGCACATCTCATGATGTTTGGTGAGACAATAAGAAAAACTTCTAGGGAATTATGCTTAAATGAGAGATGTTTTGACTTCAAAAATATATGGGATTCGACTCTTGTCACCCTTAATCAAGCTACATCGACCCACGACCAACCAACATTTACATTCTAGCGTATTGCAAAGGGAAACCTCAACTTTAAGTTGAGGCACTGTGCTAAGGGCTCGTTCTAGATACAAGTGTTTCATTAAGTGTTATGAATATGAAACTATGCAGGCCTGGAATTTATGAGGAATCTAATATGATTCAACCATCGACTCATTTGGTAAGTTATTAATGTGGATATAGGGGCAAGGCTTCAAACTTTACCTAACTCATGAAATTGAGTCTTTAACTTAGTGGGTTACCTACAGTCGAGTCAACTCTAAGATGGTCGATTACTATTTTGACCCAATGGAAACAACACATGCAAATGAAAAATGTTAACATAAATGAGAAAATGGACATTCAAAAGAAATTACATGGTGACATAGCATTATATTTGAGGGGTGAAAGCTAATCCTAAGAGGGTATCAACATTCAACTATAAGTCAATTGAAATGGTAACAATATTTGGCTATAAGCCAATTGAAATGGCAACAATATTCAGCTATAAGCCAAACCAACCCAATCAACTAATGCATTATAAATGCATAATGAACACCTTTTCAGGAAGATTGACAGGGTACTATATATAGGTTTTTGAACCTTCCTTAGTCATTGCTATCATAACATCTAATGCCCCTAATCAACAATGCAAGATAGCATATTAATAATGTAAAGATAGCATAATAAATAAAATGAGGGTGTATCAGAGAATTCCATCCCATCTTAACATCTTTGAAATCAAGAATAAGATCACCTAGAAAGTACATTAACAAAATGAATCAATTCTACTCATATAACAATGTTATTCTAAGGATAACAGAGATAATTGATAAATGGATAATATCCATTGATATGTTAAATGGATAATATCCATTGATATGTTAAATGGAAAGTTTCTAATATTATCATACCTTGTTTTCTCAGCCAAGGCCAACCATTGGTTAAGAGGAGAAAAATAACAAATGAAACAACCAGCGTTTTCCTCCAATAATTGAATTTTTTCCTCCTTCCTCAAAATATGACCCCCTTCACTGCCTTTTCCTTGAATCCCCTATTGTATGTTGTGGTTGTTTTGATGATATGTGGTTGTCATTGATGTCAACACTATTAGCATAAATGTATTTGAAGCTGTATATGTTGAGGATATTGAGAAAATTGTAATAAATGAGTTTCAGGTTGTTAGTGGTGAAGTGAAGTTCAGTATGGTGGTTATTTATGTACATTGTTGATCAGAGGTTGTGGACTAAAGGGTTTGTTGCTAATTGTATCTAGTTTATCCATGTTGAGTTTCAGAGATCCACATGAAGATTTGATCGAGTTATGAAGATTTCCATTCAGACAGATTTTTTGTTTATTTAGTTGGTGTTTCTGATTGAAGATGATACTATTTCAATTAGTTTAGTTGCTATGGATTCTTCTCTTTTGATTCATGATGCTTGTGTATGTTTCTAGATCATTCTCTATCTTTGTTGCACGTCCGCATTGATCATTGTGATCGTTGTTGGTGATTTTTTCTTGCATGTTCATGTTTTTCTTGTTCTTGGTTGACATAGTGTTTGTAGCATGTTGTGGATCTTCGGGGAGAAACTAATTGAAGTGTCTTCATGTTGGAGATGTTGATTTGGGTCCTCACTAAGTTGTGGCTGACCTTGGTTGATTCTCATTGATAATCTTTTATGTTTTGGGCCGATAGTTTATATTCATTTTATTATTTCTTTGTGGCCAACTTGTAGTGATGAAATTTCATGTTGTCGATATATAAGATTGATTGTTTATTCAAATTTAAGTGTGGAAAAGGTGTGCTTATGTGTTTTTATGCAAATAATGTTCTAAATCATTCGAAGGCAAAGCATAGTGTGAAGAATTGTGAAGAAGTGTGAAGAAGAGTGAAGAAGAGTGAAGTGTTAATGTGCTTAATTGGAATTGTAACCAGGCATTAGCAGATCCTATTTTCTTAGTTCAAAATCCAAATGGATTTAATATGAATCTCTTTGTAAGACAGTGTGTATTGCTTTGTAATTGAGCAGTGAGCTTTAGGCAGTATTCCTGAATGCATGTGCATTCCCCATATTTCATTTTCATTATACTTTTAATAAGGTATAATCTTGTGGACTGACCTCCACCATGGTTTTTCCCCTAATAGGGTTTCCACGTAAAAAATCTTGGTGTTATGTGTGTTTCCAATGTGTTGATGATTTATGTTTTCATGGTTAATAATCAGATCAGAGAATAAGGTTAATAAGTGAATAAGTTTTGAATTTCTACGACAACCGATTCACCCCCCCTCTCAGTTGTTTTCCCTTGTATTGCCAACAATTGGTATCAAAGCAGGTTCCTTGGAAGAAGTTTAACAACTTAAGGTGATCTGAGATGGAAAGTTGTAAGAAGGATAGTCTGAGATTTGATGGAACAAATTATTCTTTTTGAAAGACTCGAATGGAGTGCCATCTGAGATGCATTGGTGAACCCTACTAGAGCATTACAAGTAATATGTATATTATTCCACAGAATGGTCCTACTACTTCTGCTAAGATCAGAGATGCGGAGTATAATATCCGGGCTAAGGAAGCTTTGTTGAGTGCTTTGACTAATTCTAAGATGACAAATGTTATGGATCTGAAGACTACTTATGAGATCTGGAAAAAGTTGGAAACCTTGTATGAAGGTGATGCTAATGTGAAGATTGCTAAGTTGTAGAGTTTGAAAGGAAATATGAAAGGTTGAGAATGGGTGATGATGAGAACATTAATAATTTCATGCAAAGAGTGAATGAACCTGTGTGTGGTATTAGATGTGCTAGTGGAAAGATAGATGAATCTAAGATTGTTGCTAAAGTTCTTAGATCCTTGCCTAATTCTTACAAAGTCAAAGCTAGTGCTATTAAAGAGCTTTGAACTGTAACAAACATAACCAAAGATACATTGGTTGGTAAGTTGACTACTTTTGAGTTGAGAAAATTTGGTGATGCCCTTCCTAAGGTTGAATCTACATTTAAGGCTACTACTTCTAGAAGAGATAGACAGAGATATGATCTAGGTGAGAGTTCATCTAGAAAGAAATTCAAGTATGAGGATGAAATCAAATAGATTGAAGAAGAAGAAAGAGAGATAGAAGAGCTAGAAGCACTTATTGTCGAAATATTATTGAGAGGAAAAGGTAAGTATGAAGGAAAATTACCTTTTAAATGCTTTTCTTGCAATAAGATAGGTCATTTTGCATCAAGGTGTCTAGAAAGAGCTACTAAACCAAGACATAACAAGCCTAGATTTTAGAAGAAGTGTTACTATGCTACCGATGAAGGCGTGATAGATGATGAATCTGATAAAGCAAATAGAAGTGATGATGAATGGGTATTTGTTGCTATCAAGGAAAATAATCTTGTATCTACTGAATCTATTGGTTGTACAAATGTGGAGAAATCCCTGGCTGCTCAAGTTAAAGAAAAAGATGAATGGGTAATTGACAGTGGATGTTCACATCATATGACAAGAGACAAAAGTAAGTTTGTAAGCTTGGAAAAGTATGATGGTGGTGTTGTGAGATTTAGTGATAATACAACTAGTGTGATCTATGGAAGAGGTTGCATTTCTCTTGATGGTAAGCATAATATTGATAATGTTCTGTATGTGGAAGGCTTGAAGCATATTCTTTTGAGTGTTTTTAAAATGGTTGATAAAGGATACAATCTTTAGTTCAAGGATGGAAAGTGCAGAATATTGAGTTATGGAAATGAAATTGCATCGGGTACAAAAACAAAAGGTAATATCTTTCACTTGAGTGCTGCTAGTGAAAGTTGTTTGATTGCTCAAGTTGATGAAAGTTGGTTATGGCATATGAGTTTGTGTCATGTTAATTTTGATAATGTTGTCAAGATAAGTTCCACTAAGGTTGTGAGATATCTACCTAAGTTGGTGAAACCTAGCAATGCAATATGCAAGGAATGTCAATTGGGAAAGAAAACTAGGATTTCATTTCAGAGTAAAAAGAATTTTTCAAATGAATTGTTAGAGCTTGTGCATACTGATCTGTGTGGTCCCTCTAAGGTTATAATTTTACAAGGTTATAGGTATTTCATGTTACTCATTGATGATTATTCTAGAATGGTAAGGGTCACTTTCTTAAGGGAGAAATCTAAAGCACTGGAAAAGTTCAAGATTTTTAAAGCTATGGTTGAGATAGAGATAGGTTTGAAGATTAAATTTCTAAGATCAGATAGAGGTGGTGAATTCACTTCTAGTGAATTTAATACTTTTTGTGAAGAACATGGAATAAAGAGACAATTATCTACATTGCGGACCCCTCCACAAAATGGAGTTGTGGAAGGAAGAACAAAACAATTGAAGATGTTTCTAGAACTATGATGTTGGAAGGAAATGTTCCTCATATCTATTGGAGAGAAGCTATGAGTACTACTGTGTACACACTCAACTAGGTACAAACCAAAGGTGATACTGGTAAGACCCCTTTTGAGCTATGGACTAGTCAAAAGCCTACTATTAAATACTTCAAGATATTTGGAAGCCGGTGTTATATTAAGAGAGATGAAGACATAGGAAAGTTTGATGCTAGGAGTGATGAAGGTATCTTTCTGGGTTATGCTACTAAAAGTAAGGCCTACCGGTGTTATAATAAAAGATTGAAGAAAATGGTTGAAAATGAAAATGTTAAGGTTGATGAATACTTTGGTGCACTATCTAGAACCTGTGGATATGACTCTGATGATTAGGATGACAATACAAAAAAAGGAAAACAAGTTTAGACTGTGAATCAAGTGCAAATCAAGAAAATGAAGAAGGAGAAACTAGTGAAAGAGTAGAAGAAAGATTAGAAGAGCCTGAAGTTGAAGAAAATCCTAAGAAGACTTTGAGGTATGTAAGATTGAATCATTTAGAAGATCATGTTATAGGTGATAAGAAAAAAGGTGTCTAGACTAGGAGAAAGATTGCAGAAGCCTACTAGTGTGAATGAAGCATGTAAAGATGAGCATTAGATTGAACCAATGAAAGAAGAGTTAAAACATATTGAAAAGAATGATACATGGATTCTTGTTTCCAGACCTAAGGATAATAATATCATTGGAACCAAATGGGTCTTTAGAATTAAACTGAATGCACAAGGTGAAGTGATTAGAATCAAAGCAAGACTAGTATGTAAAGGATATTCACAAATGGAAGGAATTGATTTTGAAGAGACCTTTACCCCTATTGCTAGAATTGAAGCTGTAAGATTATTTCTTGCCTATGTTACTCACAAAAACTATAAATTTTATTAGATGGATATAAAATCAGATTTTCTAAATGGTGAATTAGAAGAAGAAGTGCATGTTGAGCAACCTGATGGATTCTAGTTGACTGATAAAGAAGATATGGTGTGTCAATTGAAGAAAGCATTGTATGGGCTCAAGCAAGCTCCTAGAGCATGGTATGCAAGATTGGACAAGTATTTGTTGAAGCTTGGATTTAACAAAGGTACTATTGATAGTAATCTGTATTTCAAGAATGATGATAAAGATTTGATTTTTGAATTCGTTGTTGATGATATTATTTTTGGAGGAGATGATGCTTTGTGCATGAAGTTTAGTAATGATATGTAGAATGAATTCAAGATATCTATGATTGGTGAGATGAACTTATTTTTGGGATTGCAAATTACTCAGTTAAATAAAGGGATTTTTATATCTCAGTCCAAGTATGTGAAGGAATTGTTGAAAAAGCTCGGTATGGAAGATTCAAAGCCAGTTGGTACAGCCATGGTGACCAGATGCAAGTTGAAAATAGAAGATGATTCTTTGAAAGAAAATCCAACAAGATACAAATAATATTATGAATGTTGTCTATATTGTTGCAAGATTTCAAGCTAATCCGAAAGAATCTCATGTGACTGCTGTGAAGAGAACTTTTAGATACTTGAAGGGAACTGATGATCTTTTCCTATGGTATCCTAAAGAAGATGATCTTAATTTGAGTGCCTTTACTGATGCTGACTGGACAGGAGATGTGAATGACATAAAAAGTACTAGTGGTGGAGCATTTTTCTTGGGTAAGAATCCAATTTCATGTTTAAGCAAGAAGTAGAATGCCATTTCCTTGACTATTGAAGAGGCTGAATACATTTTTGATGCTAATAATTGTACTCAAGTCTTGTGGATGAAACAAATGTTGAAGGATATCAAAATTATATATGTTGAGCCCATTGCTATATTCTATGATAACTCAAGTTATATTAACATTTCCAAGAATATGATGTTGCATTAAAAAATAAAGCATATATCTATCAAGTTTCACTTTTTGAGGGAGAAGGTAAGTGAAAAGGAAGTCAAATTAGAGTGTGTGCCAACTAAGGAGTAGATTGCATACATCTTTACCAAACCATTGCCTAAGGATACTTTTGAGTATCTCAGAGGGAAGTTAGGGGTGATTACCCCTCCTAATAAGAACTAAGGATCCATTGCATTACATCAGTCTGTGCATTTCATAGTCGTATCTTGTATCAGATTGATGTTGTGGTGGATGCTACTCAGGGGGAGTAGTTAGATGTTTAGTGTGTTATGATTTATTTATGTTAATCTAATTGAAAACAAAAACACAATAATGAAACATTAATCTAAAGAAAACTAACTAAAATTAAGCAAACCAGTGTTCTTCAGAACCATTTCATTTTCTCTATCTACAGTGATTCTTTTGAAGCTATTGCTCTCAGATTATGTAAGCTAGGCTTCCTTCACATGGCAACTTGTAGAACGAGTATGCAAATGAGAATGCTTTACTATTCTATATGCTGATGAGGATGAGATTGTTGATACGGATATGGACAGGGGCTGTGATTATGCACAGGGGTTGTGAATAGGAGATATCATGATTCTATTGCTATTGCTATGATTCTAATACTATCTATGCTATGAAAGTACTCTATGAATGCTATGGATGCTATGAGATTTTCCTATAGTTTACTTGCTTAAACTTCTATATGATTTGGAGCTCCCGACAGCTGTATTTATAGATTTTTGCAGGCACAATCCCGGCTGGCAAGAATCTACGGCTGTGAGATTGTCTGGTAAGTTTGAATGGTGAGAGATGGAGAGGTTGAGAAGAAAATGGGGGAGGTTGAGAGGTTGGAGAGAAGGATGGATTCCTATCTTCAACCCACGGGAACAAGCCTGCACAGAAACAGAGAAATTTAATTTTTTGTTTCAACCGTTTGCTTCCCGGGAGTTGAAGATAAATCCCAAATTAAATAAATTAAAATAAATTTATTTAATTTATTGCATTTGATTTTTGATTTTTGAAAACTATGGAAGAATTAATTAAATATTTTGTAATATTTAATTATGATGTGACTTTAGAAGATTTTGAAATATTTAAAAGATTTAATTAAATATTTTTGGAAATATTTAATTATGAATAGATTTTTGAATCGAATTAGAGGAATTTTGAAATGATTTTAAGAATGAATATCTAAATTGGATTAGAGGAAATAATTAAATATTTTGGAATATTTAATTGTAAATGATATTTAGAAGAAGAATAATATTTTAATCTTTATTTGAATAAGATATTCAAACGAAGATTATTGATAATTAATATAAATAAATCGTAATGTTTATTTAATTAATTAAGAAATGAATACGAAAAGATGATTAAATAAACTTATTTATTTAATCAAAATGAAAGAATGAAGAAATATAAATAAATTATTTATATTTATTTATATGCAGATAGAATTCGAAGATTTTAATTAAATATTAAAAATATTTAATTAATTACCAGACAATATGATGTGACCATTTTAAGGAGTATACATTTAGAAATTCAGATATGTGGTTCATAGCTTAGAGAACTTTGTCATTGATGTCAAAGGGGGAGAAGATTCATGTGAAAAACTAGTGATTATCTGAGGAGAAGAGCCTTATGGGGAGAAAGATTATGTGAAAGTATTGAGGAGAAGATGATTCAAAACCTAAGCAGGAGTTAGTTGCGTTGATGGTGTTTTTCACATCATGTGTTGCCATCAATGCCAAAGGGGGAGATTGTTGGATTTTTTGGTTGTGTTGATGATATGTGGTTGTCATTGATTTCAACACTATTAGCATACATGTATTTGAAGTTGTATATGTCGAGGATATTGAGAAAATTGTAATAAATGAGTTTCAGGTTGTCAGTGGTGAAGTGAAGTTCAGTATGGTGGTTATTTTTGTACATTGTTGATTATAGATTGTGGACTAAAGGGTTTTTTTCTAAGTTTATCTCATTTATCCATGCCGAGTTTTAGAGATCCACATGAAGATTTGATCGAGTTATGAAGATTTCCATTTAGACAATTTTTTCTGTTTCTTCAGCTTGTGTTTCTAATTAGAGATAATGCTATTTTAGTTAGTTCAGTTGTTATGGATGCTTCTCTTTTGATTCATGATGCTTGTGGATGTTTCTAGATCGTACTCTATCTTTTTTGCACATCTGCATTGATCGTTGTGATCGTGGTTGGTGATTTTCTCTTGCGTGTTCATGTTTTTCTTGTTCTTGGCTGACATAGTGTTTGTATCATGTTGTGAATCTTTGAGGAGAAATTAATTGAAGTGTCTTCATACTGGAGATGTTGATTTGGGTCCTCACTAAGTTTTGGCCAACCTCGATTGATTCGCATTGATAAAATTTAATGTTTTGGGCCAATAGTTTATATTCATTTTATTATTTCTTTGTGGCCAACTTGTAGCAATGAAATTTCATGTTGTAGATATATAAGAGCGATTGTTTATTCAAATTTAAGTGTGGAAAAGGTGTGCTTCTATGTGTGTGCATGAATAATTTTCTAAATCATTCAAGGGAAAAGAAAAGTGTGAATAATTTCCAAGAAGTGTGAATAAGAGTAAACAAGACTAAAGAAGTGTTCATGTGCTTAATTAGAACTATAATCAAGCATTAGCAGATGTTATTTTTTTAGTTCAAAATCTAGATGGATTTAATTTGAATCTCTTTGTAAGAGAGTGTGTCTTCCTTTGTAATTGAGCAGTGAGCTCTAGGCAGTGTGCCTAAATGCATGCACATTCCCCATATTTCATTTTCATTATACTTTTAACAGGGTATAATCTTGTGGACTGACCTCCACCATGGTTTTTCCCCTAATAGGATTTCCACATAAAAAATCTTGGTGTTATGTGTGTTTCTGATGTGTTAATTATTTATGTTTTCATGGTTAATAATCAGATCAAAGAATAAGTTTAATAAGTTGAATAAGTTTTGAATTTTTGTGACAACTGATTCACCCCCCTCACAGTTTTCTGCCCTTGTATTGCCAACATCCCCCTCTAATATTGCAATTCTCCTCTACTTTTTGAATATCCATGTGTTTTCATTCTATATTTGGTTTTCTTCATGAGTAGCTACCCCCTATTATTTTGCATTAAAATATTTTTTACAAGGATTCTAGGTGCCCCCCTGCTCATTCGGATTCTAGTCTTTCTAATTTGGAAATATAAAGCAATTTATGATAGTCCATCATGGCTCATGGAATTTAATTCATAAGGATATTTTGAATAAAATCATTCATTTTATCTCTTGATGTGTTCATATTATTATATATACATATATACATATATATACACACACAGATATATATATACATATATATTGATATTGATATTTATATATATACATATACACATATATATATATATATATGTTTATATGTGTATGTATTTGTATATATTTTCTTACATGTTTATTGTCTCTTCTTTATTTTATTCATTAAAAGGATGAAATCTATAAGGTAGAGGAAAAATCATCATGTTCTTTTCATTTTAATCATACATATTATGATTTGTATGTCTAGGTCAACATAAATACTTATATGTATATATCTATATACATAAATTTGTATACATATACATCCTTTCTTTTTGAATGATAAACAAAAGGACAAGTTTTAAATATAGAAGGCATACAAAATGCAAAAATAGTTTGTTTTCCATTATTTTACATATTTAATCATCGACACATTTTCCTTGTCTTTCAAGAAAATGCAGACATTCACATCAACTTCATATTTCAATTGAAAATACTATATTTTTTTAGTGGTGTGTGTGATCCATATTCCAACAAGCTTACCGATTGTCATCCGTCTAAATACTCCTACCTCAACCATGTTCTCTCTCTTCAACCTATTCCTTCATTCACACACACTTGCACTTGTGAATTTTCATCAGTAACATTAACCAATGCTCGAAACGAAATGATATCATTACTAAATCATAACATTCATAATTCATATTTAATCATAAAGTTTACATGGATAAACATTTTCAAATGATGTTGAAATCTTAAATTTATCACCAATCAAAAATTGATAAATTTCATTTTCCAAAATATTTGAATAACTTAATATTATCAAATGTAAGCAAAATTTGAGATGTGACACTCCCTATCAGCTATGGTATGGAAGGATTCCTATTGTTAAGTACTTCAAAGTTTTTGGAAGTAAATGTTATATTAGAAGAGATAAAGATAACTTAGGAAAGTTTGATGCAAGGTTTGATAAAGGTATCTTCCTTGGATATTCTACTAGAAGCAAAGCTTACTAATTCTACAACAAGATATTGAGAAATATTTTTGAGATTGCAAGTGTCAAGGTTGATGAATATTTATAGAAGAATTCCATGATAATAGATGGATATGAATCAAATGAGTCTTGTTGTAGAGAAGAAGAAAAATCTAAAGAAAGATAATTGTAGATTGAAGAGGAAGAAGCTCTAGAAAATACTCCTAAAACCCCTAAGTATGTGAAGAAGAATCATTATGAAGATCATATCATTGGAGATAAGAAAAAAGGTGTACTGACAAGAAGGAAGGTTTCTGAAGAATAGGTAAATCTATGTTTGCTTTCTAAAATTGAACCTAAAACAATGATTGAGGCATGCAAATATGAATATTGGATCAAGGATATGAAGAACTTTTGAAAATTGAGAAGAATCAGACTTGGAAACTTGTCCCAAGACTAACAAACAAGAATGTGATTGGAACTAAGTGGGTATTCAAAAACAAACTTAATGAGAATGGAGAAGTGGTAAGGAAAAAGGAAAGGATTGTGTGTAAAGGCTACTCACAAGTTGAAGTAATATATTTTGAGGAGACATTTGCTCTAGTGGCAAGAATGAAAATTGTCAGGATATTTTTGGCTTTTGCAGCACATAAGGATTTCAAAGTTTATCAAATGTATGTGAAGTCTACTTTCTTGAATGGAGAATTGGAAGAAGAGGTATACATAGAACAACTGAAATGATTTCAGTTATCAGACAAACTAGATATAGTCTATAGATTGAAGAAGGAATTTTCTGGATTAAAGAAAACTCCTAGAGCTTGGTATGGAAGGTTAGATAAGTATTTGATACAGCAAAGATTCAATAAAGTTACCACAGATAGCAATCTTTACTTTAAATTTGAAAAATATAAAATCTTGATTGTGGTTGTATATGTTGATGCCATAATATTTAGAGGCAATGAAGATGTGTAAGAAGTTTGCAGAGGAAATGCAGTTTGAGTTTGAAATGTTTATGTTTGGGGAGATGAATTTCTTCCTTGGATTACATATAAAGGTATTTTCATTTCACAATCAAAGTATGTCAAAGAGATGTTGAAGAAGTTTGGAATGGAAGATTATAAACTGGTATGTACCCCTATGGTTACTTGTTTCAAGCTGAGAAAGAATTGTGAATCTTCTAAGGCTGATCAAAGAAAGTATAGATCAATGATTGGTGGATTGCTAATTCAATTGCTACTAGACCATGTATCATGCATGTAGTTTTTCTTATGGCTATATTTCAAGAAGATCCTAGAGAGTCACAAGTTACAAATGTGAAGAGGATATTCAGATACTTCAAGGGAACTCCAAATCATAGTTTGTGGTATCCAAAGGATATTGATTTTACTCTGAGTGCTTACACAGATGTAGATTAGGCTGGTTGTGTGTATGATAGGAAAATTACAAGTGGTGGTGCGTTCTTTCTTGGATGTAGATTGGTATCATGGATAAGTAAGAAAAAAGATTCAGTTTCTTTATCTATTGTAGAGGTAGAGTATATTGTAGTAGCATCTTGTTGCACACAAGTGTTGTGGATGAGGAAATCATTGAAAGATATCAAAGTAGTATATGATGAACCAATTTTATCTTTTATGACAATTTACAGCTGCTATCAACATTTCAAAGAATTCGGTAATGCATTCAAGGACAAAATATATCACAATTTGGTATCACTTTTGAGAGAGGAGGTTGTAGAAAATGAAGTTAAGCTTGAATATGTGCCTACAAAGGACCAAGTTGCTAATATATTCACTAAGGCTCTTCCTAAGGATACATTTGAGTATCTCCAAGAGAAGTTGGGGTTTTTTTCCCCTCCTTCTTTGAACTAGATGCATAAGGAGATGCATCAGTCCAGTGGATTTCAAGATTCATTCTTTTATCTAGACTAATGTTGGTGGCTACCTCTCAAAGGGAGTAGGTAGTGACATTGTTGGTTATTGTAGTAAGGGGGAGTAAGCATTATATTTTTTGATTGGTGTAGTATGGTGTGTGCTCCTAAGGGGGAGTATACAAAGCAATTGTGAGAACGTTGATTGATGTCAAAGGAGAAACATCAGTGATGTCAAAGGGGAGAGGAATTCATGCGAAAAAGAAGAAATTTAAGGGGGAGAATGAGTCATGTGAAAAGATAAGTATCAAATGGGGATAGAGTGTAATGAGCTAGTTGTGCAAAGATAAAAGGAAATAGGTATGGAGAAAAGTTGTGTCTTCGATGTTTTTTTTCACATGTGTTTCCATCAATAACAAAGGGGGAGATTGTTGGAAGTATGAGCGGATTGGTGTTTTCATTGATGTCAACAAGATTTTTTTGTCACTAGTGTCAACTATAGGAGAAGGAAGGAAATCATTGTTTGGGGAGATTGTTGCAAGAGTATGTTGGTGTTATCTATGCTTTGATTAGTTGTGTTATGTTGTCATTAGTAAGCTATTGGTGTCAACCTCTAGTGTCAATTTGATAAGATTTTTTCTATGGTTAAGAAAGTGTTGAAGGTGATGGGAATGTGTCTTCGATGCTTGGTTTTCAAGTACTTTTGAGAAAATTTGATAAAAAAAAGAGATAGTGTGTTGCAGTGTTGTTCTTGGTTCTAGAGTAGTGTTATGGGGTTGCTCCACATTTCTTCTAGTTTAAAGATCTACCTATGAATTTTAGATATGTTGATTAGAGATGTTCATAGATGTAGTATTTAGAATTTGGTGTGTTGGATCACTATATAGAAGTTTTGTTCACCAGTGTGTGAACAGTGCATTAGAGAGGTTTCTAGGATAAATGTCTTTGCTCCACATTTCTCTGCAGTTTGGTTTCAAGTCTTGCAAATTTGTAGGTGTGTTAATGGTGTTGGTCTCTTTCTTAGGTTGAAGTGGTTCAAAGTTTGTTGCTTCATAATTCATTTTCTTGAGTAATAGTGTATGGCAGAGTTGTTTGAGTGTATTGGGTGTGCACATTCTTTAGGTGGAAGTTGTTGTGAAGGAGTTTGTTGGATTTTGTGACATAGATTTTGGCACCCAAGTTGCTTGCTCTTACACTTCTAGGGTTTTTCACCTAAAAGGAGAGAGATCTAGGCCCAAAATTCTTATGTAACACTCAAATTAGGATCTATGCTATATGATATGATGTAAATGAACTTAATTAAATGCAATTAACTAATTAAGATGACCTAAAATGAATGAAAAAGTGCAATTAAAGATATGTTTGAAAAAACATTGTGATATGAAAATAACTATGAAAATGAAGAAATAATGCAAAACAAAAGGTACAGGGGTAAATCTGAGTGCACCTAGATGAAATATGAGTTGTCTAGAGTATTTGGAATGCTGATGAATTTTACTAGTTTTTCACAATGGAACTCATTCGCCTAAGGTGGTGAATTAGTCCTCCTATTGATGAAAAAGTGTCAGGAACTTATTTCTGACAGTCGAGATCTAGGATCTAACAAAATATAGATTTTTAGACTTTAGGTGAGACTCATTCACCAAGGGTGGTGAATCAGTCCACTCCTAGATTTCTGGAAAATTAGATAGCAACTCTACAACACCAGATTTGGGAATGTCTGAATGTTAGGTTATCGGAGTCAGTTTTGCAGAAAATAGACAAAAAATACTCAATAAGCTTGAAATATTGATATGTTGACTTGAAGAGCCTAGTTGACTTGATTTCCACTTTTCAACACCTTTAAGCTTGTGAAATCTACAAAACAAAGGTTGCAAAGACACATGCAAAGGGGGAAAATGTTGGAGGGTTATCAAATAGGGGTTTTCCTTGGTCAAACCCTGCTGTGGTAATCAAACCCAATAGAAATAAATGAAATGCAAAGGAAATGTAAACTAAAAACATGCAAATGCTATTAACTCAGCAAATCCTTGATCTTGTAAGTCTGAAGTAATGTCAATGGATGCTTCAAAGTGCTTCAATAGTTGCTTCAATTGATGATGTAAGATGCTTGAATGTAAGAGATTATTTGAATGACTTAAGAGATTGAATACTTGAGTGAGGAGATGAAAATGAGGTGAAAATAACTTATTTATACAATTCTTGTGCCTTACTATCCATTCATACCTCATCACGGGATGACATCAAGTGACTTTTAATAAAATCTCGAAAGGAAATTTGAAATATTTTGAATTTGGGGCCAAGGGGGACTCATTTGCCACCCATGGAAAATGGGTCCCACCTAGGACCTAAAACCATGTATCAGAAATAATGTTGTGTTTAATGTTATTTGTCAAGATAATATGCAAAGATACACTTAATTAAGAATATGAGGGCATAAATATACAAAATAATGCATGAGAAAGGAGTAAATAAGGAGATTGTGCCTAGAAAAGTGTGAAGGCTCGTTACAAGACTTTACAACGCTTCAATATAGGAATTTTTGATGTGTAAAAAGGTGATTTTTAGGTGAAATGTATTAAATAGAGTCTAGAAGAATGTGGAAATTTCTTACAACACTTCACAACACCTTCACAAGATGTCGTTCTTTGAGTTTTAGTACCTAAATAAGCATATTCAAGCCATGATACAACATAAAATCAAAGAAACATAGTTTCAACACCATGAAACAAGACCTTAAAGGCCATGAAAATGGCAAAGGACCATTTTTCTATGGCACATTTAGCCCCCACTTTAGTGAGAGGATGAACTTGCTTCCTCACACTAAAGTATCCATGAGTGTCAAGGAGAGCATTCAAATGCACTTACATTAGCAAGATGGAATACAATAATCAAGAGGGATTATCAAGCCCCCAAGATAAAGATCCCATGGAAAACTAGACATAAGGACAAAGGAACACACAAGTGTTGAAATGAATTGAATGAAGCTTCGATCATCAATACAACTAGTTGTGAAAAGATATCTAGGTTGATTGTTTGAAAAAGAGAATGTGTACTCACTCTGGAGCCACAGAACTAGTTGTCCACGGGGTGAGAAAGCCCAAAAATAAGTAGGATACATACACTAGATGGTATGCACTCACAAACACAAAAGTGGCTATGGGGAAAAGTCATACCGCTAGTTAGGCTTCCCACTCAACCATGCTAAAGTTATACCACTTGATAACTTTAACAAGGCGCCACAAAGCCAAATGGAAATGTAAATTTTGGTTTAAGTTTTAATCAAAATAGGATGCCACCACAGGCATGCAAGTTGTGTTATGCAAGGTGGCCAAATAAAGAAGACGGCTCCATAGGCATGCAAGTTGTGTTATGCAAGGTGGTCAAATGAGAATGCAATAATGTGAAAGATTGTTCAAAGGAGTCTTGTTTAGTATATGCAAGGTTAGTCACTTAGGGAACATTGTGTCTAATGTCTCCAAGAGGGGACCAATCAAAGAATAGTATATTCACAACTTAGGGGATGCAGTGTGTCACATCAAACCACAAAGAGGAATGTAATATGCTTAGAAAGATCACACCTTTGAAGGACATCACACCCAATGTCATCCACAAAGTGGGAAATGCATCACATAAATGACAAGGCTACACTAAGAAGCATGAATGCACAATTAAATAATGGTAATGTATGCCCCCCACTTTTAAGGAATTGCTACACATCATTCTATGAGAAATTACTTGAAAGTAGAGAAGAAAAGAAAAGGCAAAAAGAAAATAAGACAGGAGAGCCAACCTCGAAAGCTCTATGCCAAGTCATATGTTTCAAAGGTAGCTTGCATCATGTCAAGGAAAAATGAAAAATAAAGAAAGGGTGGAATTTTCCCCCCAAAAAAGAAAGAACACCAAACACATAAGGGATCTATGGATTTTGGGTCAGTATGCTCGTTGCTGCAATGTTTTTATGAAAGAGCGTAGAACTATCATCATTCCCCAAATACACATATAACTAGAAGAATGACACAAAGAGAGTGAAAAGAAAGAAAAAAAGAAAGTCCATTTTGAGTCGACATGGAAGAGACATTGCAGTCTCAACACTTTGCATTGTCCCCAAAAGGAAAACATTGGTGAAAAGAAAATGGAAATGAAAAATATTTTGGGTCAACATGAAGGATACATTTCGGTCTCAATGCCTTGTGTCATCCCCAAAAGGAAAACACAAGAAAAGAAAAAGAGAAAAAAATGAAAAGGACCATTTGAGTCAACATGGAAGATACATAGGGCATCTCTATGCTTTGTGTCATCCCCAAAAGGAAAACACAAAAAAAATTGAAAGGACAAGGACCGTTTGGGTCAACATGGAAGAGACATAGGGCGTCTCTATGCTTTCGTCATCCCCAAAAGGAAAACATAAAATAAAAATGAAATGAAAAGGACCATTTTGGTCAACATGGAAGAGACATAGGGCATCTCTACACTTTGCGTCATCCCCAAAAGGAAAACACAAAACAAAGAATAAAGAATAGAAGAATAAAGGTAGAAATAGAAGAAGTATACAAGGAGAGGAAACATTAAACACACAATATGGTGGAACATGATACACACATGAAAAGAAAAATAAAAATAAAAGTCAAGTAATGTAAATGTAAGTCAACCATTAACTAGGTTATTGGTTTCTCAATCTTGGATGAACAAGCGGAAAAAGGAATAACACAGTTAAGAGACAAAACAAATGCATTACAAGGACAAGGCTAACAAATTCTTGCCCCCCACAAAGTGGAAAGGAAAGAATGAGCCAAGATAGGTGATGGGAAAGGGTTGTGTAATAATGAGAATAGGAAATTCTACAACTATAGCATGACATAGGGGTTTATATTAGTTTAAGGTATGATAGGGAAATAGTCGGTATCAGTGAAGTGATACTTATTCAACATGTCTTTCAATGTCTGACATTCTTCAGTTTGATGTCCAAGGATACAATGATATTTTCAATATGGTATATGAGAATCGTCAGAGTGAATGACCAACATATTTGAAGGTGGTAAGAGTATAAGACCTTTATTTAAAAGTAGTTGAAGTCTTCTTTCACATTTAGGTGGAGGATGTGTAGGAAATTTTATCTTCTTTAATTTGTATGGTCGTTTGCATTTACTAGGTTCTCCTTTTTCATGAATAGAAGGAGAGAATGGTTGTTCAAGGGGAAGGAGAATGTTCAGATTAGGAGGAGGATTCAAGACCACTATACTAGCATCCTAAATTCTCCTAGGTTGAAGAGGATTTCTATCAGGATGAAAAGGATCTTGATATCCTAGTCTTCTTGTATGTGCTTCAGTTGATTGTTGTTCAAGAATTTGATGAATATCATGCTCATGTTTTATGTCACAACCTCAAGTTTAATTAATATAGTGAATCCTCTACCATATGTTTCTTCAAGGTTGATAGGATTTTTTGTGACTTTGTGCTCATAGAATGGTTGGGATTGTGGTGGTTGAGAGGAACTAGGTCCATTGGAAGGAGGAACCTTAGGTCCGATGTTGATTTCAGGATGTAAATATGCAAAGTTATCAGGTGATGTAATAGTAGGAAGTTCTTGTGATCTCATAGAGGGATAAAAGGTTGCATTAGCTTCTAGGTTGCCAAAGAAATCATTGTAGAACTTATTCATGCTAACATTATCTTCTCCAATGATGTCGACATCATGAGGAGGACAATCATGCGGAGTTAAAGGAGCATGAATTTGTTCAAGGTCGTTAAGGTCACAACAAAATGTACAGTTGGACATGTCTACCAATGTTTTTAGGGAATTCCAAAACTTATTGAAAGAAAATTCCATAATGCCAATAAACTAAGATGCAATAAATGAGTGAAAACAAATAATTTATAACTAAAAACATAATATAGGAACATAAAAGTTTAATGCAGAAAAATGCCAAAGAGATTATAGAAATGTTGTTTCAGAAATGCAGAGGGATTGATTCACCCTAGGTGGTGAATGAGTCCCAGGATGCAATTTTTTTATGTTTTTTTAAAATTTTGAATGATGCTAAATGCAACACAGAATGTAATCAAGTATGCAGAATGCAGATTTTTTCAGTTTTTCAATGAAATTGAATGCAAAAAATGAACACTAAATGAATGTTTGCAAAATGAAAGATCCTAGAATGCAATAACAAATCAATGCCCTAATTGAATGCTAATGCAATGGAAAACTATGAATGTAATAAAAAATGTAAAGTGTTCAAAATTTGGGTTCACCAAAATGTGACATAGATTTTGGGACCCAAGATGCTTGCTCTTACACTTCTAGGGTTTTTCACCTAAAAGGAGAGAGATCTAGGCCCAAAATGCTTATGTAACACTCAAATTAGGATGTATTCTATATGATATGATGTAAATGAACTTAACTAAATGTAATTAACTAATTAAGATGACCTAAAATGAATGCAAAATTGCAATTAAAGCTATTTTTGAAAACACATTGTGATATGCAAATAATTATGAAAATGAAGAAATAATGCAAAACAAAAGGTACAGGGGTAAATTTGAGTGCACCTGGATGAAATATGAACTGTCTGGAGTATCTGGAATGCTAATGAATTTAACTTGTTTTTCACAATGGGACTTATTCATCCAGGGTGGCAAATCAGTCCTCTTACTAATGAAAAAGTGTTAGGAACTAATTTTTGATAGCCAGGATCTAAGACATGACAAAATATAGATTTTCAGACTTCAAGTGGGACTCATTCACCAAGGGTGGTGAATCAGCCCACTCCTAGATTTTTGGAAAATTAGGCAGCAACTCTGCAACACCAAATTTGGGAATGTCTGAATGTCAGGTTGTCAGAGTCAGTTCTACAAGAAACAAACAAAAAACACTCAATAAGCTTGAAATAGTGATATGTTGACTTGAAGAGCCTAGTTGACTTGATTTCCACTTTTCAACACCTTTAAGCTTGTCAAATTTGTAAAATAAAGGTTGCAAAGACACATGCAAAGGGGAAAAATGTTGGAGGGTTATCAAATAGGGGTTTGCCTTGGTCAAACCCCTCTTTGGTAATCAAACCCAATAGAAATAAATGAAATGCAATGGAAATGTAAACTAACAACATGAAAATTCTATTAACTCACCAAATCCATGATCTTGTAAGTCTAAAGCAATGCCAATGGCTTTTTCAAAGTGCTTCAATAGTTGCTTCAATTGATGATGTAAGATGCTTGAATGTAAGATTATTTGAATGACTTAGGAGATTGAATACTTGAGTGAGGAGATGTAAAATGAGGTGAAAATAACTTATTTATACAATTCTTGTGCCTTACTATCCATTCATACCTCATCACGGACCGACATCAAGTGACTTTTAATAAAACCCTAAAAGGAAATTTGAAATATTTTGAATTTGGGGCCAAGGGGGACTCATTCGCCACCCATGGCGAATGGGTCCCACCTAGGACCTAAAACCATGTATCAGAAATAATGTTGTGTTTAATTTTATTTGTCAAGATAATATGCAAATATACACTTAATTAAGCATATGAGGGCATAAAGAGACAAAATAAAGCATGAGAAAGGTGTAAATGAGGAGATTGTGCCTAGAAAAGCATGAAGGCTTGTTACAAGACTTTACAACACTTCAATATAGGACTTGTTGATGTGTAAAAAGGTGATTTTTAGGTGAAATGAATTAAATAGAGTCTAGAAGAATGTGGAAATTTCTTACAACACTTCACAACACCTTCACAAGACATCGTTCTTTGAGTTTTAGTACCTAAATAAGCATGTTAGAGCCATGATACAACATAAAATCAAAGCAACATAGTTTCAACACCATGAAACAAGACCTAAAAGGCCATGCAAATGACAAAGGACCATTTTTCTATGACATAGATTTTAGAGTGTTTATGGAATATTCCAAGTTATGTTCAGGTGATATTTGTTGTCCGCAAGATGTTTTTGGATGAAAGGAAGCATGTACTTAAAATTTTCATGGTGTTTACATGGGTAATAGTTGACCTGGTGTTAATACTAATTGTGGTGGATGTTTATAATTTGTAGAAGCATGTATTAGAATGGTGTTGTATTTTTGGGTCCTAAATTAGGAATGGTGTGGTTCACTTTCACTTATATCTGTCACAAAAGTGTTTCGGTGTTGACCTAATTTGAATTTGCATAGTTGATGTGCATAGCCGACCTTGGAGAAGGGTTTCAAGGTTGAATATTTTATAAATAAGAGTTGATTTGTTGAGGGATGATGAGATAGACAAGAGAGATGTGAATAATGTGAAGTGCACAGTGTTAGAGTGTGAATTTGAGAAGTGTAGTGTGAGCTTTCATGCGTTAGACTTCTTGATGTAATGAGAAAAAGGTGTCTACAATTCTTCAATCAATCTGTGAAGGTGTTGGTGATGTTGTATTGGATTTCTCTATTGCATTTAGATGGATTTCTCTATGTAACACTCTTCTCTATCTTATTTTCTATTTTTTGTAGTGATTCTTTCTTTCTTTGGGCAGTGAGCCCTTCAGCAATGAACCTTATTGTATTAGTATTTTAAGTTACTTTATATTGTGAGCTAATCCTCACCATGGTTTTTCCCATCTTGGTTTTTCCATGTAAATCTATTGTCCTCTTGTGCATGGTGTTGATTTTTTTCAAAATATGTTATTTTATTTCCATGCTAAATCATTATAACAAATTAAGGGTTAATTGTATTAATGCGGATTTGAATGTGTATGAGGGTCCTAAGGTTTTAAGGTACAAATGATTCACCTCCTCCCTCTCATTTTTCTTGTGCATTCAACAATAGCCACCTAAGATGGCTTAATTCCAAGTGTATAATTACATGAATAATTACTTAATAATTATTATTAATCTTCTACACTAACACCCTCCCTTAAGAATAGCTTAGGTGGGCTTAAAGAGAGATGGGTCTTGAAAACTAAGCTTGATGAGGTACCCAAGTATAATGCAATCTCTCATAAAGTGGAGAAAGGAAGAAAACCCCATGGGAAAAAATCCCTCAAAAAGAGAAAAAATGTGGAAGTGTACTACACAAACCCAAAAAAGCACTTGAAGATAATAGTCTTGAAATACCTACAAAATAGGGACCATGTGTGTCTCCACAAAGAAGACAGAGAAATTCAACACAAAATGTCAAGTGTAAAATGATATATTAGGTTCTTTTATAAAAAATTATATAAAAATAAATAAATAAAATTCATTTAAAATAAAAAGCATAAAAGGAAATGACTCGCCCTACTACAATCCTTATAAATCAACCATCTACTATCATGGATCCTATCAAAACATTTTCCAATTGAAAAGTAAAAATTATCTAAAAATATTTAGATGAATCAATCTCACTCCTAGAAATTTTGAAGCCATATTGGGTTGTTGTCTATGAGAAAAAATAGCTAAAACCATGCAAGCAACTTAAAATTTCTATTTTGCTATGTAAAAATAAGACAAATTTTGTTTTTGTTAAGGAGATTGATTTAGGAATTTGAAGATGGAAATGCAATCTATGGTAATCTCTAAAAATTAATTATATTTACTTTGACTACTATGGAAAGAGGATGAAATTTAAGATCCTATTAGGTGGTAAACTGTGGGCATTGTCTACAAATAAAAAATTAAGTTTATTTTCTTAAGGGACCTTAAGCTCAAAAGGATTCATCCATTCTTGAGTGGTTAACATTAATTTTAATCTCTAAATCAATTTATATTTAAAAATGACTAAGGTGGGGTTTTAATATAGGATGAGGCTAGGCACAAAATTTAGCAATTTGACAAGGGAATAAAGGGGGATATATTAAAGATAAATTAAAGGTGAGGTTAGCACATGATATGGGGATAAAAATTAAATGAAATACAACACATAAGAACTCTAAACAATACCATGGAGAAAACATAGGGGTGCTGCCACAATAATGGGTTACACTTTTTGGGACATCCTGATTTTGTTGAAATCACATATTTTTAGAAAATATAATGATTTAAGACTTGAAAGGTTCAATTTAAAGGATTTTAATTGAAGAGGGTTTTATCAAACCCCCTTATATCAAAACCCCTTGGATAGAACCCTGCTAGTTTTAAACCATACCTATAATGGAGTCTCCTCTACACCTATCAAAATGCTGATAAAAAAATACTTTTGATTTACCTTTTGGAGGATCAAGTGAATTCATTTAAAATTTATCTTTTGTAATTATGTAGTCCTTATTATAAGCTTCCCAAAAAGTATAATTTTAAATATTATATTTATTTTTAATTTCTTGTGAATGTAGCTTTTTCACTAAAAATCAAGCTCTCTTTTCTGTACATGTGGAAAAATAGTAGATTACCAAAAAATTGAATAATAGCTATGCTCTTGGTATTGATGTCCTTGATCCAAAAACAAAAAAAAGTTGATACATACAAAAAAAGTATTGTGTTATTCAGTGGACCTATGTCTAAATTGTAATTGGTTTGACTTCAAAACTTAATTAAGAAAAAAATATTCAATAAAACACTATGAAACCAAATGAAGGAGCTAGATATCATAGTTAAAAATCTAAATTCAAAAAAAATTAGAATTTTATCCTTCATAGAAAAAAGTTATGTATTATACAATAAACATCACTCTTTAAAAATGTTGTTTACTATTAAAAACTAGTTATTGAAGGAGATGGAAAAAGAAATGCAATTTGATTCCAAAAAATTTAAAATATATATATAGAATCTATAGAAAAAAATTCACAAATAATTAGTTTGCATCATCTTCAAATTCCTCATGGTTTAGCAGCTATAGGTGTCTAAAAGTGAAGATTTAGTTAAAAAAGTTCAGTTCAATGTCAAGTTTTGGCCAAAAAGTGTAACCCACTATTGTGAGATCACCCATAGAAAATGGGACATAGATGACTAGGGTGAGATATAGTCTAACAAAAATGGTAAAAATAACATAACACACAAAAATGGGTTGGGGGGGATAAAATGGAGATAAAATTATGATAAAGAACAAATTATGTTATTACATTTTTACCATTCTTTAGTAGACATAAAATAGAATACAATAAAATTTTACTTAGGGAAGAGTGAAATAACATCATTTATGAAATGTAAAGGATACTTTATGCTAAAAAGGAAAGATACCAATCTTGATCTTGATTGTAAATCTTTATATTGTCATTTTACCTATTCCATCAAACAACCCAAAGAGAGTAGTAATTATATGCCAATAAAAAATAGGTTGAATGCACAAGTAATGGAAATAAAATTTTCATTAAAATCTAACATGTATTGAATGAAAGTTAATTTAATCTCTAAGAATGAATTTGAAATACATCTAATAACTATGTAGAAATGAGATTTATCTTAACATTTATTTTTAGAAAGAGAGATTTATGTATATTTTCTATATAATCAAACCTAAGGATGGAAGCATAGTAATGAACCATGTCAAAAATTGGCAATGGACTCTTTAGAAACAAGAAAATAGAAATTATGATAATGGTAATGATGACTCTGGATAACAAGGAGCCACCTATGAAAATGAATTGGCTAGGCCAATGATAGTGCTAATTATAACAATTTGGAAACTAGAAATTAGATTTGGTGATTTGGTGGGGACCACACCAAGGCTAAAGATTGTAGCCAGCTCAATAATAGTTGACCCTAAAAACTAGATAAAGATAATATATGACCCTACAAACTAGAGATTAAAACCAAGAAATTGATCTAGTAGCTTAGTAAAAGCCACTTATGCCTAATTAGAATAATCGACTTACAAAGCTACCTATGGCTAATTAGAATAATCGACCCTATGGAAACTAGGAACTAGAAATTGATGAAGCATTTTTTTTGGAGCTACCCTAAATATAAATATGTTAACCAAACCAATAGAAGATAGAAACTAGTCATTAATAGTTGATTAGATAAGTTGCATGGAGTTTACAATAAAAAAATGTGCCCAATGTCTAGATTATTTATGTCAAATAAATTAAACCCATGATAATGCAATAAGGAGGAAACCAAAATAGTTGTAGTAGGTTAACATATATAGACTTATAGTAAAGATTCATACACTCATACACCCCATAAAATTATTATATTTATATATTAATATCATATATATTCCTTATAAAATATGCATTCTATACAACAATAATAGACATATTCATCATATGCTTGGGTATTACTACTTTATATTACATTCATTACAATATTTTGTCTAATTCTTCCCATTTTATACTTTGTCCTCTTCTTCTTCTTAATTCTTTCTTGTGGTAGTGTTTGGTGCTTCTATAGATTATAGAAATATAAAAAATGTGTCTTTCTACATGTATTTATGCCTTATCATCCTTCAAATGATATTGCACATAATAAATGTTTCCACAATATCCTTGTAATGATTTTAAGTTTGTATGTCTTATTTTTAGTTCCTAGCTACCAACATTCTACCAAGACCTAATTCGTTTCCTTCACCTTGAGACATCCTTCTAGTAAAAAAACACTTTAATATATGAAAATATATACTAATGGTTTTTTTGATATAAAAATATTCTTCAAAGTTATACAACCTATTTGAGATCTCTAGTTAAGGTAGAAAATATTTATAAATGGTCTTAATTTTCTCATATTTATTTTCCCAAGTCAAATCCATATGTTGAATTCATTGTTTCCATACTAAAGACTATAGTAACAATTTATGTTCTTTCTATGAAAGTGAAATTACTTGACTCTGTTAATGTAGATATTAGGTACTTGATGTCTTAGAAAAACATTGATATTAGTGAAAATACTTATTTAATTCTAACATCAGTTTCTTTATTTACACTATTAATGCCATTCTTTATTCATGCAACTATGTAATAATTAAAGGCTTCACAATTTTTTTGTTGTAACCCATGTAAATATATCATGCTATTATAAATTCATAATAGTTGTATAATTAGAGATGCCTTATGATATTTTGGGACTCAATCTAACAATTCCAAAAATTTCTTTAATTATCCTAGTTTCTTTACGTTCCTATAATAACTTTTAAGTCACCAAAATCTAAGAAAAATCAAGTCTGGTTATGTTCTAGTCCCCCTCCATTTATTTCTCAATGATGATATAATATTGGTGTGGAACCAAATATTTCCTATTTATTTTTCCAATATCCCAATCATATGTCTTGTTCTACATAAAATCCACACAAGGTATATCACTCTTGCATTCCTTTCATTCCCCTTTGTTCTACCTTATTTGTAGGATCTCAATTATGATCTAGATATTATCTTTTATCGTATCCTCTTGTCCAATTTCATTTTCAATCCCCACAAATATGTGTTCCCTTGAACTTCTAAATTTGATCCATGCATTTTCCCTATCTAAGTATTCATCCACATCCCATATCAAATTCTATAATTTTTTCCTACATTTTTCTCCTACCCCACATTGAAAACTTTTGATGTCCATTCAAACATCTACCATTACCTATTTATATCGTAAGATCCCTTACATCCCCATAAGTCTTCCATCTCTTCCCTTTTGTAATATTCCCCTATATATATGGACATTTTAACCTCTATCCATTTTCCATATCTGGCATCCACTTCTATTCTTAAAATCCAAAAATAATATAGTGGCCCTTTACTATTTGTTTTCTCTTATTCAAACTTCATCCTAATGTTTGAATATCCATCCTTCCAATTCAAAATACCATCATTATGTACATTCCCACACACTTGCCCAAACCTTCTCCCACATACTCCCTCCATAATTTTTCACCCATTTTCTATAATTTCCTCTTGGTTCAAGAGTTCCACTCATTTCGACCTTTGGTCTTGACCCAAAATAATGCATCCACCTCCTCATATCTAGTTCTTCATCATTTTTTTCATTTCTTCTAGAATGTTTTTAGTTTTCTTCAACCACTTCTAGTTCATTTCAATACTACCATTAATTCTTGATTAGAATCGTACAACTACCATATTGGTTGTTTCCACCCATAAATTTTAATTATCCTAAGGGCACAAGATGTTTTCTAAATTCAATAGTGGATGATAAAGAGCACCATGCCACCCTAAATGTGATAGTTGAAATTTTATGTGTAGGTAACCATACACCATATCCAAGATTTCATTTTGATGAATTTCATGAGATCTCAACTTGTTTAAAATATGAAATTGATGCTATCCTTCTCTCAATTGAATCCCCATAATATTTTAGTGAAAAAACAAAATTCTATAAATTTTGGTTTTCTATTCATTGAAATGGTCAATCAATTTTCATTTCTATGTGACTATAATGTTAAGAAAAATCTACATTTTTAATCCTTGTATGTATAGTCACTTTTTGAATAGATGATGAGCACATTCTTATACTAAGAGGGGGAGTGAATTAGAATAAGACTGTCCTTTTATTTTTTAGATTAATAATAAGAATAACTTTAAATACACAACATCAAAAAATAAGAACACAATATGTTCAACACAAGATTTACATGGAAAACCTTTTGGGAGAAAACCATAAAATAAGGACTGCTTGGATCTACTATCAAATCCAGCCACCAAAATAAATATTTTTTTGCAATAATTTGTAGGCACTAACCCACTGGAGACACCAATCCCCATCACTTGAGCACCAACTCAATAAGAGACACCAATCGCTTTTAATATGAGTCACAAACCTCTCCAACATGAGGCACCAACCTCTAACTCAACAAAGTATTTATCTTCTTGATAATTCTCCTTCAAATATATGCCTTTGAATAGTCTTCTATAATATTCTCTTCATATAAATATGTTGGTATATATATGATATATCTCTTTATCTTCCACACTCATCCTTCTCCACATTCCACAAAATCCTCTGATATCTTCATAAAAATAAGCAACCTTATGGAGAGATGTATTGTTTGATAAGGAAGAAAACTCTTCATAATTTTACACCTCTTCCAAGTACCTTTTAATAGCAAGCTTGGGTGCTCCATAAGGGGTCAACCCCTATAAAAATATAAATTTATTTAAATTTAATGTCCAAATTGGGGTTCCACTATAAGGGGGTTGGCACATAATATAAGGTAATATTTTTTCTTTTTGAATCCCAATATAGACAAAATAAATTGCAAGTTTGCCAAAAATTAGAATAGATTAAATAATTTAACTTTAAACTCTTCAAAGTGGTAGTCACACATGAGGAGTGTTAGTTTAAGATGACAATTTATTAAAGGGGTTAGGCCTAACAAGAACCAATAATGTTATTTATATTCACCCTTATAAAAGATATAATTTAAGTGTAATTTCAATGTTGCAATAACTTGAATGAATTTGACCATGATCTCAATGGTTTTCCTCATCCCTTATTTGAAAGCAATGATAATAATTTTCAATAATCTTCCCCTTTTTCATTGATGGCATCCTTACAAAGAAATAACCTATGAACATAATAATCCCCCTAACTCTATTTCTCCCCCTTTCTCTACTTCTCCCCCTTTGACATTAATAGAAAAGGAATCCTCAAAGTTGTAAGATAGTGTAGTAATGAGTTCCCCTTGAATAATATTTCATCAGTGACTAGATAAAAGGGATATCATCCCCAAATTCTATCTAAGATACTCAAAAATATCTTTTGGAAGAGGCTTTGTAAAGATTTCTAGAATTTGTTCACATGTGGAAATATACTCTAACTTCACTTGTTGATCAACTAGATTCTCTCTTAAAAAATGTTATTTGATCATAATGTGTTTGGTTCGAGAGTGCATCACATGACTCTTTAAAATATTAATGGTATTGGTGTTATCACAAAATATTGATATTGGATTATCATATTACATCTTAATATCCTATAGTATTTTCCTCATCCAAAGAAATTAAGTGAAATAAGAGGCTACTAGTAAATACTCTACATCTATTGTGGATAAGGAAGCAGAAGTATCTTTCTTACTCAAACATGATACAATACTATTTCCTAGAAAGTATGCACCTTCACTTGTGTTTTTCTATCATCAATGCTACCAACCTAATCTACATCAATGTATGTTGTTAGGGTGAAATAATCACCTTTTTGATACTACAAGAAAAATCTTAAAGTGCCTTTTAGATATTTAGAAATAGTTTTAACTGTCTATAAGGTAGGGGGACCAACCTCGTACAAGGCCCCAGGTCACGAAGGTCCAAGAGTGGAAGGTTTCCCTAGCTTACCTTAGCTAAAAGGGGTGTTAGAAAATGTAGGACAAGAATGATGAGGACTTTCGGTTCTTCAATCACTCTATGGACCCAAAACTTGGAATGGGGTTAGGTGAGCCAATTTTTAGGTTCAACACTATGCCTTAGGAAGCTCTCTACCTGAGGATGAAAGTGCAGTCCCTAGATGATAGCGCGGTGTGCTGGCATCTCTCAAGTGTGTTGGCATCCATACAAATAGAGGACTAAAGAGACACTAGCACACTTAAGAGGTAGTTTCTATGACTCTTTGAGCTAGAGGCTAGAGGCTGCGAAGGTATGGAGGGCTCCTGCTTAATCATGGGAGTTCCATCCATAGGACTAAAGGAACTAGACTAAAGGGAAGTAAAAAATACCTCCAACTCAAAGAGTCATAGAAATCCCCTTGTGTACAAGCATAAGTGTCGGTGAAAGGCTCTTTTGGTTGAGCAATCCACCTCATAGAGGAAGGAAGAAGAGACAACCACCCCTGCTTTAGGGCCTCCTGCAGTGTCTTCCTCTCTCCTTCCCTTTGATTCCCTTTAGTCTAGTTCATTTAGTCCTATGGATACCAACACACTTGAGAGGCAATTTCTATGACTCTTTGAGCAAGAGGCCAAAGGCTATGAAGCAACGAAGGGCTCCTGCTCAACCATAGGAGTTTCCACTATATCTATTTTTGGTAGAGGAATAGACTCCTGAACGGGATTAGTAGGGGAAGGTTGAGAAGTAGTGGGAAGAGTCAGATCAAGTGCCTCGATAGTAGGCCTCTTCCCATTCACTACTTTAGGAGGAGTGGTAGGAGGCCACAGAGTTCAAGACAAAGAGGACTCTCCATGGGGGCCTTTCTTCCTGTTATATTGAATGAACCTAGGCTCTGTAGGAAAAAAAAAAAAGGAAGCTTGAACGCGAGATGCTTGGGATTTTTCCATGTGGGCACCATAGGATTCTCCCACAAATGTGGAATGGAATCCGATGGTGCTTCAGTGGGGTGAGAGGTAGGGTCAGGCTGAATAGTCGAAGATGAAGAAGGAGGATCTCAAGACCGCTTCTCTTCTTCCATCCTATGTGCCTTAGCGGCATCACTATCAACTTTTAAGCAAGTCCTATGTGAAACAACATAAGGTGAGAGAGGGTATCTCACTTTTAGCCTTAGGTGCCCTTTCTTATAATTATGATACATTCAGTGTAGGAGATGGTGGAACCCTAATTTTCATTGTTCCACTGATGCTATGTTCAAGCTTGCGAACTTTCATTCTTCAACATCATTGGGGTTTAGGGTTTTTCCACTCAATTCACTTATACCCTCGATCCTTTCATCAAGTTATGTTTTCCTATTGACCGGCTACATCAGGTCACCAGTTGGGTTAAGTGGCATTTTATGACCCTTCTTCCCATCCTTTACTGGCCCTATCCTCCAAAGTCACCTACTGGACCTAGGAAGGCCTCTTCTTATGAATGACTTGTTTCCACATGTGGTTTTTACTTGGTGGAAGTGTGCTCACAGCTTATTGCCCATCGTGGGTTCTATTCTATAATATCACACTCAAATGGTGATGAGAGATGTCCTTTCACCATAGCAATATCAGGGTCGATAACTATGGGTTTATTGCCCATCGTGGGTCATGCTCCGTTTACAGTCAAGAAATAAGTGATTAGTAATGTGGTATTTTCCTTTCAAGCTTGGTTCATCGTCCATTGCATGATGTTGTTGTCACTTGGAGAAGAAACTGGCGATAGGAAATGAATGGTTTTCAACATTTGTAGGCTTCCATCGCTTATCACGTGTTGTGCCCTCGTAGCTGGAGGGTAACACGCGACTAGCGATGTGATTGAATTTTTGTAACCATCACTGGCACTTACGCTATTGCCAGTTGGCTTTTGTTTTCCAAAGAGGAACCCATGACCACTGATGGGATAAGTTCTTCCCATCACATGGATATGGGTTATCGCCAGTTAGGGAAGCTTGTTGAGAAGGGAACCCGCAATGAGTGATGTAGAATGAAGATCTTTGGGTAAAATCTCCCAAGAGTTAGATCAACGCTAGGCAGCTCATCGCTGGGTCTAAAACCATTGCATGATGATGTTCCAAAATGGGTCTCAAACTGGTGATGGGTGATGCCTTAAAGATGTGAGGATTTCTCCATGATTTGAATGATCAACTGTGGACAAAGTAAGAATGATCAGGCAAGGAAGCAGATGGACATGTGGCTACTTTAAAGCATATCTTCATTATTTCCTGGTACGGTCCGTAAAGCAAGTGGCAATTCTTAATGTGCCTTATCGATCGAGTTTTAAATTTGTGGCAATCAATGGTTGAGATTGGACATGTAGTGATTGAGCTTCCTACTCACACAAGTGAGTTGAGATGGAAATCAATTATAGCTAGCCTTACATTCTCTTATTTAATGAGGAATTTTTGTAGATGGATCAATTCATTCATGCATTAGCCAGAGTGTAGAATTAATTGTAGTAGATAAGGAAGAGATAATTGTAGGAGTTGAAGTGCAAGCATGGCTAGGGTGGTAGCCTAGAATCATTTGGTGTGTGTGTATTCTGCACTATTAATTGTGGCTCAACTCTTTTCTACAATTTGGTTTTGAGGTGTTTTTATTGCATGAATGTGTGGATATTCTAGAAGTCATGGTTTCCATTTTCCTCATCACCAGTATCAGTTATTTTGGTATTCTGAGAGGATGAGTGAACCAAGCACTCCTGTCACACTAGTTCAAAGATCTTGAAGGTTAAGAATGCAGGAGCCAATTGCATATGTGTCGAAAGACAAACCTTCTCTGCCTGGGGTACCAGTTGTTCCAAGGAAGAAGAGGAGTGTACGTGGAAAACATGAAAAGGTGGTTGTTCACAACACCTATGCTTTGAGAAGCAGGTTTGTCTCACAGAATTCTACTAGAGAAAAGAAGGGACCTCTATTTGTGAAAGAATTAACTAGGTCTAGCTCAGGTCCTCGGGTTTGTTCAGAGAAACCCATTGCTCCTATCTTGGTTTATGATAGCTAGTCGAGGGAAGAGATAGAATTTGGCCCTAGCCATAGAAAATGCCCTACTTTCTTGGTGCCTTATAGTGACTCTGAGGATGAGATTGTGATTGCAACTCCACTCTCTATTATAAGACCCCATGAGGGTGGTTACTCAGCGGCTGATAGGGCCAAGTAACACATGTGTCCTTTGGTAACGGTGTTAGGTTTTGGGTGATGCGATGATGTGGCTTTTAGATGGTGGTTTATGTTGGTTCATTTTGATGGTGACTGGTTCGTGGGTTCATGCTGATAGCCTTGGTGGTGGTTACTCTTGCATTGGTTAATGTGCCAATTTTTTTGGTTCCTTTTGGAAGGCTTGTGTGGCATCTCCGACAAATGGGTTGGTGCTCATTTTCCTTTTCCCATGATCATGAAATGATAAAATTTAATGGTATGGGAAATTAAAACCTGATGAAATGAATTTTGAAAAAAAATGAAATGTAATTACATCTTGAGCCAGATGCTTTGTCGCTCCCTTGTGTTATAAAAGGGATTTCATGGCTTGATCTAAGGGGGTTTTGGTGTGAAAGTTTTGAATCCATTTTTTCTTAGATATAAGCTGATTGTAGCAAGCGATGATAAGGCTAAATACTCGATGAATTCACTAAAAAACTGTCTTCAGGATAAGTCATATAGGTCATAATATTAATAAGTTTTGTATCAATTACTGATATTAGAAGAGAATTCAAAGTTCAAATTACATGCTCTCCTTTGTATATTTTCACATATTATAAATGAAATTATCAAAGATCATTTCATCTATCGTCAATTGTTCAATTGTATGTGTGGCTTGATTTCTTTGCTTTAACTTAAAGGGTTAAGTAAAATGCTTAGGAATAGTCATGGGTATGTGAAAATTTAGAAGGATTTGGTAAGAAGTAGTGTTTGGATGACATGATTCTTTGCATTATAAGGCATTACAAAGATAGTTTAAATACATCAAAATTGGATAATCGATGTATTACTGGTTGCTTCATATTTGACTCCATTCACCCAATTTGATGATGCACTAGTTGTTCATTGACAATTTAGCAATTAAATGAATAAATCATGTATTTGGCTATGGACTCAGAATGAAAACAACATTTAAAAATTCTGCTAAATTTGAACCACATGTTTGAAATCTACCCACATTCTTAGCAAAATAGACACTAATTTTCTCAAAGGTATACCAAATCTTTAGTGAAATTAGTGTGTTTGCATTACATAAGAATGGATCTATATTAAAGTATTCTTGAAGATGTTTATATACTAAATGAACACAGTAAGGAATACCCTCCTTGGTCCTACAAAGTCTAAAGTGAACGAATAGAGACCTTAGAATTCTCTATTTGTTGTGTTGGCCACTAGCTCTTGGTAATTTTTGAATATAAAGGTTGGCTACCTTTTAGAAGATTCCAAGGTTAGCTGGAAAAATCACCAATAAAATGGCGACTCTACTGGCGACATAATTTCCATCCTCTAGTTGCAGATTTTTTTAGTACAAATTCACATGGTGATGAATCTAGACATTTAGTTTAGATCTTATGTAGTTCTTGAACTTGGTCAAACATTTGTAGTAGCAAAGTGTGAGAGTTTTGAAGGTGACTCTGTTGTTGGAGAAAACCCATAAATAGACTTGTTTTGAAGTTGTTTCAATTTTTTTGAAACATAATCCCCTAAACAAGGGATGGAGACTTTGAATTAATGGACTTGATAAAGAAGATGATAAGGCTTCAAATCTACACACTTCAAGATCAAAGGTGAAAATTTTCCCTAAAATGCCAGGTATTTTCATAAATATGAGGAAATATTGTTATATTTGCAAATAATTTGTGGGAATTTTCAAAATTTAGGTCATAAGTGTTTCCCAATTTGGTGAACTAGCACTAAGATAGGGAAAGGAATGATATCTTTGCATAGTCCTAAAATGCATTTGAAATAAATGTCAAAATTTGTCACATTCATAGTAAGGGGGAATTGTGCAAAGACAATATCGACAAGACTTGTAAAGGATAGAACAAAATGTCTTGTCAGGATGTACACTTGGAACCAAAAATGAATACAACCACACATGATGAATACCCCTTATCACATCAAAGGAATTTCAGTACTAAAAGGTACAAGGCTATAAATTTCAATAATGTTAGTGGTTACCTAAATATTATACCACCCAAGATCAGGGACAAGATACCAAAATTCAGTGGTGAAAAGTCAGAATCAGCAAGTAGACATGTGCAAGAATTTGCTGATGTAATGGGTGATTATGAGATATATTGTGAAGATGTGGTTATGAAGTTGCTTTTTCATTCCCTAAAAGAAGATGCAAGAGATTAGTTCTCTTATTTTCCAATTTCTTTTGTGTGTTCTTGGAGTGAACTCAAGATAATTTTTATGGGACAGTTTGGTGAGAGGATAAACCCAAGTGTTGCAAGGAAGAATTTCATGGAAATCTCTGAGGAAAAAGAAGAGTTGATAGTAACAATAACATACCTATCGGATGAACTTTTAAAATAATACTTATAAAGTATTATTTATTCAATACGAGAAAATTATTAATACCATTGTTTATTTACCCACTTATCCTTAATAATGTTATTGCTAATAAATCATGAAATAATTGGTGAAAATAATAATATTAATAATTAACCTACACGTTAACATAGATAGATTTCTTAAATGTAACATAAACTTTAATAATAACAACATCAGTAATAATCAATAACTCAATGAGAATGATCATATTTTATCAGATTTCAAAAGGGATAGGAAATCTTTGGGTGGTCAATTCTTTGTTACAAAGTTATGGGCTATGCATTGATGAGGTTGGTAAGGAAGTGATGAGGTACTTGGCCCTTGGCAAAACCAATAGCTAGTAGAGTAAATATGAAACTTTAATTCTTGAATTCCTAGCAACAGAGGGGAGGATTCACACAGATGCATTGATTAAGGTAGTTGGGTAGAGCATGGGAAGAATGCATTTCATGTATGAATTATTCGTCCCTATTAGGGATGTGACAAAAGGGGGTAAAATAGTCTACAATGCCTTATCTTTCCTGACACCTTTTTTTATCATGTCAGAGGGTCAAGTGTGGGGAAAGATTGCAGGATATGTAATTCAAAGTGACTGATCAGTGTAGAAAAATCTAGGTGATGTTTCAACACTATTCGCCAAAATGGTGAGGAGATAATTAGGCGGGGGGGAGGTTTCTATTCTTCAGAGAGGAACCTCAAAGCTTGTTAGGAAATAAAATATTTCTGATGAAAGTTGGTAGGAGGATGGTGTGAATTTGTGTCTTGAGCATTGAGAATCAACAGAGGATTAGTGCACCCAATTGGAACAAGCATTTAGTTGGAACAGATTTGACCTTCATTCTAATCATGCATAATTACACTCATAACAGGTACGTGCTCTGGCATTTAGCTTCTAAAGGAGTTAACTTCTATTTCAAAATCCATGGCTCTACAGGTTAAGTTGTGATAAAAAAATTATATTATTCTTCCAGCTTTCACAGAAAACAATTGTCTAAAAATGTATAAAACTGAATGTTGCAAAAAAAATACTGTTGAATAAAATGGATTACACCATATGTTGGCTGAAGTTTCTTAGTAGGAAGGATTCTTTCTTGAGGGTATATCTCTGCCCAAAATAGAATAAGAAATGTATAGAATGAAAAGAACAATATGTGGGGAAGATCTAGTGGCACTATTGTAAAAACCCTTGGCTTGAACACAAATGCATCTTGTGATATCCAAAGTTAATGACCCTTACTCCATTAACAATAAAGTTCATGAGATGAAAACAAATAAATAATAAAACCTTCTATATTGTCTAGCCATACTCTAGTATATGCAACTCTATGCAAATAAGCTCTATCAGCACGATGGTAGCAAGAATAGCAAGAAAAAAATAAAATAAAAAAAATAACCATCTTAAAGCTCCATGGGAATGTTCATTTCACCCACTAATTCCATATGGATGTGGATATATCCTTCCATGCACTTATCTTTGCCATAATCATTGATACTACTTACTCACTTCCATTTCACTAGTTGGCCCCAAACTTCCTTCTTTAGATTGCGCTAAATAACTAATCAAGTAGATTTTTAAAGAAAAAGCCAGACCCTTCAACCAGTTAGAATTAATATTTCAGCACAGTAGTTCTTTCATTTTAGACTTAGCGTGCTTACAATGAGCTTGAAGTTATGCTAGAGAATGAAGCACAAGAAACATAAAATGATGGATTACACTAATAACAGTCTTTGTTCTGGGATTTAAAATATACTAGGTCTACCCTACAAATATATTTATATTTATGTTTTTCTTTCTAAAATATATGTGTCTAGTATGTACAAGCATATATACATGATTTTTTTTTAGACAAAAAAATGCATGTGTATGTTTATAAATGAATACTGAGACAGTTAAAGCCTCAGCTAAATTCATATTTGGTTGGCGTAAAAAGAGGTTATGCTTTTCATTAGGAGATAAACTGTTCAAATTTTGAAGATAGTCCATATAGTGTCAGTTTTCCTTAGTTCAACCACCAAGACATGCCATTGGTTAATAGATTCTTCCTCAATGTTCATATTTAATGATTTGCAAAATTGTATGCCTTCTTGTAGTGTCTACTTTGGTAGCAAACTTTGAGATGTTTGCAAGTGTAAGTGAATGAAATTTGGAATTTGTGTTTTGTCCTTAACTATATTTTGAGTGTTAAATTTAGGGCATTACACAATCAAAAGATTTTAAAAAACTCTATAAATAGCACTGCCAATCCAAGCAATGGTTACAACACACAACAGATGAATTAGAGATTAATTGCATTCTAGCATTCTAGCATTATCATTATAGCTTTATTATTCATAGCATTATCATAATCTTTGATTTTAGAAATCATGTTTAGCATTAGAATAATCATGTCTTAGCATAGCATTACATGCATTCATATTCAATTTCATTCTCTAGGAGACCATTTGTTGAGCCTAGCTAAAGATCTGAGAGTCAGCTAGAACCCACAAAATACTAGAGATAGAGGACGATATGACGACATCGATAACAGGATACTGAGTTTGCATCTCTATTATTTTAATATTTTGTTTTTGATATAATGTCTTATTGGTGTGTTTGATTCATTTGTTTTTATATATTTAACACGTATTAAAAATCGATCACACAGAGGGAATGAAGAAAATGGCCATATTTAGGTCGGTCAGCCGAAGAGGGCATTACAAGTTGACCACCAATGAGAAGTGTAATTCCTTTGCAGGCTCCAGTCATAGGAATCTACCAGGGACGTAAGCGCACTATGTGGACGACTATGCTCCGCACGAGCGTCCCTGACAAAAATTCCTCTATCGATGCTCAAAATAGGCACCAAGTTGAATGAAGGTAGCAGGATTATGTGGAATTTAGCCTCTAAATTTGGTTTTCTAAATTTGAGAAAGGAAAAAGGGGAATTTGCGTAAGGGGTACAAATTCACTCCTATACATTTTTCTCCCACTTTAGTGATCACAAATACTAATGAGTGCTTTGGTAAAGTAGATCAAAGAATAGTAGGGTTTGAAATGTATACCTGAACCGTCAAGGAAGAAAACCATGATCTAATGAACCTAAAGGTGTAGGGAATGCAAAGGACTTCATAGCTTCTTAGAACTATGAATTTGAAAGCATCTTATAGGCCCATGAACCTGCAAGGAGGTGACCCCCAAGATCGCTCACATGAAGGAAGCCCAAAGAAGCAAACACCTCATAGGCTCTCAGGCCTACAAGGAAGGTATCCTCTGAGATCTCTCACATGAAGAAAACTAAGACAAAGCACCTTATAGATCTATAGACCTATAAGGAGGAATCCCTCAAGATCTCTCACATGGAGGAAGCTGAGAAAGTACCTTACAGACCCATAGATCTGCAAGAAAGGTATCCTCCAAGAACTCTCACATGAAGGAAACCCCAAGAAATCACCCTATAGACCCGTAGACCTATATGGGAGCAACCCCAAAGATCTCTCGCATGTAGGAAGCTCAAAGGAAGCACCCTACAGGTTCTTAGACCTATAGGGAGGTATCCCCCAAGATCTCTCACATGGAGGAAACTTAGGAAAGTAGACTCCATAGAGTCAAGAAGTGGCTTCATAGGCACACCTGCAAAGCAACATGTCTATCCGCAGGTAGTACATGTTAGAAAGTGGCCACACAGGCAAGTAAGTGGACATTAATGTAGACCATCACCAAGTTGGAAAATTTTTAAAAGGGTCCCTTGAGAACCCGTCATAAAGAAGGGGTCTACTTAAGGGATGCACAGTTCGAAATCAGATGTTTTCTTTCTCAAATCGATCCATCATCAAGGAATCCATTTGAAATATGTTCACTTCATCAAGGAATTCGAAAGGAAGAACATATCCCCATGCAAGGGGAAGGTCAAATTTGTTCCTGCTTCAAAGGAAGGTTTCCAAGTTCTTTCTTTATGAACCCATGATGAAGGAAATATGTTCTGTTAGAGTTTCAAGTTGAGAATGTGATTCTAAAGAAAGGTTTGCAAAGATTCTCAAGAAAAGATTTGTTGGCAAAAAATGCATTTTCTAAAAATCAAAATGTTGCAGAAGCAACATTGTCACACATGAGAGGGACAACTCAAGCAAAGAAGAGAGAAAGGTAAACAAAAAGCAAAAGAGAAAAACACAAACAAAGGGCATAGGGGTAGCCTGATATTTTAGGGTCAAAACTACTCATAAATATATATATGTAGAGTAATAGTATATAAATGAACTATCATCAACCCCATACTATATCAAACCATGTGAAGAATGCACAAGAAGACAAAGTAAAAATAAAAAATTGGGTCAACATGGAAGGGAAGCCTAAATGCCCCCAACTCTTTGCATTGTCCCCAATTTACTGAAAATCAAGCACAAACATGGAAGAATTATGATACAAATAGAGGAACGTTTATGACACAAAAACCATGCCTATATCCAAGCACCAATAGGGGTGACAAGGGTCATTTAGGCACACATAGCATGATCATGGGGGAATCACATCACAACACACACACACACACACACACACACACACACACACACACACACACACACACACACATCTCATCTAAAGATCAAGAAGAGGAACTCCCCTAACATTGATTGACCAAGAGGTCATCCACTTCCCACTCTAGATCATCATAGGGGGAAGGAAGATTAGCCTACAGTGGTGTAATGTTAAGGGGAGGAGCTTCTGACCCTCCCATAACAAGGGCTAAGGAAGAGGGCCCCACAAGGTCTTCTTCACCAAGCTCTTGTGGAGCTAGGGTTAGTGATTTCACAAAGATCACTAGCAAGGGTGAAACTTCATCCATAGAGTTAAGAATGCACCTTACAGGAGTGTCATGTTTAACTTCAATGGACAGGGTAGGTTGTGCTCAAGATTCACCGCTAGGCTCACCGAATGACTCGGGAGCGATGACAAACTCAGGGGAAGCTGGGACTGGTTCCATCTCTAGGACAGAACAAGTTAGCACGAGACCACCTTTTGAATAAGGTGGGCTCCTCTTTCATTCCTTATTGCAGGAGGAACTACCCTCCACCTTTTGCTTCATCATAGGATGCAAGCTCCCCACAAATGAGACAAGAGGTGCAGAGGAAGAGGAGGAGAAAACCATAGTAGACACCATCAAGGTGATCATCATATCTATGGGTCTCAAGAAAGGAGGGACATCCAGAATGGACATTAGCAAAGGTAGCTCCACTGAAGGAGTGATAAACACCTATACCCCCTTGGGTTCAGGCGCATTTGTACTAAGGAAAGATGCTGGAAGCAATGTAAAACTAGATTAAAGTGAAGCAAATGGAAGGAGAGATAAAGACACTGTAGGATGCCCTAAAGCAAGGTGGTCATCTCTTCTTCCTTCCTTTGTGAGGTGACCTGCTCAGCTAGAAGATCCTTATGCCAATTCTTGCACTCGCATGCAAGGCAGTTTCTATGACTCTTTGAGCTAGAGGCCAAAGGTTGTGAAGGAACGAAGGGCTCTTGCTCAACCATGGGAGTGTCCACTATAGCTGTTTCTAGCAGAGGAAAAGACTCCTAAATGGGAGCAATAGGGGTAGGTTGAGAAGCAGTGGGGGGAGTCAACTCAAGTGCTTTGGCAGCGGGCCTCTTTGGTGTAGGAGCACCAAGCAAAAGAACTTTACATTAGGGGTCAATATGTTAAGCAGAGGTGTTAGGGTATTTTTTCATTAGATAAGGTCTAATGAGACCACTTTCCATGTAATTGGGTGATAGGTGAGTCATTTGTGGTAGAATGTCAAAAGTTACAAAAATGTAAAATGTTGTCATAACAAAAATTGCAAAAATGCAAATTTCCTAGAAGTTCAAGGGTCATAGTATTTCAAAAGTTAGTTATACACATTTTTTTGGTTAGATTTGAATGAAATATGTATAAAAATCCTCCAAAAGGATCGAGGATGGGTTGTTGAATTTTGTCCTTAGAATTTCTAATCAAATACAATGTTTAATTATGTAATTTCTCTATATTTCTAAACTTTTCAAGGACTATATGGTCACATACCATTTGTAAGTTCTTTGAAATTCATTTTATTCTATAGTAGCATGAGTTAGCTCTCATTTTCATTTGGTTTGAGATTCTAACATTTAGATTTGAGGGATATTTCTTCATTTTCCTGAAACTACTTGTAGGAAACTAGTGAAGGGTTTGATTGAAGTTAAAATCATGATCTAAGTCATTCCACCTACTGTCAAAGTTTGTATCTTGGTGGAATTACTTCTCCTATGGTAGGTTAGATTTTCATATGGTTTTGAAGGCAAATGAGACAAGTTGTTGGGAATTAGGTGATTCCCTATGGTTGAACAATGTGTTTTCCCAAGTGAAAGTGAGGTGTTAAGACAGGGTTTTGATAAAATGATGATGGAATTGACTATGTAATGATAGATTAACCTTATGTAGGGTATTTTTGATCTACTAGTAGCATTGGTTAGGTGAAATAAGCTCGGGTGATGGGAGTTTGAATAAACCCTTGTCATTTTGCATGTAGAATGAGGGTTTTGTGGTTCAACATCTTAGAGGTCATGGAACAAAGGAATGTTGGTGGAATTTGATGTTTTGTAACACAATTAGAGACTATCAATTGAGTTCGGGTGAAAACTAGGTGTTTTGGAGGAACCTCCTCTGTAAAAGAGGGCTATTGGTGGCTTTAAAATAGGGGCAATCTATTGGTTTTCAATATTGTCTCAAAGAAACCTCATGGAATATTTTGGCAAGGGGTGTTATATCTAGAAGAGGATCTTAGAAGGTGTTTTGTAGGTCTCGGCATGGCTTTCTCTAAAAGATGTTTTGAAAAAATAGTTTTGGAGGGCTACAAACCTCTAGGTGTGTGTACAAGAAAGGTTGAGTGGTTAGTGTTGTAAGGGTTGGTTTCTTGTTTGATTTTGATCAATTTGAGTTGGTTTGGGGTCATCACCACCTAGGTTTCTATCAAATGGTATCAAAGCTACAAGGAGTAGGTCTTTTGATTGAAGGTTGCAGGTTTGTGAAGGACAAGTGGGAAGTTGAAGAGACATAATGCATCTAGGAAATAATATGGCAAAGGAGATCAGAGAATTCAAAGAGGGACATGATAAGTTGAAGGAGATGACACAAAGGAGGGAACTATTTAGGACAAGATTCAAATGAAAAAGCAAGGTATGTAATGTGGTAATATATTCAGGTTCCATTGATAATATTATGTCAGTTGACATGGTAGACAAATTGGAGTTAGAAAGAATTCCACATGAAAGACCATATGAAGCATTTTGGTTGAATAGTGATCAATCAGTTGTGGTGAATGAACAAGCTTTAGTGGAGTTTCAGATTGGGGCATATAAGGATAGCATTATGTGTGATGTTTTTCCAATAAGTTATTGTCACTTATTACTTGGAAGGCAGTGGCAGTTTGATAGATATGCCTTACATGATGGTAGGGATAATGTTTATAAAATTGAGAAAGATGGAATCAAGTTCCAACTAACATCATTGCAAGGAGATGATAGAGCACAAGATAATATGGTAAGGATAGTGATGGTAGGCATAAAGGAGTTTCTAAAGCATGAGGAGGACAAAAATATAGAAGGTGCAACCACTACAAGAGAAGAGGATGTTGAGACAGCAAAGGTGAAGAATGGTGCAATGTTGAAGAGTAGAGAGGAAAATAAGATAGAGAAGGTCAAGGATGAATTGACCTTGAATACTATATATAAGCTTGAAAATCATGATGAAGACATGAGAGGGGAAAATTTTGTTCATTGAAGGAAAAGGAGACTAAAGAGCATTCTTATGTTGTCAATACTATGATGTGCAAGTCTGATGGGATAGTGGAAGAAGGGGAAGAGACCCTGATGATAGAGATAAGAGAAGAGGATAAAGCAAGTAAGAGTGAGTTTCCTATGGAAAGGCAAGATGGGATTGTGAAACAAGCTGAGATCACGGTGGGGAGAAGTGTTGTATCCCTTGGAGGCAAAAGAAGATAAGATAGAGGTTTGTAAGTCTAAGAACATAGTGACAATAGGGGCAGAAAATCTGATACAAGATATGAGAGTGAAAGTAGCAAGAAGTCAATGTAAATGGCCAATGAAAGAGGTTGAATAAAAGCAATGTGAAATCATAATAATTAGAGAAGATAGTGGATACTCAGGTTGTGTTAACAAAGAGGTTCATGAGTTTGATAGGATAGAGGTCCTTGAGATAGAATATAAGACGCATAGTGTGGACAATCAAGAAAAGGAAATGGATGGTAAATTTCATTATCCATTGAAGGGAAAAGAAGTTGAAGAATTTGAGAATACAGTGATGGAGATGATAGAGAGTCTAGTGTAGGTCAAGAAGGAATAGAATACAGTGAGCCAAGGAGAATGGTAGAGAATAGTGGAAGGAATGGTAAAGGTGGAGAGAAGGAAGAAGGTTGTAGTCACCCTAAGAGGTGAAGATGTCAAGTTGATAGTGATGGGCCCAGAGAAGGCCAAAGATAGGTTGTTGGAGAGAACTTCAAATGAGTTGGAGAAGTTTGATGAAGGTATGTATGGGACAATGCTATGTCCTTTGGGGAAAAGAGAGGTTGGTAGGAAGTCAGAGGCTGCTATGATAGAGATTTCAAAAACTAATTTCATAAAGGTTCCAAGAGTGGAGGACCTGAGACTGAGCGAGAAGACAAAAAGTGAAATAAAAGTGGATGTGTGGAAAGGACAATGGGGTAAATTTAGATATGCAACAAATATTATGAGGAAGAAAGTTCAAGAAACAAGATTAAAATGTTTGATTGTAGGTATGACATCAAGTTTTGAAGAAAGAAAGGTTAGAGAATATAAGGTAGGTTAGTTTGCAAAAAGGTAGTCATATCAAGTTGAAAGGAAATTACCAGTGGATGAATTTGAGTTTGTTCCAAGGGTGAAGATGAAGACACTTTAGTCTCAAATTGGTAAGGTTGTATTAGAAAATGAAGGAGTAGATGCAACATCAGTTCTAGACCAGGGAAAGATCATAGGATATCTACAAGGACAGTGTGAGGAGATGGAGCAAGGACTAGGTGACACAAAGTGCAAGAGAGCAAAGCATGATGCAAATTTCTAGTATTTAACAAAGTGGAAGGGACTACCAAATGGAAGAGCCTATGGAGAGAGTGAAGGAAAATTGATCAAGCAATGGAGTGAAGTTATCAGAGGTGGACAAGTTGGAAGTTCAGTTTCCAAGAGACTTGGAAAAATTCCAAGGTGGGTTGTATGGTGTAGGAGCACCAAGCAAAGGAACTTTACATTAGGGGTCAATATGTTAAGAAGAGGTGTTAGGGTCTTTTTGCATTATATAAGGTATATTTACATTAAATAAGGTCTAATGAGACAAATTTCCATGCAACTGGGTGATAGGTGAGTCATTTGTGGTAGAATGTCAAAAGTTGCAAATATGTAAAATGTTGATATAACAAAAATTGCAAAAATGCAACTTTCCCAGAAGTTGAAGGGTCATGGTATTTCAAAAGGTAGTTATAGACATTTTTTTGGTTATATTTGAATGAAATATGTATAAAAATCCTCTAAAAGGCTCGAGGATGGGTTGTTGAGTGTTGTACTAGGAGTTTCTAATCAAATACAATGATTAATTTTGCAATTTTTCTATATTTCTAAACTTTTCAAGGACTGTACAGTCTCGTACCATTTTTAAGTGCTCTAAAATTCATTGTATTCTATAGTAGCATAAGTTAGCTCTCATTTGCATCTAGTTTGAAAGTCTAACATTTAGATTTGAGGGAGATTTCTTCATTTCCTGAAACTGCTTGTAGGAAACCAGTGAAGGGTTTGATTGAAGTTAAAATCATGATCTAAGTCATTCCACCTACTATCAAAGTTTGTATCTCAGTGGAATGACTTCTCCTATGGTAGGTTAGATGCTCATATGGTTTTGAAGGCAGAGAAGACAATTTTTTGGGAATTGGGTGATGCCCTAGGGCTGAACAATGTGTTTTCCCAAGTGAAAGTGAGGTATTAAGACAAAGTTTTGATAAAATGATGATGGAATTGACTATGTGATGATAGATTGACCTTGTGTAGGCTATTTTTGATCTGTTGGTAGCATTGGTTAGGTGAAATATGCCTCGGTGATTGGAGTTTGAATAAACCCTTGTCCTTTTGCATGTAGAATGAGGGTTTTGTGGTTCAGTGTCTTAGAGGTCATGGAACAAAGGAATGTTGGTGGAATTTGATGTTTTCTAAAACAATTAGAGACTATCAATTGATTTTTGGTGAAAAATAGGTGTTTTGGAGGTACCTCCTTTGTAAAAGAGGGCTATTTGGTGGCTTTAAAATAGGGGAAATCTATTGGTTTTCAATATTGTCTCAAAGAAACCTCATGGAATCTTTTGGTAAGTGGTGTTAGATCTAGAAGAGGATCTCAAAAGGTGTTTTTTAGGTCTCTGTATGGCCTTCTCTAAAAGATATTGTGAAAAAGTAGTTTTGGAGGGCTATAAGCCTCTAGGTGTGTGTTCAAGAAAGGTTGAGTAGGTAGTGCTATAAGGGTTGGTTTCTTGTTTGAGTCTGATCAATTTGAGTTGGTTTTGGGTCATCACCACCTATGTTTCTATCACTCTTCCCATTCACATTTTTAGAACCAAGAGTGGTAGGAGGCCATAGAGGTCGATACAAAGAGGACTCTCTATGGGGGCCCTTCTTCATGTTATACCGAACAAACTTAGGCTCCGTAGGAAAAATAGGAAGCTCGAAGGCGGGACACTTGGGCTTTCACCAAGCGGGCACTATAGGATTATCCCACAATCATGAAACAAAATTTGATGTTTCTTCATTGGGGCAAGAGGAATCGTCACGCTAAACAATGGAAGAGGAAGAAGGAGGATCCCAGGACCGCTTCTCTTCTTCCCTCCTATGTGCCTTAGTGGCATCACTATCACCTTTTAGGCAAGCCCTATGTGAAACAACATAAGGCAATGGAGGGTATCTCACTTTCGGCCTTAGGTTCCCTTTCTTATAATTCTAATACGTTCCATGCAAGAGGTCCATCCTAGGTGGAAGAGGACCAACGAGCGTAGGCCAAGAGTAGTCCAAAGAGTAGCTACCACAAGAAACTGATGGTTTGTAACTGGTGTCATGAATTACATGCACAAAACCCTCATGGATAAATTTTAAACATTTATGCATGACTGAGGGTACCACATTCATAGCCACTAACCAAGGGATACCCAACTTCACTCTAAAGAGTTCAAACCCAGGGATAATGTCAAATTGGAGCTTCACGAATTTAGTTCAAACCAAGACCGACAGGAAAATACTACCCAAAGAGGGCACAAAAATCCTATCATGCATGCAGCTGGTGCTCATAGGTGCATTGTACCTATCTTTATGTAAGAAGTTAATCAACATGATCTCCTTAGTTATGATGTTTAATTATGACGTCAAATCAATGAGAACACCTGATGCGATGTTTTTGTTGATCCACATGGGGATGTAGAGAGGAGATGGTTCCCTATTAAAACTGATTGGAAGGTCCTGTGAAGTGATGGTTATACCAGTACCACTATCCATAGGCTGCACAGAGGGGATAGGTTGATGCAGGAAGGAGGCCATTACACACACTAGATGATACTCTCACAAAGTCCCCAAAGGCCAAAGGATAAGATGGTGACCCAATTAAGGTTTCATTATGCAACACCTTTAGAACCTTCCAGCTACACGTGCTAGGGATCATTGGTTGGGTTGCGAGGTGAAAAGTCCCACAATGCTCACACTTACAACTCTCCGAGAATATGAGGAAAGGGTCTTTTAGTATCGTAAAACAGAACCAAGATGGTTCACATTGGGTTCACTAAAAATTTAAGGTAGGGGGATTGACCATGTACAAGGCCCCAGGTCATGAAGGGCCAAGAGCGAAAGGCTGCCATAGCTTACCTCAGCTAAAAGAGGTGTTAGGAAATGTAGAACGAGAATGATGAGGACTTTAGGCCCTTTGATCACTCTACAGACCTGAAACTCAAAATGGGGCTAGGCAAGCCATATTTTAGGTTCAAATATATTCCTAAGGAAGCTCTCTTCTTGAGGATGAAAGCATAGTCCTGGGATGAGAACACGGAACACTGGCATCTCTCAAGTGTGATGGAATCTGTACGACTAGAGGACTACATAGACAAGGTTAAACTCTAGAAAATAGACTAACGACCTAGATAACTACTTCCAAAGAGCCAAAACAACACTATGAAGTAGACAAGATATGATCTAATATGATAAATTAAATACACAAGAGTAAGGGTGGCAAGAATAATCTCACAAAGGAATTTTTTCGCCAACTAGCTCCCATTAGCACATTCACCTACATACAAAGAAAAGGGAAATCTAGTTGGGGCTGTTAAGGGGTCTACCTCAGTCAAACCCCTACTTTGGTGTTTCCACCTCCATGGACAAAAAAGTTTGCAATGATGGATAAATAGTATGATAAAGAAGCAAATGAAGTAAATAACACTAAAACACTACAAAATAGTAAATGTGCTTACTCAACCAAGTAATAGAGGAGAGGAGTGGAAAACTTACCACCTCCAGCAAGAGCACTCAAGGCTAATGGAGGAGAAAATGAGAGTATTCAAGCCTCTGTTGCAATGGTGCTATCCCACACTTGCTCTACTAAATTGATGGAGTGATGTTTTTGTTGCTATGGAGTGCAAAAGTGCCGCTAAAAGTGCTTGGAAATGCAAGAAGTGAGTGCAAGAGAGTGAAGAGGTTGAGTTGAAAGCTTAGAAGATGAAATGCATGTAGGAGTGAATTTGAAGGAGGGAATGAAGAAAATGGCCATATTCAAGTCGATCAGCCGAAGAGGGCATTACAAGTCGACCACCAATGAGAAGTGTAACACCTCTGTAGGCTCTAGCCACAGGAATCTTCCAGGGACCTAAGCATGTTGTGCGGACATTTGCACGCTACACGGGCATCCCTGACAGAAATTCCTCTATTGACACTCAAAAGAGGCACCAAGTGGAATGAAGGTAGCGGGCTTATGTGGAATTTAGCCTCTAAATTTGGTTTTATAAAGTGAAGGAAAAAGGGGAATTTGTGTAAGGGGTGCAAATTCACTCCTATACACTTCCAACACATGGGTTTATTTTAGTACAGCCTATAACCTTGCCACCATACCTACTACATGCATAATATCAAATTTGTCACATATAATAAACTCACAATCATTGACCTATAAAGAGTTTTATTAGCCTCAATGGATTCATCATCCTTACTCAATTTGCATCTTGTGACCACAAGTGTACTCATAGGTTCATAATCCTCCATTCAAAATTTCTTCAAAATTTCCTTAATGTACTTGGTCTATGAAATGAAACCTTTTATCTAATTAAGAGATTTGTAAGCCAAGAAAGAAAGATAAAGTTTGTCAATAATAGAAATTTCAAACTCTTTATGAATTTTCATGGAAAATTTTTGGCACATTTTATCACTACTTCCACCAAAATTGATATCATCTACATAGACTACAACAATCAAATGATGATCACCTCAATTTTAATATATAGATTGCTATCAGTAATACCCTTTTTGAAACCTTGGTGTTGTAGATACCTATCTAATATTGAGTACCAAGCCCTAGGGGCTTGTTTCAACCCATAAAGTTCTTTATTTAACCTATATACATAGTCCTCATTTTTTGATAGGATGAACCCTTTAGCCTATCCAATATACACCTCTTCTTATAATTTTCCATTCAGGAAGGTTGATTTGAAATCTATTTGGTAGAATTTAAAGTTTTTAAAACAAGAAAATTCCAAAAACATCCTCATAACCTCAAGATGTGAAATAAGGGAAAATATTTCTTTGAAATCAATTCTATATACTTGAGAATATCCCTTTCATACTAAGCTTTCTTTTTTCCTCATAACTTTGCCATCCTCATTCACTTTGTTTCTAAATACCCACTTAGGGCTAGTTACATTTTTATCCTTAGGTCTTGGGACAAGTTCCCAAGTTTCATTCTTTTTTATTTGATTCAAATCCTCTTCCATATAATTACCCATTACTTGTCTTATCGAGCTTCTATAAAATTCTTGGGTTCTAATTTAGAGAGCAAGGATAGGTTTGCATGTTTTTATGTACTATATAATCTCCTTTTCTTAATTTTTGTATCTTTGTCACTGAGAATTATATATTCTAGATGATTCCTTTGAAAAATATGCATGGTATCTTAGATGGTGCTTTTATGGTGTCTTTGTGTCACTTAACTCAACTTTCTCTTCATTACAACTTTCTTCCTTTTAATAATAAAATTCTTGTGCCTTTTCTCTTTGATTTATTTTCTCATCCACTTTGACATTTTCACTTTTGATAATTTTGTGCAATATCTTATTGTAACACCTATAGGCTTTCCTCATTGGAGAGTAACCAAAGAAAATATCTTCAACAAACCTAGAGTCAATTTTTTTCAAATATTCCTCATCTCTTCTTATATAACATTTTCTCCTAAATACCTTGAAATACTTCACTGTTCTAGGCCTACCCTTCCATATTCCATATGTTTTTTTAGTATTGTTCTTTGATTTATCCTCAATTCAAAATATATACTATCATATGAACCACTTCTCTTATCAAAGTGTCTAATAGCTTGGACTCATTTAACATGTTTCTTGCAATTTCTTGGAAAAATCTATTTTTCTTTCCACAACTCCATTTTTTTGTGGAGTCTTTGCACTAGAAATATGTCTCCTCATACCTTGCTATTCACATAATTCTTCAAATTCATTTGAAGTGAGCTCTCCTCTATCTAATCTCAAGTATTTGATTTTTAGATCGATTTCATTCATAAATAAGGCTTTAAATGCCTTAAACTTCTTAAAAGCCTTGGATTTTTCTTTAAAAAATATAACGCCATTTTGGAATAGTCATTAATTAACAACATAAAGTAATTTGCATCTTACATAATTTTGTTCTAGTTGTATAAATGAGGGGATTTACTATCCTCAAGATGATGAGATCTCAAGTGACAATATAAAAAATAAGGAACATCTATACAATCTAATCAAATAAATACTAAGTTACAAATGACAAGAATAATGAAATCACTTAATTACAAGAGTGAATGAATGGATTAAAATATCTAGTATAAAAAATTAGAAAGCATAGAAACTAGAGATTGTACCTTCAAGAGGATTAGCTCTTGGCCACAAATGATAGTGCATCATGGGGACATCTATGCCCTGTGTTGTCATCTGAGATGAAATAGACAATAAGATCCCATAATCCGAAATGCACTTTTTAAACCTATTCATCTACAAACAAATAAAATAAGAAAAATGTTGAGGGATGTTTCAGGGCTTGCCTCATTCAAACCCTCATTTTTTTGTTTCCACCTCCACTGATAAATAGATAGGATCAAGATAGATAAAATGTATAGGTAAAATATGTGTGATAGAAATAAACCCCACAAAGGAGGAGAATCACTATCATGAATGTCAACGATATCTGATAGAAAAAAAACCCATAGAGAAGGATAACACCTATCATGAATGTAATAGAAGAGATCAAATAGACAAGATAAGATAACAAGAGAGCATTACTAATAGCCTGTGGCTCCCCTCTTGGATTGATAGACGTGATGGATTCACATGCAAGAGAAGCCTTGAATGTTGCTTGAGAAGATATTTTGGCAGAGATTTTCTATGGAAGAGTAAGAGAAATAGAAGAGCAAGAGACAGATCAAGAAGTTATGAAAATGAGAGTGAAAATGGATTTTTATAAAGCTACATGGGCAGGAGGAGTCATTGCACACACATCCTTGCTACTATGATGTGTGTCATAGGAAAGGAATGTGGTATTTTCACATTTAATTATTGAAAAGTTTGGGGATGCTAGCATGTCAAAGAGACATCTACACATCACACAAGTGTCCTACAAAAAATTTACACAAACAAGGCATTCAACCAGCTAGTGCTTCATCATTGTCACCTATGAAGTCAAAACCGTAAAATTCCAACTTATAGGTTTGTGCCATAAATGCAACAAGCCTAAATGCACAAGTGTGAAATTGCCACCAGGTGCAATTTTATGACTACATTTTTCCCCCACTTTAGTGAGTTGATTTTTTGGAAAAAAATAGCTACACTAAAGTAGCTAAGAAGACATAAATGTTAGTTTTAAAATCTTGAAAATTTTGCAAAAAAAGATACAATAGAGTCTGCAAAGGTTGAGTAGGTGGATACTAGCAATGCCCCTAGTGTTTGAGCTCAACAAGAAACTACAACATCTGATGTGAAATTTGATTTTTAAAAACTCAAAAATGGGTTAGTTTTGAAAATGGAAGAAACTACCATGTCGAGAAGAATGATTAAGAAAATGTTCAATCAGTCAAAAGAAAAATTTGATGAAGAAGTGAGTATATACCCCCTCCTATGTTTCGCCCAACAAAGTGGGTGAAAATAGGAAGGTGGGAAAGAGCAATATTTTCCATGAAATATGGGAAAAAAATTTACTATATATGCCCGATGTGGGCCCATGAGGTCATTTTCACTATTCACTACAAGGATTTTGTTGACTTTTCAAGAGATTTTTCAGCAAAATGCCTCACAAACAAGACCTATGGCTTCCCAAGATTAAGTAATTATGGACCAATGTGGAGAGGGGTGACCCACTAGATGAGGTACGAGTAAATTTTTCTCCTAGATTATCATTTTTGTGTGTTTTTAGCCAACACAAGTGTCCAACTAACACAACAATGTCTTGTCAGCGTGTTGGATTTTGTCGGCCATGATGGCATCTAACTTTCACACTGTTGTCAGCCAATTAGGCCTCAAACACCAACATTCCGCATGAATGTTTGTGCAACACGTTGTTGTCTTAGAGACGTAGAGAGAAAATTTTAGATGTCAAGTAGAGATGTAGAGTAGAAATGGATTTTCATGAAAAGTGTTTTTATGCTTTTGTAGAAATTGTTCGAGATCCACGAGAACAATGGTGGAGTTGTGCTATTGTTGCTATGAAGTTGCGATGACCAAATCACAATTGATGATTATGTGTTGCTATAGTGGGTATACACTTGGATGAGATCTGATTCTTATGCTGATGTTGATGGCATTAATGGAGAGGTGGGATGCAGGCACCTCCTTGTTTCATCTCTCGACAGGGGAGATTTTTGTGACCCGCAAGGATGTCTACCACATTCTCTAACTTCCCATCCGAGGGAGAGGGTTGCATATGAGGAGGGGTAGACAATGCATGATTCATAGGTGATGCAATAGCACTATATTGGCCACATCATCCCCATGGAAACCACCAACCACATTTACATGAGGTGGTTAGAGTAGGTCCGCATCACAATTCCCTTAGTGTGTCGTGTGATGATTTTGATGGTGGAACTACGTGTTGCCATTGATGGGAGATGCTTTAACCTTCATGGGAGACTCATCCATTATATTAGAGGAGAGGATAGTTTATGCCTTGGGTAAGAGTATGCTAGTGCATTTGTACCACAACCTTGGGCAATATGTACATTATGAGTATCATAGTATCACTACCTACATGCTTCTACAGGTGTGGGCATTTGAGCACATCATTTTCACATAGCTAGCTGAATATCTCTAGGGCCTATAGCAGGGGGACCCTCATGCTCACACATACCCATTGGTGTTTGACTGCCACTTCAAAGATCTACTTTTTTGGTGGCATATTTTTGATGAGGGATGCATCACCCAACCCCACAAAACACAACTATAGATACCTACACAAAAGATGTGAGATAGAAAAAAAAATCACTTTCAATTATTTTCAGAAAATAAAATTATAGATTCAAAACTTACATGCTACAACCTCATGGGCTTGATTCATTATAGAAAAATCCATTCTGAAAGAAAAACTATTATTCAGAGCCACAATTTGTACTAATGGAGCCACCTTCTACAACCCCCTCATATCCCTTTTTATTTTACCCAATAACCACCCTAGAATGTTCTAGAAATTTAAACTTTCCCTTTTGTTTTGGCACAAAAAGTCTCGCCATTTGATTTTTGGCCAAGGAAGAAACTTTAATGAAATTCACTTTTTAGAGGGGCAACTTCGTAGGGCTATAACTTTTGATCCGGGTGTCTGATTTGCTATTATTTCATATTGTTGGAAAGCTCTCATAGAGATATACAACATGTGAACCCATTGTAGGTCAGTTCATCCACTTTTTGAGCTATTTTGGGGCCTCTAAATTTTTATATTTGAATTTGAAGTTGCATTGGATAAATTTCTTGAGAAAAAAACTTTAATTTCTCCCAAACAGTTCAGGGTATCGAGGCGATTCTTTCGCAACTAAAAAATCTTTTTTAGCTCTACTCCTTTGTGTAAATTTTTAGGTCCATACAAGCTTGTTTAGGCTGACTTACTAAAAATAGTAAGTGATTTTTTTTGCTATTTTTGAATTCTGACTATCTTATACCCCTTAAGTGCCATCATGGGACTCAAAACAACTAAAGAAAATAAAGAAAACATTTTTTTTGGGTGATGCAAGATTTCCCTACATCGTTGGATGCTCTTGCATCAATTATTGTTAGATTGAAGAGCAGTATGTTCAATGGAGGCCATATAGGTGTATAGATACTTTTTCATCAAACAAGATGCAATTATGGAGGGTGTAGTGGGGACAAACTCTTGTTTGGGTAGTCATATTACATTACTGTACCATATTATTGGCATCGGTCATGTGACACTTTAGTTAGGTGTAGGGCGTACCCCTAGCTATGTCCATGTACATATGATCATATCACAGTGAGGCCAGAGAAAGGGACCATCCTCATCCCACCATCATTGACATCACACTCAAAAGTGATGATAGTAAGGACAAGGACCTACTAGAGGCCCTGGTGACCAATGGCGTCAGTGTGTCAATTGGATTTTCTAACTGGTGGCTAATAGAAAGTCATACCATGATTTTCCCAGCAGATTCCCCCATGGGATGATGTTGGTGCTTATGTGTCAAGGGGTCAAGCTACAAGGAGAAGCAAAGAAGAGGGTTTGGTGGTGGAGGCATGAGTAGAGGAGAGAGCAAGGTGGCGATAGTGAGTAGCATCACTAGTGCATGCTCCTAAAGTCTTGGTCGCACCGCCAACTATTCAGCTAGTCGTACCACCTTCCACAACTACCACAAGGCCAAGCATTGCTTCCACTGGAAGTTCTTCACCCTCAGATCCACAATGTCAGGATGGGACCCAAGTATGGATCTGATTTGATAGATGTTTTATTTTACTTATTTTCATTACATGCTCATATATATATATACATATATATATATATACATATAGATATAGATATATATACATATATATACATATATATATGTATGTGTGTGTGTTTTGATAATGTGGTATTGATATTGTCCGCTTACTCTATGTTTGTAATGTTCACACAAGAGTGGATTGACTTCTTTGGTCAATGCATCACATAGGCAATCTTAGTTGTTCAGATCTGAGGGCAGGTCCTTGATGCCTATAGACCAATGACAATAGGGTGCCACATCCAAATATTTGAGCCTATAGTGTGATTAAGGATAGCCTACAGCAAGGGACAAGTCGATCTAGTCTAGTGCACTATGGAAACATCAGTGATGACCGAGAAGTGGGATCAGTAACTAAGGCTTATTTTTAAGTTAGATTAGATGTTATCAAATCAAGGAACATAATAAACCCAAAGAGATTACAAAATAAAATGAAAGCTAAATGAAAGAACAATTATACCAGTTAATCATCGAGACCTCCATGATTCACTTTTGTAACACCTTCTAGCTTTCTGGCTGATGTGTTGCCCTCAGATTTGACATGCGAGCATTCTGTAAATACAAGTCTAAGTCCTACACCAAGCTTTGAAGGATTTGAACAAATGTCTATGCCTATGACTATGATTGAAAAATCCTAAACATGCTAAGACTTAATCAAATAAAGACAACAAATGCTATAATTGCTATGAAAAACATCTAAGTATGTCAGTGCGTAAGTGTGTAATGTGTCTGTGTAATCAAAAAATGAGAGGAAAATGGCATTTTATAGAAAATGCCATTTTGAATGGACGGATGAGATGAGAGATTGAGAAAATGCCCTAGAATCAATGGTTAAGATTCAAAATGGCAACTCTCAATTAGGGTTAGGGAAAAATGCCCAAATGTGTGAATAAAATTTAATTAAATAAATTAAATCAAGAATAAATGTGACAGTTGAGATGAAATTAGCAAAAATCAAAAGATAAGAAGATGGGATTTTAGAAAATCAATAATTTTAGAAATTACTTGATTTATAGAAGAATATTTCCATTTTGAGTAAAATTAATTCAAAATATGGATTTTGTGAAATAATGAGTAATTGATTTTTTGAAATTAATTACTAAAAGAAGAATTAGTTAACTATACATGGGGCAAGAGATTAATCACCAATTAGGTGGCATTCCAGCCTGAAGAGGTTAAGCTCAACAGGGTTTATGGGAGTACTACTTTGTCCGTATGACACATTCGCACTTGTAATATTAGGTTTTCCCTTAAGATTCACATTTATATACTGGTCGGGGGTAGCTTGGCTTTAGCTCCGTTGCCAGTTTGAGTCACGTTGGGGTGATGAAATCCCCAGGCAGGCCCAATTTCTAGAGTTGGTAACCATTTCTCTTACACCCAAGATCACCGGAGAGTGCAAGGGGAGAGGATACTTCAATATACCAAATCGTGAGGGTAAAATAGATAAAAACAGGTCTAGTTTTCTGATCACCAAGTTTTCACAAGGTGAGAGCATACTCACCTACCATTTTGCAAACACACTCAGACATAGTAAAAACATAAGTTCATTTTAATTGCACCAAAGGGAAATGTGTATTATACTAAGAAAAAGATAGGCACATTGTTTTGATGTTCAATCTTTGATGTTCAAACCTGCAAGACCACATGTTAGTAGTTTGAATGTTTTCCTTTGACCCTCAAAAAGTAACCGCCAAATGCTGCAAATCCCTATTAGTAACACAAAACCTATGCTAGGAAGAATGCAAAAAATAACCAGAATAAAAAGAACACAGAAAATAGTAAAAAGCCGAATGTAAATGAACATAAAATGTTACCAGTCAAATGCATCATGACAGAACGAATGTGTCGCTCTATGTGCAGAATGTGGCACGAGATCATAAATGTGACTTTCCATGCTTCTATTGCATCACAACAGAGTGATTGTGGTGTTGGGGTCTCAGAATGTGTCGCGATGCATTAGCTGCGTCATGATAAAAAAAATGACTGCGTCACTCCGTACTTGTACCTCCAAAATCGACAAAAAAACACAAAACCATACTGAAAAAAAAAATAGAGTCGGGTTCACCAATGTAACTAAGGGTTATTTTTAGGTTAGATTAGATGTTATCAAATCAAGGAAGATAATAAACCCAAAGAGATTACAAAATACAATGAAAGCTAAATGAAAGAACAATTATACCTGTTAATCACTGAGACCTCCATGATTCACTTTTGTAACACCTTCTAGCTTATTGGCTGATGTGTTGCCCTCAGATTTGACATGCGAGCATTCTATAAATACAAGTTTAAGTCCTACACCAAGCTTTGAAGGATTTGAACAAATGTATATGCCTATGACTATGATTGATAATGCCTAAACATGCTAAGACTTAATCAAATAAAGATAATAAATGCTACAATTGCTATGAAAAACATCTAAGTATGTCAGTGCGTAAGTGTGTAATGTGTCTGTGTAATCAAAAAATGAGAGGAAAATTCCATTTTGAATGGATGGATGAGATGGGAGATTGAGAAAATGCCCTAGAATCAATGGTTAAGATTCAAAATGGCAACTTTCAATTAGGGTTAGGGCAAAATGCCCAAATGTGTGAATAAGATTTAATTAAATAAATTAAATCAAGAATAAATGTGACAATTGAGATGAAATTAGCAAAAATCAGAAGATAAGAAGATGGGATTTTAGAAAATCAGTAATTTTAGAAATTACTTGATTTATAGAAGAATATTTCCATTTTGAATTAAATTAATTCAAACTATGGATTTTGTGAGATAATGAGTAATTGATTTTTTGAAATTAATTACTAAAAGAAGAATCAGTTAACTATGTGAGACAATTTTAAATAAATTGTTTTATTTAAAAATAAAGAAGTGTCACATATAAGAATTAAATAATTAAAAATAATTATTTAATTTAGAAGAAGTGGTTAATTAATTAAATAAATTAGCAAATCTATTTAATTAAAAGAGAGGATTTAGGAATTAGTGACATATTGAATAAGTATATTAAAATATATTTATTTGATAATCAAGAGGACATTAATGACAAAGATTAATTAAATAAAATGAGAACTTTATTTAATTATGAGTTGACTTTAGATAATTAGTGACGCATTAAATAAATTTGATTTATTTATTTAATAATCAGGAAGAATAGAAGACCCTGAATTAATTAAATAATTGTGAATTATTTAATTAATAGTTGAAGATGGGTTAGCAACATAATTAAAGTGTCATAATTATGTTAGGATGAAAAGTGGTAAAATAGTGCTCGCAGGCCTAGGTCATTTTTAGGTGTCTACATTTGCCCCTCTTTGTCATAATGCTGCTTGTTGTGTTGTGAAAAAGAAAATAAGTCAAAGCCATGCCCTAGCGAAGGTATAGGGTATCAATGCCCCTTCGAAATTTTTTTCAAATTTTGGGTCAGTGGTAGAAAAAATTGTAAAGGGTCTCGATAAGTCAATTTGATGACTAGAAGAACAATGGCGCAGTCGGTTTTGGATTCTAAAATGTTTAAGGCAGGTAATGGGGTGGTCAAAGTTGGTTAAATGAGCTTCCAGTAATAACCTAGTTGACAAATGTAATTTTGACTTTATAAATAGGTTGACAAAGGGGTGAAAGTCAATTCATTCTTACTATTCACTTTGCGAATTTTGAGAGCTCAGAGTGGAAAGGACAATAGCAAGGATGGTGATTCTAGTGTCAGAGCATTGCAGGGAGATTGTGCAGACCTTTAGGCAACTAGAGGGCTCAGAGCCAGTGGTATGTACCCCTATCCTCCTTTGTAATTTTTTTATTTTTGTGTGCTAAAATTAGGTTTCTAGGAGGAACAACGAATGCGCCATGACACACATGCATTAACGTAAGCCGCATTCACTTTCGTGTTTGATGCATTTGATGCATCACAACACAAATGCAATGGTCAATTATGGGCAGGCGAGGTTTTGCACCACATTTTTTGAAAATCGCGATGCAATTGCCTTTGTGAGTCGCAATCACCAATTAGACTGCCACAATCAACATTTTGCGATGCAATCGAATGTTGAAGTGACACATTTGAATTGAATGAGGCAATCATCATATATTGTGATGCAATTGATCTGATGCAACACAATTGCTCTGATGCGATGCATTTGAGCATCCAAACGACACAATTGTCATGTTGCAATGCATTTGAAGTATGAAACGATGCATTCGATGTTTTGCGATGTAATAGTTCAAGCGCAATGCAATTGACTTTATTTGTGCCTAGGGCTGATTTTGATACTTTTCCAATTTCAAATGCTTATGATTGTACAGGTAGTTGTCTAGAAGGTACTGACACGTTATTGGGCTTTATGTAGAGGCAGCTTGCCCTAATTTATACACATGAGAGCAGACCGATGACCTTCCAATTTGCAGATCAGTTGACTCCACAAGAGTGGCGATGACTGATGCGGCTGGGATTGTTCTATGTTGCCTATATGCCCGCTATTCGAGCAAATAGGGGACTACTTACTACATTATGTGAGCGTTGGCACTCTAAGACCTGTTCTTTTCACCTGCCAATGGGAGAGGCTACTATTACACTTGAGGATGTCTACCGCATTTTACAGGTGCCGATCTGAGGAGAGCAGATCATCTATGGCCCTCGCCATGGTGAGCAAACCTTCAGGGCATATTATCATGATGAGAGTGCTAGACTCAGCATCCAAGGCTATGAGATCTGATGGGAGTTCATGGCGGAGCACTATGGTCATTTTGATGCATTCCTAGCGACTCTTATTGGCAGGATACTGATTCCCGACCATCGCGGACATGGGTTCCTTATTGGCTGGGGAGACATCTTGGTTGGTATGAGATGAGATAGGACAATTTATGCTTGGGGTCCTTATTTACTAGGGACACTCTACCATCAGTTGCACGATGTTGCTTACAAGAGGGCAAAGAGTATCTCGTGTGGTACCACATTGATGATGATTTGGGCTTGGGAGCATATTGCTATATTTCGCCCATTGATTGAGAGACCACAGTTGGCAGAGGGGATGCCTTATGGATACTACTATGCCAGTGCACTATAGTAGACGCAGATGGGTGAGACCGGTTGGTGGAGTCACAGGATTGATACCATGGTGATGTTTATCTGGAGGCCATACATATATTGTGAGTAGTGGGATGATGAGGTGGACCATCTCAGCCTATGTAGATAGTATCGGTATTTGATTGGGAGGATAGTGTAGAGCTCACTGATTATAGAGATGTATCTACCACAACATGTTCTCAGACAGTTCAGAGAGCAGCAGGGTGTACCTATGGGGACAATGGAGTATGCGCACTCTTCCAAAGAGTATGCTTGGGGTCCAACCATTCCAGTAGCATTTATAGAGTAGTAGATTGATGGGCTAGGAGCCCAGCCATGGGGATGGAGGGGTGGAGTTGTAGATTCTGGGACTACTGCAGATTACAACCTATGGTGGCAGGCACATAGGCTAGTGCCATTGACCAATCCCGATGGGCTCGCACCTATGGACTAACGGTCAGTTATACCTTGTGTGCCAAGAGCCAAGCAAGGAGGCAGGGATGGTGATAGGGGCAGAGGCCAGGGGAGAGATGGAGGCAGGGATAGAGGCAGGGGGAGAGATGAAGGTCGAGACAAGGCCGGGGGGAGATGAAAGAGATGATGGAGAAGATGGAGGAGATGGTTGGAGGTGGAGGAGAGATGGTCAGAGACAGGGCCGGAGGGTGCGACAGCGCATGGCTAGGGTGCCACTAGATGTTATCCCAGAGGCTGCCGAGGAGGGGGAGAGAGAGGAGGTGGAGCAGCCATGATAGGAGGGGGATGTGGAGGCAGATGTGGCAAAGGAGGAGAGTCATGAGGAGGATGTGGCGGAGGAGGAGAGACATGAGGAGGAGAGACATGAAGAGGATATGGTGGAGGATCAGCCGAAGCAAGAGGAGGATGTGGTGGAGGAGGAGAGACATGAGGAGGATATGACAAAGGAGCAGCCGAGGCATGAGGAGGATGTGGAGGTGGCAGAGGCCAGCCGGGAGGAGGATGCACCTCAAGATGAGGGAGTCATTGGAGAGGATGTGGCCGAGGATGATGCCATGGATGAGGTCGAGAGACTCCTTAGATGGTAGATGGTGGAGGGAGAGGAGGAGATACCATCCTCGAGATTGCCCCAAGATGCCACGATAGATCAAAGGGTGGCCGATTTATAGAGGAGACTAGATGAGAGCATGGCATAGGTCAGATCACTACAATCAATGCTATAGGTGGCCTGGGTAGAGTGGGATCAAGCAATGATCCACCAGTAGGACTTAACTCAGTGGTGTGTTGAGTTTTCTGCATTATGCACAGAGCCTTCAAGAGATTTGGCTCATGAGCTAGCCAGGGTAAGCATAAGGTTGTGTCAGTATAGGACCCTATATGAGCAGGCAGTGCCTCCTGAGTGACGAGATCCTACCTTATCACGGTCACAGATGAGGATAGGTAGTGGACACAGATCAGGGAGTGCCAGTGGTAGTAGGAGTCACACAAGTACAGGAGGGTCTACCTTGACAGGGAACACATTAGGGCACAAGTCCCACCACTCACACCGGCACACCTTGAGTCACCACTCTAGTCACAGTCACGGGTCTACTGGATCAGTGCAGAGTTCAGTACAGAGACAACCACTAGTGGTTGATCCATCTACTTCTCAGAGCCAGGCAGCAGTGATGTCACAGGTGTCCATTACCATGGAGATGATGTCGTCATTGTTAGTTCCATTGGTGGCACAGGCAAAGGCTGCTACCGCTCTACTCATCATTTTAGTGCCAGTTACAGGGCTCCAACCACCACACTCTTCGCCATGAGGGAATGATGAGAGTCTACCCTAGGGGAATTTTGTTATTATGACACATTATGTATAGACCATTGAGCCTGTGAGCTCCATTTTTGGGATATCTCAACTTTATCTAGTGACATTGTACATTTTCGAGATGATATTATATGATGATCCAGTTTTGATGCAGCCTATATGTGTGTTATGTGATGTTCTTTGATTTATGCATTATGATGCAATGCTTACTTAAATGAGATGATGATGATAATGATATGCATAATGTATTTATTAAATGGATGCAATGTTGATGATTATGTTAAGGAAATGTTTATAATTATGTATATGATTTAATGCTATGGATGATGTATGTATGGACCTAATGCAATATTTATATGATCATGTATGCACTTATGTTTTTGGATGTCATAGGATATCATCATGAGATGGATAAGAGAAGATGACCAGACTGACAAGAGAAGATGACCAAACCGAAGAAGAGAGGATGACCAGACCAAAGGAAATGCATGTTAATTCCTAGACTAAATCCTTCAAAACTTTACCATAGGACTTTAATACTTATTGCTCTTAATCATCATTGGGCGAATTGTTGTAATGGCCAACAAACACCATGATATGATATAGAAAAAGGTGTGCAAGGGCGTACCATCACATAAGACAAGTAGTCATAGACAAGGATGATCGTGACTTAAAGTAGAGCGTGATTGCCCTAGTCTTTTTGTCATAATCAACCACAAGCAGAAAAAAACAAAAACAATCCATGAAATGTCGTTGCTTCTCTAAATCCTATTCCCAGGACATCCTTGAGAAACTAGCAGCATGATTGTCATAACACAAAAATAGAGCCTTTATCATAATACGTCACTGTTTTTCTAAATCCCAGAATCAGGACCTCATTGAGAAACTAGTAGTCATGTGTGTCAATCATCATGATACATCGTTGCTTCTCTAAATCCTGTTAGTGGGATCTCACTGAAAAACTAATAACATGATAAAAAGCCAAAAGACAAGTGTCACATGTTTTCCAAGTGCATCTAGATATCCATTGTTCTAATGTCAAGATGTCAAGTTTTATAATGATGAGATGCCAAAGTGTTTAAAGTCTTGATGATGTTCATATGACAAATGTCAAAAATTACCAAATTCGGGAAGGACACGTCCTCAATAATGTTGATGTCAAGAGGATTGATCCCTAAATGTCAAAGGGGGTCCCTCAAAATGCCATGTAACAGTGATGATGATGATGCCTAGGAAAGACACATCCTAAGGCATAAATGACCGAGTTGGTTCTTTAGAAGGACACATCTGAAGAATACTTATGTCAAGAGGAGTGATCCTTAGATGTCAAAAGGATCCCTCAAAATGTTGAATGGCAGTGGCGATGCCTACGAAGGACACATCCTAAGGCATGAATTATAGAGGTTATCTTTCTGAAGGACACATCTGAAGGTTAACCAAGAGTTGACAGTTTGACAGGTTATGATGATTTGACTTGGTTTGGTCGAGTTTGACTTGTGTTGACCATATGTCGATATTGTCATGATGATATGTGTCGATGAGATTGTCATGTTGAATAAATGATTGCAATAATTTACTTTATGAGTTTACCCGTTTGGGAATGATTCGATTTGTCTTGAAGACATTTTTATGTGTGTGTCAGTGTAGTGCCATGAACCCTAATGGACTGACCTAATGCGGCCTCGGGGGCTCATCGACAAATGGCCTTGCCTACGTCATGCACTCAGAGACCTCGTAGTTTGACACAACCAATGAATTTGTACTAATGACCAAATATTGCACCATGATTTTATTTTGACAACCTAAAAGGACTAACCTAATGTCTTGGGGACTCGAAAATGATTCTTTCCTATGTAGAAAATGTGCAGAGACAATGTAGTTCGGACAAATGACAAAGATTGATTGATTTGACATGACAGATTTTGACAAGAGATGACTCATGTGTTTATGTTCTTCGAGCAGTCTGATGTTTTAATGTGGTTTTCTTTAGGACATTTTTTGGTTTTTAGGTCTTTCTTCAGGTCAATTTGCAATGTTTTTGTCTTTTTTCAGGACTTTTTGCCATGTTTTTGTCTTTTTTCAAGACTTTTCCCCATGTTTTTGTCTTTTTTTTAGGACTTTTTGCCATTTTTTTATCTTTTTTCAGGACTTTTGGCCAACTGCCGAAACCATGTGTGACATCCACTGCAGTTACATGATAATAATTTTTCCCCCAGTTAGGTCCAAGACAGCCAATTTGAAGGGACATGAAAGGTATGTTGTTCATGTGCTAGAAGGGCAGTATAGAGGACTTGATGTCAACCGTTTACTAACCATGAAAGGAAGGGTATAACGTCATGGCGATTTGCATGACAATGGCAGAAGATTCCTTTCATCCTATGCCAAGGAAAACAAAGTGACAGTAGATGGTAGAGCAATGATTGATTATGCATGGCGTCTATTTGTTAGGTTTTCACCATGGTACTTGTCCAAAGTGCTTGTTTGCTAGGTTTTCATCAAGGCAACAATTTTTTAACATTTTTCAATTTTTTTTGTATTTAACGATTTTCAACTTGATCTCCTGATGCTATACATAGAACCTTCAGAGATGTAGACTATTGATAGGCTCTATCAAATGTTCTCCATCTGGAGTTTCTAGCTAATAGGCTCCAAAACCAAAAGAAGATACGATGATGTAGGGACCCAACCAGTTTGGTTCAAAATTTCTTGGCATTTCTCTGTCAACCTGGTTCTTAGGGTTTTGCATGAGGACTAGGTCACCAATGTCAAACTTCTTGACCAAAACCTTCTTATTGTAGCTGCGACAAAGATGGTTCTGATATGCCTATAGATGGTTCAGGGAATTTTTCCTTCTTTCTTCTAGCATCTCCAACTCGTGCAAGTGCAATTATCTATATTCCTCTTCATCAGTTAAACCCTTTAGGGAGACTCATAATGAAGGAATTTTGACCTCAATGGGAAATATGGCCTTAGCGCCAAAGACCAAGGAAAATGGAGTGGCTCCTGTAGGCGTACGAATGCTAGTGCGGCAAGCCCATAAAGTAGGGTTAAGTTGTATATGCCAATCATGGCCGCCGTCATTGACAGTCTTTTTGAGGATTTTAACAATGGTTTTATTTAACGCCTCAGCTTGAACATTTCCTTGTGGGTAGTACGGAGATGAAAAATGGTGTTGGATGTGAAATCGCTCACATAACTCACGAACGTCTTAGTTTTTAAACAGACGTCCGTTGTCAGTGATGATGGATTGTGGAAGGCCATACCAGAAAATGATGTAGTTAAGAATGAACTTGGATATTTGCTTGTCGGTTATGTATGTCAGTGGGATAGCTTCAATCCACTTTGTAAAATACTCAGTGGTAGTGATGATGAATTTGTGGCCATTGGATGAGGTCAGATGGATCTTACCCACGAGGTCGAGTCCCCATTGAGCGAAGGGCCAAGGAGAGGTGATCGGCCAAAGTTCCTGTGCTGGAGCATGGATCAAATCATTGTGAATCTGACATTTGTGACAAGTCCTTACATATTCTATTGCATCCTTTTCAACAGTCAGCCAATAATACCCAAGTCTCATTACTTTCTTGGCTAGGGTAGTACCACTCGAATGAGACCCGCATATATCATCATGTACTTTGCGTAAGGTTGTACGTGCTTCATTGGTGTCAAGACATCTAAGGAGGGTGTTGTCAAATCTACGATGGTAAAGGGTGTCACTGACGATGGCATACCTTGCAGATTTTTGGATGAAGGAGTTCCTCTGATTATTGGATAGGTTCGGTGGAAGGGTTTGAGACTTGAGGTAGTCATAAATATCTTGGTACCAAGGAGAGTCGAGACCAACAAGTTCACAAACCATTTCTGACTCCGGAATATCATAGGCAAGGACTAGCAATTGCTCTATTAGAAATTACAGCTGAGGCAAATTGCTTGGTATGTCAAGGAGAGAGCCTATTGTAGCCATGGCATCTGTCGCTTTGTTCTGTGCTCTCAGAACTTGTTCAAAAGTTACCATATGAAAGTACATTTGGAAACTATCAACCATCCATTTGTAGGGCATCAAATTCTCATCTTTTGTGTCATAGTCATCATTAACCTGGTTGATGACAAGCTGAGAATCTCTGTATACATGTAGTGCTCTGATTTTCCACTTTATTGCCATCCTTAGTCCTGTAATTAATGCCTCATATTCTGCCACATTGTTTGTGCATGGGAATGCAATGTAGAAAGTCTTAGGAATGCAGTCTCCTTGAGGGGTAATGAATAGGATTCCTGCCCCCGAGCCATGATTTGTGTGTGATCCGTCAAAGTAGAGTCACCAAGGTGCCTTAGGTTCCGTGTGGAATATCAACTCATTTGGAAAATCTGCCACTAATAGGTGATCACTTTGCAAAGGTGCATCCACCAGCTAGTCTGCTATGACTTGTCCTTTTATTGCCTTTCTTTCCACATACTGAATGTCATATTCACTCAGAATCATAATCCATTTTTCCAACCGTCCTATTAATGCTGCTTGACTTAGCAAATATATTAGGGGGTCAATCTTTGCTGCTAGTTGTGTCTGATGACTTAACTTAACATATAATGTCTTAGCTTTTGAGTTGCAAAGACCATGGCTAGGCAAGCTCATTCAATTGGTGTGTAGTTTAGTTCATACCTAACCAATGTCTGATTGATGTAATATATAGCTCTTTCTTTTTCTTCTTGGTCATTCTATGCTAGTAACACCCCCAGTGCTGAACTAGTTGTCAAGATGTATAGGATCAATGGCTTTCCATGAATGGGAGGAATGAGGATTGGCATTGACAGTAGGTAATCTTTGATTTTCTGAAAGGCTTCTTGACATTTATCTGTCCACACAAAGGGGATACCCTTGCACAATAGATATTGGAATGAGTGACACTTGTCTGCCAATTGGGCTATGAAACACCGAATAGATTGTACCCTGCCTTGTAGAGTTCTGAGTTCACTGATTCCTATGGCTGGATGCATGTCTATGATGGCTTTGACCTTTGCCGTATTGACCTCAATGCCTCTTCAGGAAACTATGTATCCCAAGAGTTTACCTGATGTGACCCCGAAGACACACTTCTTAGGATTTAGCCAGACTTTGTACTCTTCCAGTCTCTTGAAAATTGTGTCTAGCACCTTCAGATGATCTTTCCTGGTTACCGATTTGGCCAATAGGTCATCTACATAATCTTCCATTATTTTATGCATCATGTCATGGAAGATTGTGGTCATAGTCCTTTGGTATGTGGTGCTTGTATTTTTGAGACCCAATAGCATGACATTCCAACAGTATGTACCCCACAGGAAAGTAAATGTCATTTTATGTTGGTCTTCGGGGGCAATGCAAATCTGATTATAGCTGGAGAAACCATCCATGAGGGACAACATCTCATATCCTATTGTGAGGTCAACTATGATATCAATATTTGGTAAAGGAAAGTCATCCTTTGGGCACGCCTTATTTAGGTTTCTAAAATCTGTACAGACGCAAATCAGCCCATTTGGCTTTGTTACTGGGACTACGCTAGAAATCCATTCAGCATAGTCAATAGACCATATGAATCTGACGTCTAGAAGTTTCTTTAATTCAGCCTTGACCAATAGAATGACCTATGGATGCATTTTGCATAACTTCTGCTTGACTAGTTTGACATTAGGCAATAGTGGCAGATGGTGCAGAACCAACTCTGGGTCTAATCCTAGCATGTCAACATAGGACCATGCGAAGTTGATTTTACGCTCTACAAAGAATTTATGAAATTTTGGCCTCTCTTCTTCAGTCAATGATGCAGCAAAGAGGACCATCTTGGGATCTTCTGCAGTTGCTATGTTGTCTTCTATTGTGTCTTTGATAAGCATAGCTGATTTCTCTTGTTGGACAGGAAGAAAGTCCAGTCCTCCATCTTTGGGCACTTCAGAGAGGTTTTCACCTGCAGATACGTCATTTTTTTTTACTATTTTTTCGTCAAAAGGTGCCTTTCAGTTTTCACCTAGGGATGTTTCATTTTTTATTTTATTTATATTTTTGATTTTGTGACTGGAGGACGGAGCAGTCTTGCCGAAGTATGTCATGCAATCTAAATCAATGGTGAATCCTAACTTGTGATCACCACTGGGTATGCCCTCACGTAATCCCATAAACTCTACAATTGCCTCATCATTTTGAAATGTGTCTAGGACTGGCGGGCCTTGTTGGTCCCAATCGACTAGCTAAGGATAAAATAAGGAAATGCCATCATCAGTGTTGGTGAATTGAGGTGAGGATGCATAAAGCATGCAGATGGATTTAGTGATATGGTAGATGAGATTATCATCATCCAACTCCACATCGGACTCTACCCAATATTCCCCTTCACTAGTGTCATATTCGTTATCAAAATAAGGGGTGAAGGCCTTAGAGTCTTGGTTTTCAGTGTCATTTGGTACTTTAGATGGTGGGCCTTGTATGTCATGGAGAGTGGTAATAGGACTTTGACTATTGGGTGCCAGATCAATTTTAAATGTTTGCCAAAATATTTGCTTAGAGGTCAGTTCTCCTGTTTCGACAAACAAATCATCAAGGCAACAATCACTTAAGGACCGTTCTGAGTCAAATTCCCACTCTTGGGAGTCATTTTCGGTGAGGGTTTCCTTAGTGGTCTCGACACTTTTTGAAGCATGTACTCACTCACTCGAAAGTCCAATGGTACGTCGATCGTCATTATCGGGCGATCCAAACCCTAATCCAAGATACTTTGGAATTTGGAAAGATTCTATGGGCTCTCTTCATCCAGCTTTATTTTTTCCTAGGCCACTAGTACCATCGTAGCCCTTAGCTTTCATCATGTCATATCCTTTTCCATATATCTTAACTGGTAATGGGGGTAGTGTGACAGTATCCTTATAGATCCATCGTGTGATATTAGTAAGGTCCTCATTACTCATATCTCCCCATTTGATGAAAACTTTTTTTGGTGGAACTTTGAAAATTTCCTTGGGTTTCATTCTACAACATGGCCGACCATAGACTTTTGGAGACTTGGGTATTGTTGTTATGTTGTATGTTGTGTGTAGTTTGAATTCTCCAAAGCCGAGGTATTGGATCTTGACAGTGGATTTAGCCTTAGGGTTTGCGGAAGGTGGTGGTGTGGCGAAAGGTGGTGGTGGAACGGATGTGCAAGATGATGTGAGTGTGGATGGGTCAATGTATTTGGATGATGAGGAGCTAGGTGCTTCTTGGTTAATAGGCACTCAGTTTTTAGAAATACCGCTTAGGTTGGTACAATATTGGAAAGGGTCAGGGTCTCCATATATGGTTATTTCTGTGCCATCAAATGGAAACTTTAGGCATTGGTGATATGTGGATGGGATGGCTTTTAAGGCATGAATCCATGGATAGCTGAGCAATATGTTATATGGTAGTTCCAAATCCAGGACCTGATAGGTTGTGTCCACAATGACCGGTCCCACTCTGATAGGGAGAGATATAATGCCATGTGAAGAGTGTTCTTCATTATCATATGCTTTGATAACTATACTCTTTGTCAGGTCTATGCATGCATTAGAGAACCCTAGAGCCTTAACTAGTTTGAGGGAGCATATGTTCAATCCTACTCCACCATCTAATAAAACCCGTCTAACTTTGTGCTTGTGGAAAAAAGTTTCTATCTGCAATGTATCATTGTGGTTGGTCCTAGGTGATGAGTAGTCTTGATCTGAGAAGGTGACATGGTGAGGCGTAGTGAAGTATCCTACCATGGTCTCAAACTGATTGAAATCAATGTCCTTGGGTACTGACGACTCTTGCAAGGTTTTATCCAGTATATCTTTGTGTGTGGAAGAGATACGAAGCAGCTCAAGTATAGATATTTGCACAAGAGTCTTGCCTAGTTGGTCTATAAGGTTGAACTGACTTTTGGGTTGCCATTGCTTTGTGGTCCTATTTAGCAGATGGGTTGGGTATGGTGATTTTGGGTTGTCTAGTAGGAGGTGGACCAACTATGGTGACCTTGCCACTTCAAGTTGTAGCATTACACCGAGGTTCTCTCTTGACCGTAATGGAATTGATGTATTCGTCATTAGTTCAGACATTATTTATAATAGGTCCACCAAAATAATCGTACTTGGCTCGGGTGAAGTTAGCTTGATTCTATGGACCTAAGGTGGAAGCATTATGAGAACCATTGTCCTGCAGTGGATTCTTATGGATAGTATGATCTGAATTGGAAGCAAATTGAGATCCACCTACTTCAATGATATGGCTTTTGATAAGATCTTGTACTAGGTTTTTCAATTGTCGACAGTTAGAGGTTGTATGTCCTTTTTCCCAATGGTACTCGCAAAATGCATTATCATTCCACCATGCTGGTTTGAATTGTCCTGGGTCATATAGTTTTGGTTCTTGAAGTGTGATGACCCCATTCTAGAGACATTTATTAAGGACTTTTTCAATGGGTTCACCCAAAGAAGTGTATGTACGACCCCAAGGAAATTGTCTCATCTGACGATATTGCCCCTGGTTATTTTGACTGCTCTGGTTATTTGAAGGGACATTGATAGGGGGTGTCAATGTCATTGTTGGTTTGTTTTGTTGTTGAACCCCTTTTAGGGCCAGTACAGGACCCACAATGTTTGCAGTCTTGGCATCAAAAACACCATCATTTGTAACTTGTTTATTTTTAACCCAATATTTGTTTTTTTCAGTGGGTGGATTGGCATTTGTGTTTTTGGGACCGTACCTTAGTTCTCCCTTTGTGATAAGGGATTTCTCAATCTAGACCCCTTTTTCGACTAATTCCATGAAGTTTGTGCAGTAATGTACTTACAATGCATATTTTAGGGGTCCCATAAGTGTTTGCACAAACATGTCAACCTTTTCCCTTTTGGGTATGTCAATGTGACACCAACTAGCTAGAATTCTCCATTTTTGGAAGAATGGGATGAATGTCTCACCTGCATCCTCCTTTGTGAGATTGCACAAGCTAGTGATAGAGGTATCCATGTCGATGTTGTACGCATAATTTTTTATGAATTTTTGTTTAATCTCATCCCATGTTTGGATATCCTTTTGATTGGAAAACCATTCAAGGGTAGGACCCGCCAGACTTTTAGAGAAAAGTCTCATCAAGTATGTTTGTTCATAAGTGATGTCCATACAATTAGTTGAAAATTCATGAACATGTTCAATGGGGTTTGTCTTGCCTCTATATTTTGTGAAATTGGGTGACACATATCCTAGAGGAAATGGAGGCATGTATAAGCTCATGTCGAATGGGTATACGTTTAGGTCATATGATATTTCTGATTTCTTGCCTGATATGTATATGTTTTGGATAGTTTTCTCTAAACCCATCAATCTTGTAAGGAAGGCATCCATAACAGGGTCATTTGTGGTCCTGTGCATTGTATTTCTTGGTACACCATAGGTCCCCATTTGTTGTGCGTGAATATTGGTGTATTGTGGCAATATAGATTGTTGTGACATGTATGATGTGTTCGGATTGGCATGTTGTTGGTGTTGAAAATTTGGATTAGGTGTATGTTGGTGAGTATGAACGTGAGATGAGTAAGTTGGGATGTGTCCCCCAGCCATGTGTGTCATTACCTAGGGAATATGGTGACCATGAATGTTGTGGTGTATTCGTGATGTCATGGGTTGTGTTATTTGGCCACCTTGTGCAAATTGTTGGGTTTGCACAAGGGGAATGTCTGTATTTGTACCTTGGGAGGCAATGATATGTGACTGTGTTGTTGTGTTAACATTTTTTTGTTGTCCTTGGATAAAGATACATCTTTTATCTCCTCCCAAAGGATTTTTTGAAATACCACTAAGCGGATATGTTGAAGGTATGCTCATGGTAGTAGATGTCACTGTCAAGGGGGGATTGTTGTGACTTGGTGATGCCCCGGTTGCATTTACTGTCGTGGTTTAGAGAGGGTTTGAATAACTTTCCCACGTTGTCGAGGAGCCATAGGTGGTTCCAGCCAATTGTGATAGTATTGTGGATGTTGTGGGCATTGTGGCAGATTGTGATCCTCTAGTGGATATTGCGTTTATTGAGTTGGAGGTGTTTGGGATGTTAGAGGTAGCATGCACTGTTGTTGTAGTGTCAAAGAAAGTATTTCTCGTAGTGTTGGAAAGTTAATCACTGTTTGATAGGTTATGTGCATTGTTAACCTTAGGGTTTGGAGATGTTGATCTTAATGTGTTAATGTTGAATCCTTGAGGTAATTTGGCTACTTGGCTTAAGAGTATAGCCAAGTATTTGTCTCTATCGTAAAGGACCATTTGTTCAATGAATTGAGAGGCTTTTGGATCTTGTGCCGCTACCTCTAGGTTGTCCTCAAGTATTTGACCATATTCATCTTTACGCAAGAATGGTTCAAATGGACTGTTTGATGAGGAAGGTATTGTTGTGAGAGGTTGATTGTTTGTATTGCCAAATGGATCATCAAAAGTCCAGTTTGGGTCATATGTGGGATTGTTGACAGTTGAAGTGGGATCTTGTCGAAAGTTTGCCATTTTTTGTTGTTGTTTTTGGAGTCTGGTTTCCACCATAAAATGAGACTGCTTAACTGAAAATGATAGCTAAATGCAAGGATGACACTATGCAAGGTCTAAGTTCAAAATTATGACTAGGATGACTAATGTTTTTAGATTTTTTTTTTGGAATAGAATATGCAATGTCTAGACTTATAATGTAATTTGAGACAAGGGTACCTAAGCACTTCTAAGCTCAATATTTGTTTTCAATTTTGGTTACTAAAGGACTTTGTTGAAAAGGACAAGATGACGAGGTCTAAATGACTAGTGAGTTTTCCTAACTAGATTGTTGAGTTGGAAAAATCTCACAAAAGGGACAATGACTGAAAAAGGGATTGATAACTTAGTCCAAGAGAACCTAGTTTTGAAAGCAATGATGTTGCAAATTGTGCTGAGATTTTCCTAATCCAAAGTATGCAAGATTTAAAACCTAGGGACAAACTAATGCCTAATGTATGCACCTAAAAATGATAAAGGGTGAAACCTATGGTAAAGAATGCAACTAATGGGACAGTTTGAGCAATTTCAAAATTGGTTTTTGACAGAATCCTTTAGAGACAGTGTTTGACAAATGTTCGACAAGGTGTAAACTTTATATTTGACTTTGTGTGACGTTTTACTTGTGATAGGCGAATGCATCGTTTGAGGCCCCGAATGCATCATGATTTTTTGAATGTGGCTTAGTTTGAGCGAATGCAGCTTGGGAACTGACAAATGCAACTCAATTTGGTAGATGCGACTCTATAAGGTTTAGTTGCATCATGACGCATTCAGATGTGGTGCTCAAAATGTCGAATGTGGTTTATTAGAATGATTGCATCTCAGTAACTCAAATGCGGTTTAACAAATGTGACACAGTTTGTAAAAATTGAGTTTCTTGTCGTTTTGATGGAAATTTTGATCTATTTAATGGTGAATGTTTTGTCCAAAATTGTAATTGTGATGAATCCAAAAAGCACTTGATAATCACATTGTTTTAAATATAAGCAAGCGCACATAAGATAAGTACAACCCTAGGTTAGGCCAAGACAATATTCGCTAGATTCCACGTGGGTTTCCCCAACTGCATATCTATAGCGTGTGAATTTAGAAGCTTGGTTGCACAGGCTCCCTCTTATAGTGCACTCTCTTCTCAGGCCAACCAAGCTTCCAACCCCCATGAAACTCCCATGGTAGATTGATCAGCTCTACTAAAAACTGCAAAAGTGTGGATGCCTTCACACCGACTAGTGCTGCGCTATCAAATAGAAGGTTTTTTAGCTTACTGCATAAAGGTGTTTAGTTCGAGACCCCTGTTTGAGTGGCCATACATGGGGCAAGAGATTAATCACCAATTAGGTGGCACTCTAGCCTGAAGAGGTTAAGCTCAACAGGGTTTATGGGAGTACTACTTTGTTCGTATGACACATCTGCACTTGTAATATTAGGTTTTCCCTTAAGATTCACATTTATATACTAGTCAGGGGTAGCTTGTCTTTAGCTCCATTTCTAGTTTGAGTCATGTTGGGGTGATGAAATCCCTAGGCAGGCCCAATTTCTAGAGTTGGTAACCATTTCTCTTACACCCAAGATCGCCTTAGAGTGCAAGGGGAGAGGATACTTTGATATACCAAATCATGAGGGTAAAATAGATAAAAACGTGTCTAGTTTTCTGATCATCAAGTTTTCACAAGCTGAGAGCATACTCACGTACCATTTGGAAAACACACTCAGACATAGTAAAAACACAAGTTCATTTTAATTGCACTGAAAGGAAATGAGTATTATACTAAGAAAAAGATAGGCACATTGTTTTGATGTTTAGTCTTCGACGTTCGAACCTGCAAGACCACACGTTAGTAGTTTGAATGTTTTCCTTCGACCCTCGAAAAGTAACTGCCAAATGCTACAAATCCGTATTAGTAACACAAAACCTATGCTAGGCAGAATGCAAAAAATAACCAAAATAAAAAGAACACAGAAAATAGTAAAAAGCCGAATGTAAATGAACATAAAATGTTACTAGTCAAATGCGTCATGACAGAACGAATGTGTCGCTCTGTGTGTCGAATGTGGCACAGTATCACAAATGTGGCTTTCTAGACTTCTATTGCATTGTGACAGAGCGATTGTGGTGTTGGGGTCTGCGAATGCATCGCAATGCATTAGTTGTGTCATGATAAAAAAAAAAGTGACTGCATCACTCCGTACCTGTACCTACAAAATTGACAGAAAACACACAAAACCGTACAGGAAAAAAAAAGAAAAGAAAATAGAGTCGGGTTCACGAATGTAACTAAGGGTTATTTTTAGGTTAGATTAGATGTTATCAAATCAAGGAAGATAATAAACCCAAAGAGATTATAAAATACAATGAAATCTAAACGAAAGAACAATTATACCTGTTAATCACCGAGACCTCCATGATTCACTTTTGTAACACCTTCTAGCTTGCTAGCTTCTGTGTTTCCCTCAGATTTGACATGCGAGCATTCTGTAAATACAAGTCTAAGTCCTACACCAAGCTTTGAAGGATTTGAACAAATGTCTATGCCTATGCCTATGATTGAAAATGCCTAAACATGCTAAGACTTAATCAAATAAAGATAATAAATGCTACAATTGCTATGAAAAACATCTAAGTATGCTAGTGCGTAAGTGTGTAATGTGTCTGTGTAATTGAAAAATGAGAGAAAAATGGCATTTTATAGAAAATTCCATTTTGAATGGATAGATGAGATGAGAGATTGATAAAATGCCCTAGAATCAATGGTTAAGATTCAAAATGGCAACTCTCAATTAGGGTTAGGGAAAAATGCCCAAATGTGTGAATAAGATTTAATTAAATAAATTAAATCAAGAATAAATGTGACAGTTGAGATGAAATTAGCAAAAATCAGAAGATAAGAAGATGGGATTTTAGAAAATCAGTAATTTTAGAAATTACTTGATTTATAGAAGAATATTTCCATTTTGAATTAAATTAATTCAAAATATGGATTTTGTGAGATAGTGAGTAATTGATTTTTTGAAATTAATTACTAAAAGAAGAATCAGTTAACTATGTGAGACATTTTTAAATAATTTTTTTTATTTAAAAATAAAGAAGTGTCACATATAGCAATTAAATAATTAAAAATAATTATTTAATTTAGAAGAGGTTAATTAATTAAATAAATTAGTAAATCTATTTAATTAAAAGAGAGGATTTAGGAATTAGTGACATATTGAATAAATATATTAAAATATATTTATTTTATAATCAGGAGGACATTAATGACAGATTAATTAAATAAAATGAGAACTTTATTTAATTATGAGTTGACTTTAGATAATTAGTGACACATTAAATAAATATGATTTATTTATTTAATAATTAGGAAGAATAGAAGACCCTGAATTAATTAAATAATTGTGAATTATTTGATTAATAGTTGAAGATGGGTTAGGAACATAATTAAAGTGTCTTAATTATGCTAGGATGAAAAGTGGTAAAATAGCGCTCGCAAGCCTAGGTCTTTTTTAGGTGTCTACAGGATCAAAGGTGCTAAGCTCCTCTATACTCTCACTAAGAGAGACAAGGTCATGATGCAATCTGATAGTGTCAAGCATTGTCATAGAGGAGAGACCAAGGCAATGACAATGAGTAGCATCACCAATGCATGCTCCTATAGTCTTGGTCACACCACCCTATGTCTAACCAGTCATACCACCTCCCTTAACTTCCACAGGGCCAAGCATTGATTCCACCAATGGTGCTTCACCCTCAGACCCACACTAGTAGGATGGGGACATAGGTACAAATCTGATTTGATAGATGTTTCACTCTATTTGGTTTTTTCTATAGTTTGAAAAACAAAAATACATGATGAGTTGTAGTACTACTACACTAATATAATCAACATTATCTTTCCCCCTTACATATATATTGTTTTACATTTTTACATTGCCAAAGTATAGATATACATCATGTATAACCAAGTAGAACTATCCATAGTCAAAAAAGATCTTACTATGAGTAACCAAAAATATCATGTATCCTAGATTTATGCCTTCAACCAAATATTGTAACTGCTTACAAAATCCATCACTACCCAACTGAGTTGAGAGGTACCACTGAGCTATAAGGGAAGTGTTGTATTGCAAAAAAAAACCTTGACCTATTATATAAACACTGAGATACCTACCACCTACCATCAAACAACCACTTGCCATCAAAAAGGTGTCAAACCATGACAAAACACATCATGCTAACAAAATCGGGGGGAGCCTTTCATCTTAGTTTGTTTCATCCTCTATCTAGGACTTGTTTTCCATCCTCAAGAGGGCCCCTACTACTTCAATATCATCTCTACTGAAGTCCTCTATACTGAGCATCAGTGGCACATATTCATTCTAATAGACATAGTGCCCTCCTTGATGAATTCTAGTAATTTGAGTTTAGAGACCTTTATTGTCATTGTAACCTACACAACCACATTGTAGAAAATGAGTATTTTGCATGACTCAGTAAGTTTCCTTGTTCCTTTAAATTTTTTATCATTCCTCAATTTCTAGATTATCCAAATAATTTTAGTCGCAATGCAATTCCAAAACAATGCAAGCTTTTTCTGGATTTTATTGAATTTAGAGAAAAGAATTATGTTTGGGTTGGGTTTTCCATTGGTTTTCCAAATGTCTCGATTATGAAAAAACAAGTTCCAAATTTCCTTAGCATGAATACATTAAAAAAAAATATGCATTATTGTTTCTGGGACCCTACAAAGGCTACAAATTCCAATATCATCTGATTTTATTTTACAAGGTAGTCTCTTTAGAATTAGAAGCCATCCAAAGTTGTCCTTCTTTGACTTAATTATATTGGACCATGATCCTTTTAGTATCCTCGACCATTCACCCCTATTTAGCCTAAGATTCCAGGCCATATTTAGGTGATTAAAGGTTTCACGTTCGCTCATAAGAGAATTGTATACAGTCTTCGCATCAAGTTTAGTGAGTTTAGTACCTCACCCCAATTAAACTCTTTGTATTGTTCTTCATTGTAGACATAGTTGGTTGGAGTAGTGAATTCAGTGAAAGAATCCTTAATGATTGAGTAGGTTCTCCAATTAGTTTCCAGCACGCTGAATTCCACTTTTAGGAGATTTCAATCTTTTAACTACCCATTCTCAAAAATTTGGGAAAAGGTTTTTATACCCTTGGCAGCCCAACCCTTGGCCGAGCATCCTTGCAAGAGTGCTAAAGGCTTTCCATTGTGCATCAAATTCCACCAGATTGATCTATGTGCAAATATTGTTTTACCATCCAAAAAGAAATTGGTGTTGATGATATGCACCTTGGCATGCTCCCATGCTTTCCAGATACTTTTAAACACCATCAATCCCCCTGAAACAATTGGATGTTGGATGCTTAGAAGGTCACTTAGGGGGAGATCGTTCCAATATTTTTCATGTTTAGGGACAACCCTCTGAAGGTTGTTCCTGACCAATATTTTCCAAGGCTATCTCCTTTAAGGGCTTTGAAAATCCACTTGGTTGCTAGTGCAATCCCTTGCAATTTATTTTCCTTTAAACCCAATGAACCTTCATCTTTACTCACACAGCACCATTCCCACTTCACCACATGCTTCTTCCTCTTTCCCTTTCCATCTGACCACAAAAAGGCCCTTATTTTCTTTTGAATTTCATCTACCTGGTAGTTGTTGAAGAGCCAAATAGAGGCAAAGTACAAACTATAGGAAGATAAATTTTTTGACAAATTTGAATTCTCCCTACTAAGGACAAGTACTGTCTATTCCATTTACCCAGTTTTGCATCAATCTTCCTTTGAATCCAAAACTACATCTCTCTTAGATTAGGGTAGACCGCAAAGGGAATGCCTAAGTACCTGACTTGATTTTGGGGTCCTCTCCACTACACACCAAACCTAGAAAGCTAGTCTAGAGGGTTCTCTTTCCAGCCCAACATGATGGAATTAGAGAGGGAGATCTTGGCACTAGAGGTAGCATAGAAAATATACAACTTCACCATCAAGTTGTCATCAATAAATTGAATATTGATTCACTCACTTTGATTTGGGAGCATTATCCCACTTACCTTTTGGGAACTACCATTGGTTTTGAGGATATAGTGAAAGGAATTTGAAGCAATCAAAAATAATGTCAAGGCCAAGGGACATCCCTCCCTGATTGGTCTTTCCAATAGAAATTCCTTTGTAAGGGAGCCACTGACATCCACATAGGCAAAAAAATCCTTGAAGAGAGTGACCACCATATTGCCAAAAAAATCTGGGAAGCCAAAGGCCTCCAGCATCATCTTGATGAAGGCCCATTAAACCCTGTCATAAGCCATTTCAAAGTCAAGAAGCACCATTGCCACATCTTGGTTTGATATCCTAGCGCATTCCATGGCCTTCTGGCTTGTAATTAGGTTTTCAAGGATATATGTGCCTTCAATAAACCCAGTTTGGGTGTTGCTAGTGAACCTTGGAAAAATGTTAACCAGTCTTTTTGTTCAAACCTTAGCAAGGATTTTGTATGACACATTTAATAGGGTTATTGGCCTCCTATTTCTGATCTGAGTTTTATCACCTTCCTTGGGCAGAAATTTTATGATGCCCTTGTTTATATCTCTTCCTAGAGTGCCTCTTTCCAAGGCCTCCTTGTACACTAAAAACATATCATCCACTACCTAGTCACTAAAGACCTTGTAGAACTCAGCAGGGAGACCATCAACCCCAGGAGTCTTATCATTCTATAAGGCCTGGATTGCTTTTCTGATTTCCCCTTTGGAGATATCTTTGCTCAATTCCTTTACTTCCTTCTCCTTTATCTTTTTGGGGATGATAGCCTTTATTGTCTCCCTAGCAATGGAGTAGGGTATGTGCAAGATCATGATAGGTCAAAAAGTGGCAATATGTAACTAATATGATGGCCCATGTGGCTGATGACTCTTTTTTTACCCAAAATTGATTAAATGAAAAGGGTTTTTAATGGATATTCTTAGCTTTCCACCAATATAAATTATTCTTTTTTTTGAATTTAATAAATAATTATTATTCATTTTCTATTTGAATTATGACTAAAGTCTTGATTGATAGGCTGATTGAAAAACATCTATAGCTTTCAAATGGTATCACATTTTTTGAATTTGAAACATGTGTCACATTTTATGCTTCACATAGGTATCAGGACATAATAACCTGGCCAAAATAACCCTGGACAGAATAACCCGGCCAAAATAACCCAAGGACAAAATAACCTAGGGTCATAATAACCCCTAGACAAAATAACCCGTGGTCAAAATAACCCATGGACAGAATAACCCATGGTCATTTTAGATCAAGCTAGTAAACTAGAAATGACATAAAATAAATTATAAATATGATTGTGAGGCACCATAGAGGCTATTTAGGTCATTTTTAGACTATATATCCATTATATACCCCTAAAATAGCCTTAAAACACCTTTAATATGCTTAAATAACCTATAAAATGGTAAATAATTATAAAAATAAAGGCAATTTTGTGGGAATAAGTTGATTAAGAGGTATTATGAAAAGATATAAATGAAAAGGCATTAAGAAGATATATAAAATGGTAGAATTAAGAGAAGTAAAGAAAGGAAGAAGGGGAGAAGAAGTAAGAGTGTGTAGAGTGATAAGAAGAGGAGAAATCTAAATTCATAAAAGAAGATATTTTGTAATATATTTTTTTGAAAATTATTTTAAATTTTCCTAGGGTTTTCTAAAAGAGTGTACAAAAAATCAATATACTTTTTAGGGAACCAACACATTCTTCATAATTTTTAATATATACAATGCCTCTTCAGTTTTTAATAAGTCCAAAAAACAAGAATTTACTTATTATAGATGGTTACACATTTGTGTTTCATCGACAAGGCATCAATAAAATGATCTGGCATTGTGTGGAATATTTTACAAATAAATGTTTAAGTCGATGCTATACTACGACACAAACAAAATTTGGTGATGTGATCCAGGATTTAGTGAATTGCTTCAAGCATCGCATAGCTCAGTCTAGAAATTCATCAAAGCAGTGAAAAAAGAACAAAGTCTCCAAGAGAATAGAATAGAGAAATATATGGTTGAATACACTGGGCAACCAAGTAGGAAAAAATATCGTGAACTCAAAGAAAGACTAAAAATATTGGTTGATGGTTATGACAACCATAATATTTTAGATTATATAAGAGGCATCACTCATAATTTGACACTTTAATTGATAATTTGAATAATAAAGTTTTTTTAGCAACATACATGTAATTTATAAATTTGTTTTCCTTTCTCTATATTCTTATGGGGCTATTTTGTCCACGGGTTATTCTAACCACGTGTTATTTTGGCTTGGGTTATTATGACCCTAGGTTATTTTGTCCCTAGGTTATTATGACCAGGTTATTCTGTCCAGGGTTATTTTGGCCGGGTTATTATGTCCCGTAACCCTTCACATACTATAGGATTAAAATAAATAAAATTCAATTTTATGAAGTTTTGACTAAGTTAAGGTGGTCAGACATACGAGTTTTTTATATTTTTTAAAATTTGTAATAAAAAATTCATAATTAATTATTTACTTGGGAAAAAATTACAAAAAACATGCATCACATTGGGACATGAGTCCTCTACTTATATCTAAAATATTATAAAAAAATATTATCATTTTATTGTGGTTAGGGTGGTCAGACAAACACCTACTTATTTTTTCCCTGAAATTTAAGTACTACTGCATTGAAATTTCAAATTTTCACCAAATAGATTTATTTATTTTAAAAATAAACCTAGTATTTTAGAAAATACAATCAATTTTCTACATATTCTATTCTTACATATTTTTGAAATAATATAGATAACTTATTCAAATTTTTATTTCAAGTTGCCTAACTCTGATTTTTTTGCCACTTAAGGGCCTATTTTTTCCATGATGATCTTGCACATACCCAGTAGCCCTCATTATTTTATGAAGTCAAGAGGTTCTTATAGAAGTTGAAAATTTTCCTTTTAATATCCTCTTCATCAGTGAAGGAGGTGCCTTCACATTGGAATCCTCAATGCACTCTTTTACATTTTTCTCCTTTAGGAACTAGAAGAAAAACTTTGAGCCTTTATCATCACTTTCAAGTCAATTTAACTTGAATCTTATTTTGAGCCCTTAGACCTTTAAGACCTACATTCTTCTTAGGGAATCCTTGATAGCACTATATTGGTTCCCCAAGGATTCATTTTCAAATTATTTTTGAAGGCTTATTTCAACCTCCAATAGCTCCTCTTGGAGCAGCCCTTCCATCCTTCTCCTATCAAGGTATTTTTTCTTACCAATCAACTGAAACAATGTTTTCCAACCTTTGGTGTTCAACTCCCACCTCTCAATGGCACTCAACCATTTTTTGCATCCACAAATTTATGTTCCTAAGAGAATTAATTGTAGCTACACAATCACTATCATGGAGCAACTTGGTGTTAAGGAGGAAACCTCCTTTTTTCCAGCCACATCTTTTCCCCTTCTTTAGGAGCAGCCTTATTTTTATTGGGTGATGGTCTGAGGGAGTGTATGAGTGGACTTCGACCTTGCAACCATCTCTAAGTGAGTTAGGGATGAAGTGGTCCTTATTGAAGTTGAAGCGATCTAGCCAACAATAGATTCTCCTATTTCCCTTTTGAGCATTACACCATGTGTACCAAATGTTGGGAAAATCCTTTTCCCCCCTTCAATGGGATCAACTAGGTTTAGTTTAGATTTCATTTTTAGCAAGAAAAACTTCTCATTGCCCTTCTAGTCCATTCCCAAGCCTCCACATTTTTCCTCTTGGTTTTCTATCATGTTAAAATCACCTCCCATAATCTAGGGCACATCACCAAGCTCACAAAGCCATTTCTATAGCTTGATTCTATCCCCATGGTCATTTGTGGCATAAATTGAACAAATCCCAAATGAGCACTCATCCTTTTGCAAGGTGATCCAAACCGACCTATTGTGGGGAGATGTTCCAAACCTCAAGACAAAGTGACTCCACTCACTAGAGAGGAGAATGTCATCCCCCCTAACCTTTTTCATGTTGAGTGGTAAATTGGGTGGTCCCCCTCCAGACAAAGTTGAGACTAGTTTCAAGGGAAAGGCCTATAGACTTAATCTCTTACAATAGCACATCTTTGTCCTTACACTAGTTCAGGAATCTTTTAATATCTACTTTCTATCAGGAAATTATAGCCCCCTAATATTCCAAGAGAGGCAGTCAAGATTCATTATTATCCAAAATATTGGGGTTCTCTTTGTTTGATTTGAAATTCTCAAAGTATTTTGGAACCTTAGACTCAACTTCCACCTTTTTAGCAACTAGGCTTTGTATGATTCTACTTCTCTTTTTCTTCTTGTATGAGGAAGGACTTTCAAATTCCCTTTCGCTACTGGGATTATAGTGTCCTTATCTTTTTTTGGTCTCCCCTTGGCCTATGAGCTTGGTCAAGTTTAGAGATAGTCCCCCCCTCAATGACTCCCTTAGGGGCTAGATCCTTTACATAAATTGAATCTACCCCATCAACATGGGGGTCATTGTTGTCAAGGGAATTCTAGAAAGCATGAGGAGAATCCCCAACACCTAATTACTTTAGGTCAAATTTTACTACAACTGATGCACCTTCGATGTTTACCTAACTTTTTCCATCATCCAACACTCCACCACCTACCAAGGCATCATCAATGCATAGAATACAAAGGGTAAGAGGGAAAGCCTCCATTTCTTTCCCTTCCACCATAGAGGTCAACCTTATAGCCTATCCATCGCTGGTACCTGGAAGAATGTGGGAGGACTGAGTGTTGGATTCAAAAGCATTGATAATCTTCTTTACATTGGCTAGATTTTCTATACTATTTAGGTTCCCCTCTTTGTTGTTTGACTCCTCATACATTCTAAAGTTTTTGAGGAAATAAGTCTTCTCATTGGGTTCCTTTTATTCTATGCATCTCACTATCTTTGCACCCATTTTTAAGCCTATCCAACACTAGTTGTTGGGCATTCTTCTTAATTCCCTTACTACTAAGGGTTCCCTAGTTGTTTACAATAGTGATATCCACTTGATTGGTGCTTGAGGTTTCAAATGTTGGCTCATCTAATAATGCACATTGGTTTTCGAGGGGGGCCAAGGTATCCTCTTCCTCTGAGTTTTCGTCGACCCCTTTAGCCCCATCAACTTTCACTTCCATGTTTTCAAACTTGTTTCCTTCATAGGCCTCCAAACTCTTGCCAGAGAATTCAGAGATTTCATCTCCCATTAGACATTCAAGGGGTTTGGCATTTTCTTCCAAGTTATGCTCTAGAGCTGAACCTCCCTTACAAAATTAAGATCATTTTTTTTCTCAGGCATGCCCAAATCACTGACATCATTTTCCAAGACACCATCTAGGTTTTTGTTTCCCCAATCCCCGTCTTTTATGGTTTCAAATCAGGAGTTCCTTCTATTCAGGCTAGCAAGGTTGGCTTGGGTAACAACTTCATTATCTTTCCCTATGGGGCCGGTGAAGTCGTTACTACCACCATCACCATCATTAGATTTTGCATTTTTGTTTTCTGTATTTGCTTTGAAGTTGTCACAACTTTTAGAAATTAAGGGGAATTTTCTCCTTATGTTCCCTTCCCTACGACATAAATAGCAGAAATTTAAGCCTCCAAGCACTGCTAGGGCACACTCAGTGTCACCAATATCAAGCTTTAGCAACACAATGTTAGGAAGATCAACTCCCTAGAGGATAGACACCAAGGCCCTCATGTTTGTATGTAGGAGGGACGATTTCATATTATCAAGCCTAAGCAATCTCCCATAGGGTTCAAATAACAAAGGGTGGAAATTCCAAATTTTTTGAGGCACGTTTCTTATAACTACCCACCTAGGGCTCAAAAGGGCTAGGATTTTATCATTTATGGCCTCTGGTGACCAAACCAGAGCCCTAAAAAATGTTGTTTCCAATACTCTAGAATTGTTTACTGAGCATCTTATTTTTTATTTCATGATTTTTGAGAAAAATACAAAAATCCCTTTTTGAATCATTCAGCAATATGAAAAGTGCAAACCCAGTTTTTTTCCCCAAGCATGATTTAACCAAGAGTCCATATATTTCCTCATTAGGATCCTATCAATGTCCATGACAAGTAAGAAAATGCCAACATTTTTGAGTTTTATATCTTCATCACCCAATTCTTTGCATAGAATGGAATTTGAAGAAAATATGTCAATTTTAGAGGGCTCGAAGGAGCACTTACATCTTCTACCATCTCCATTTCCAAGCCCACTTCCTACCTCCACCACAAAGTTAGCCCCTTCAAGAAATTGTTGCATGTATGGATGTGTTTGGTGGTGTTGTCATTAATGTTGTCATTGATGTCAACATAGTTCAATATAACTGTAGATGGTACTTGTATAGTTGAGATACTATAGAAGTGCTTAGACTACACGAAGCTACATTTATGAAGTTGTAGTCGTGTCTTTGCCAAGTGATTTTGAGAAAAATTATGAAATAATATAGGTAGTGTTGAGTGTGTGTTCTGAGTGTTCTCTGCATTTATTTTGTGTTGGTCCTATGCCTATGCAGTTTGTGGTAATGTTTATGAGCTTCAATGGATTATACATATCAATTTTTAGCTTTTGGGTCAATGGGGTATGAAAGAAGTGTTCAATGGTATGTGAACTGGTTTGGCAGAACTATCTATTTGAGGACTGGGAGATATGTTTTAGCTCCACAATCTTCTAGTGTTTTTCTTTCAAATCTTGCAAATCTAGGAGTTGTTTCATATTGATGTTTTCTATGTTCTAAAAAATATACTTTTGATTTGGTGCTCTAGACAGCTTGCTCTTGAGCTCCTATGTGTTGCGGGTTGGTCCAGATTGGACTATTGAAGTATGATATGTGGATGAAGTTTGTTGTTGTTTTGGATGTACCTGAAGGTTTCTTAGAGATGGTGAAATGTCTGGTGAAGCATGTTGAGTGATCCATGTCTAATCATCTTGCTGGAGATGTGTGTACTTCAAATATCATTGGTGTTTTCATTAGGTTTGGCCAACCTACTGTCTACACGTTACATGAAGTTTTGCATTGAATTAAGGAAGTGTGTGATTGATTCAAGATGTTTTTTGGGTCCTAATTAAATGTGTAATGGGTACTCTCTCATTCTTATCCACCATGGGAATGTTGAGTAGCCGGCCTAATTTGAATTTGTAAATTGAAGAAGGTTTAGACAACCTTGGATTGAAGTTAGTATAAAAGCAAGCCTAAATGTTGTGAATGATGCATGAGTGAGCAAGTGAAGTGTCTAATCAAGCAGAGTGTGTAAGTGTGAATCAAGGCAGTAGTACTTTGATGTGTTAGATTCCTAAGAGCAATGAGATGTCCATGTCTACAATTTTTTGATTAAGTTGCGAGTGTGTGGAACCCTTTTTGTGGTGGACCTTTATTTGTCATTTCTTTTATGTAGGTAGTGAGCCTCCTTCTAGACAGTGAGTCCTATTGTAAGTAGTGAGCTTCTGTATCTGGCAATGAGCCTTTGTATCTAGGCAGTGAGCCCTCTAGCAATGATCTTTTGTATTTGGTTTTGCATTATTACTATATTGTGAGCTAATCCTCACCATGGTTTTTCCCTTATTGGGTTTTCCACGTAAATCTGGTGTTTCTGGTATTTTCTTTCTACTATTTTCATTTCATGTTCATACTTAATAACAAATTGAATTAAAGTGATTGATTATGGTTAAAAGTAAAATAATTTGATACAACTGATTGACCCCACCTCTCAGTTGTATTGTGCATTTCAACAATTGGTATCAAATCTCTGGTTCCTCGGTGAAAGGATTAACTGCTTGAGGTAGATCAGATGGCGAACAAGTTGCAGATCCCTATTTTTGATGGATCTGATTATAGTGACTAGAAAGTATAGATAAGAGGTTATCTGGTTTCTCTTGGTTTCAAGACCTAAAAAGTTGTGGAGACAAAGTATGTTGCACCAGCCTCTAGTCCTTCCTCTATAGAGGAAATTGTGGCTTATGAGGAGAATGAAAAGGAAAGGTATTCTATCTTTAGTGCCCTATCTAAAACTAAAAGAAAAAAAGTTATTTCTTTAGGCACTTCTTATGAAGTATGGGAAAAATTGAAAGACATCTATGAAGGAAATGAAAGAGTAAAACTGTCAAGAAATCTAAGAGCTAAGAAAAAATTTGAGAACCTGAGAATGGAAGAAGGTGAAGATATTGCATGCTATTATCAGAGAGTTGAACTTGTAGCAAATGAGATCAAGAATCAAGGTAGTACCATGACAGATGAAGATATAATTGAGAATATCCTAATGACCCTACCGGAGAGTTATAGGGACAAGGTCTCTTCTATTGAAGAATCATATGATCCAAAGAACTTTACTAAGGAGCACCTATTTGGTATCTTGACTATGTTTAAGATGAGGAAATTTTCAAGAGATAAGGAGAAGACTGAAACAACCTTTAAAGCAATGAAGATAGAAGATGACTTGGATGATGGTGGTTCAGAAGAGATGGAAGCAAACTTCATAAGTAAATTGAAGAAAGGTATTGGTAAATACAAAGGTGTGTTTCCCCTTAAATGTTTCAGTTGTGGAAATATTGATCATTTTGCATCAAGATGTCCCAATAGAGCTACTCATAAAAAGAACAAAGATAATAATAATAATCATAGAGACAAGAAGGATAGGAAGTTCAAGAAATGGTATTATGTCAAAGAAGATGCGGGAATTTTTTATGATGAGTCTAATTTTGAGGAGGATAATGATGAATTCTTATTCCTAGCCCTGGAAAGTAAAGCTACATCTGCTGATCATGGAAGATGCACAAGGGAATCTGGTTTAGAGAGCAAGAAGGATGATAATGAAGGTAATCTAGTGACTGATTTTCATGCTAGATAGGATGAAAACTTTTGGGTAATTGATAGTGGATGTTCAAATCATATGAATGGAGATAAGAGTAAGTTCACTAAACTTAAAAAATATGATGGAGGAATGGTTATGCTTGGAGATGATTCTGATACTAAGATTATTGGTAAAGGAACAATTAGTCTGGATGGAAAATATAGTATTGATGATGTTTATTATGTTAAGGGTTCAAGGCATAATATTTTAAGTATTGGGAAAATGTGTAGCAAAGGGTTTAAGCTTGTGTTTCAGGAAAAAACCTGTGAGATTGGAAAAGGATCTAGAACTATGGTAGAAGAAGGAAGTACTCATGGAAACATCTATCGACTTAACAGTGGTGAAGGTCAGTGTTTTTTTCTTAGATTAATGAAAGTTGGTTGTGGCACCGGAGGATGGGACATATAAATTTTGATAATCTGATCAAGATCAGTTCAAGAGAAGTTGTTAGAGATCTGCCTAGAATCAAAAAGCCTTCAAACTCAACTTGCTGAAGCTGTTAGTTAGGAAAACAAATAAGAAGCATTTTTAAATGAAAAGAAAAATCATCTATTAGAATGATGGAGTTGATTCATACAGACCTCTATGGTCCTACTCGAATAGGAAGCTTTAATGGTGACATATACTATATTCTTTGTATTGATGATTACTCTAGGATGACATGGGTTACTTTTCTTAGAGAAAAAACTAAGGATCTTGATAGATTCAAGGTATTCAAAGCAAGAGTAGAGAATGAGGTAAACCTGAGAATCGACTATTTAAGGTCTGATAGAGGTGGAGAATTCACATCTAGTGAGTTTAATGGATTTTGTGAAGAACATGGCATAAAGAGACATTACTCATCCCCTAGAACCCCTCAACAGAATGGAGTTGTGGAAAGAAAGAACTAGACTATTCAAGAAGCTACCAAAACTATGATGAAAGAAGCAAATGTTCCTAATGTGTACTGAAGAGAAGCAATCCACACTACTTTTTACATTCTTAATAGAGTTTAGATCAAAGGTAACAACACTAAGACTCGTTATGAGCTATGGACTGGTAAGACTCCTACTGTTAAATAATTTAAAGTGTTTGGAAGTAAATGTTACATTAGAAAAGATTATGAGAGTCTTGGAAATTTTGATGCTAGATGTGATGAAGGAATCTTTCTTGGATATTCAACTAACAACAAGGCATATAGATGCTATAATAAAAGTTTGTGGAAAATAGTTGAAAGTGCTAATGTAAGAGTTGATGGAGCTATGTATAGACCAGTTGAGATAAGTTAAGTGGAACTAGATGATCTTATTGGTGCACCAATACCTGAAGAGAACAAAGAAGAAGAAGAAGAAGAAGAAGAAGAAGAAGAAGAAGAACAAATTGAAGAAGAAGAAGAAGAAGAAGAAGAAGAAGAAGAAGAAGAAGAAGAAGAAGAAGAAGAAGAAGAAGAAGAAGAAGAAGAAGAAGAAAAAGAAGAAGAAGAATAAGAAGAAAAGGAACCAAAACCTATTTCTAAGACTCCTAAATATGTAAAAATAAATCATCTGAAGGAAAAAATAATTAGAGATAAGAGTGAAGGTGTAAATACAAGAAGAAAAGTGGTTGAGGTAAACTTTTGTTTACTTTCTAAAATAGAACCTAAGATTGTGAGTGAAGCTTTTAATGATAAAAGTTGGATTAGAGAAATGAAAGAGGAACTGCAACAAATAGACAAGAATGAGACATGGGAACTAGTCCCGAGACCGGTAAACAAGAATGTAATTGGTTCAAAATGGGTGTTCCAAAATAAGTTGAATGAAGATGGTGAGGTGGTAAGAAATAAAGCAAGACTTGTATGCAAGGGTTCTTCACAGGTTGAATGAATAGATTTTGAGGAAAGATTTGTACCTATAGCAAGAATGGAGGCCATTCAGATGTTCTTGGCATTTTCATCTCATAAAGACTTCAAATTATACCAGATGGATGTCAAGTCTGCATTTTTCAATGGAGATTTGGAAGAAGTATACATGGAACAACTAGAAGGATTTCAACTGTCTGAAAAATTGGATATGGTTTGCAAGCTGAAAAAGGATTTTAATGGACTTAAATAGGCTCCTAGAGCCTATTATGCAAGGTTGGATAGGCACCTGCCACAACAAGGATTCAGCAAAGGGTCCACAGATAGCAATCTCTACTTCAAAATTCAAGGTAAAAAAATCTTGATAGTTTGGGTAAATGTTGATGACATTATCTTTGGTGGAAATGAAGCCATGTGTAAGAAATTTGTAGAAGAGATGCAAAAAGAGTTTGAAATGTCAATGATTGGTGAGTTAAATTTCTTCCTTGGACTTCAAGTAAATCAAATTGATAAAGGGATATTCATTTCACAATCAAAGTATGTTAAGGAATTGTTAAAGAAGTTTGGAATGAATGACTCCAAACTAGTTTGTACCCCGGATGTAAGCTAAGGATGACGAATCTTCTAAAGTCGATTAGATCATGTACAAATCTATGATTGGTGGACTGTTTTACCTTACTGCTACTAGAACCGATATAATGCATACAATATGTTTAGTTGCAAGATTTCAAGAAAAACCTAAGGAAGTGCATGTTACAGCTATGAAGAGGATATTCAGATACCTTAATGGAACTCCTAACTATGGGCTATGGTATTTGAAGGATAATGATTTCACATTGAATGCCTACACTAATGCAGAGTGGGCTAGTTGCATAGATGATCATAAGAGTACAAGTGGAGGTGCATTCTTCCTTGGAGGAAGATTGGTTTCATGGTTGAGAAAGAAATATGATTCAGTTTCTTTATCCACTACAAAAGTTGAGTATATTGCAGTAGCATCTTGTTGTACACAGATACTTTGGATGAAGCAAACCTTGAAGGAAATAGGTTTGATATGTGATGAGCCTATCTCTATCTTTTGTGACAATACAAGTGCTATAAGAATTTCAAAGAATCTGGTGATGAATTCTAGGAAAAAGCACATATCTATCAGGTATCACTTCTTAAGGGAGAAGGTATTGTAGAATGAAGTTAGACTTGAATATGTACCTACCAAGGAACAAATTGCTAACATATTCACCAAGTCCCTTCTAAAGGATACTTTTGAGTATCTCAGGTGGAAGTTAGGGGTTAGTGCCCCTCCTTCCTTGAACTAAGTTCACATAGAGGTGCATCAGTCCAATGGATTCATAAATTATTTTTTTTGGATTGATGATTGGGGTCTATTCCTTAGGGGGAGTACAAAGGTGCATTTTTGCAATATGTGATGTGGGTGCACTCCTAAGGGGGAGTGTTCAGATATTCAAGAGGAGAGAATTTCCTTTTCCATTGGTGTTCAAGGGGGAGAGAAAGTCATGTGAAAAAGTTGACAAGAGAGAGATTCTAGATGAAGCAAGAGATTGTGCATGTTGTCTTTGATGGTTTTTCACATCATGTGTTTCCATCAATGACAAAGGGGGAGATTGTTGCTTGTATGGATGTGTTTGGTGGTGTTGTCATTAATGTTTTCATTGATTTCAACATAGTTTAGTATGACTATAGATGGTACTTATATAGCTAATATATTGTAGAAATTCTTAGAGTACATAAAGCTATATTTATGAAGTTGTATTTGTGTCTTTGCCAAGTTCTTTTGAGAAAAATTATGAAATAATATAGGCAGTGTTGAATGTGTGTTTTGAGTGTGCTTTGGTATTATTCTATGTTGATCCTATGCTTGTGAAATTTTGTGGTAATGTTTATGAGCTTCAATGGATTATACATCCTGAGTTTTATCTTCTAGTTCAATGGCGTATGAAAGAAGTGTTCACTGATATGTGAACTAGTTTGGAAGAATTGTCTATTTGAGGAATGGGAGATATGTTTTGGCTCTGCAATCTTCTAATGTTTTTCTTTTAGATCTTGTGAATCTGGGAGTTGTTTCATATTGATGTTTTCTATGTTCTAACAAACATACTTGTGATTTGGTGCTCCGAACGACTTGCTCTTGAGCTCCTATGTGTTGTTGGTTGGTCCAAATTGGACTATTGAAGTATGATATGTAGATGAATTTTGTTACAATTGTTGTATATGTACCTAAAGATTTCTTAGAGATGGTGAAATGTCTGGTGAAGCATGTTGAGTGATCCATGTGTGATCATCTTGCTAGAGATGCATGTACTTTGAAGATCATTGGTGTTTTCATTAGGTTTGGCTAACCTAGTGTCTACACATTAAATGGAGTTTTTTATTGAATTAAGGAAGTGTGTGATTGATTCAAGATGTTGTTTGGGTCCTAATTAAATGTGTAATGGGTCCTCTCTCATTCTTATCCACTGCGGGAATGTTGAGTCGTTGACCTAATTTTAATTTATAAATTGAAGAAGGTTTAGCCAACCTTGGATTGAAGTTAGTATAAAATAAAGCCTAGATGTTGTGAATGATGCACGAGTGAGCAAGTGAAGTGCCCAATCAAGCAGTGTGTAAGTGTGAATCAAGGTAGTAGTACTTTGATGTGTTGGATTCTTGAGAGCAGTGAGTTGTTAGTGTCTGCAATCTTTTGATTAAGTTGCAAGTGTGTGGAACCCTTTTTGTGGTGGACCTTTATTTGTCATTTCCTTTCTGTAGGCAATGAGACTCCTTCTGGATAGTGAGTCCTATTGTAAGTAGTGAGCTTCTGTATCTGGTAGTGAGCCCTTTAGTAGTGAGCCTTTGTATTCAGTTTTGCATTATTACTATATTGTGAGCTAATCCTCATTGTGGTTTTTCCCTTATTGGGTTTTCCACATAAATCTGGTGTTTCTGGTGTTTTCTTTCTATTATTTACATTTCATGTTCATACTTAATAATAGATTGAGTTAAATTGAAATTGATTAAGGTTACAAGTAAAATAATTTGATACAACTGATTCACCCTCCCTCTTATTTTTCTTGTGCATTTTAGTAGAAATACCACTCTCTCTCCAACTGCGATGTCACGAAATGATTTCACCTGCTCAACCAAAATAGCAGAATGAGTATTGGGATTGCCATCTAGGGGATCAAAAACCCCATCCATCAACAATTACCTGCAACCAACTAGGCTCACATGAGTGAAGCTAGAGAACAATGTGGCAAGGATGCCACCACCGACAACCAACACAAAGGAGGACCAGGCCTCCTCTACTTGCATGCACGAAACCCTAATTCAAGTACTTTTAATAGGTGACCCCTTGTAGAGAAAATTTTACCTCCCCAGTTCAATATATATATATATATATATATATATATATATATATATATATATATATATATATATATATATATATATATATTGATGATGTGATACTTATATTGTCCACTTACTCTATGTTTGCAATGTTCACATGGGAGTGGATTGAATTCTTTGGTTGATGCCTCCAAAGGTGGTCCCAATCGTTAAGATCTGGGGGAGGTCATTGATTCCTATAGATCAATGATAGTAGGGTTCCACACTCAACTATTTGAGCTTGTAATGAAATTTAGGATGGCCTACAAGAAGGGTTGGGTGGAGCTAGGCTAGTGTACTATGGAGTTGTTATAATCGGGGAGTACTATCAGAGGGGTGTAGATCTCCTCTCTACTCTCACTAAGAGAGACCAGGTCATGGAACAAGCTTGGAGTTCCAAGAAGGCATGTGATTCTCTACAAAGACAAGTCAATGATCTCAAGGGGTAGTTGGAGGTTGTGAGGATAGCACCTACTAAACTACAGCATCCTCAAGTGCAACAACTGAGGGATGAGCTGGTAGTATCCTGATAGCAGGAGGATATGAATATAGAGTGCATCACATCCCTAAGAGAGAAAGTGGGAAATTTATGTAGAGAGTTGTGGGGACTTCAATCATGAAGCATGTATGTGTCACGATCACACTGATTCCACTCACACACCTCTATATAGCAACCACCTCTACCACTATCAGCACTAGAGGGCTCTAGTAGTCACACCCTAATGGCTAGTTGTATTTTTGATTTTGTATAGCATTTTTGATGTACATATTCATATACAGATATAGAAACACCACATTTTGCTATAGTGGTGTAATGATTCATGTACATGACATTGTTTTGATATAGAGATATATATTATATTTTGGGTAGGGATCATGTGTTCTTATATGCATGCTTTCTTTTCATGTATGAGTATGCTATGGATGTGTCTTTAGATTAAATTCTATCATAATCTAGTTAAAAACACATTGGATGAATTCTTAATTAAATACAATAATGATTTAATTGATGTATAATGATATAGATAGATCATGTAATGTAGAATGTATATGATAACATAATTAATCAAATACAATGCACTTGCATATAACATAAAAATAAAACACATGTATATATAATTCTTAATTAAATAAATTAACTACATACACATTCTTACATCATAACACAAATTAAAAAGATAATGTGTTAATGAAGGAATGACATAGCATAACAAACTACCATCCCTAAAAAATGGGAGATCATGCCCATACCACATAGACCTTTTGTATAGTATTTGTGAAGATGCATTACATTGGATAGTTCTTCTAGAGGAGTACCATCCATAGAAGATAATCCATATAAACCAAAACCATACATGAAGGTGATTACGGAAGCACCTAACCAATTAGGGATAAATTTCCCCTTTTGATCAAGTGTTGCATTTAAATTTATCTTATTCTCATAGAGAACGATATCACCTACTTTAAAAGTGCGAGAAAGAACACTTCAATTAATTTTTTTAGAAATAGACTATTGATAGGCTTGGAGAAGATCAAGGTCCTGCAATTAGTGCTCATCGAGCAACTCAAGCTGATTTAGATGTTCAACATGATAAGTGTCTTTATCAATTAACCCTTTAAGGGAAACTCATAAAGATGGAATTTCCAACTCTAAATGCATAATAGCCTCAACACCATAGACAAGGTTATATGGGATCATTCCAGTAGCTATACAAACAATGGTGTGATAGGCCCATAAGGCATAAGTCAATTGAGTATGCCAATATCTACTGTGTGTATTCAATACTTTTTGAATAATTAGTTCAAGAGTTTTATTAAATGTGTGTTCTTGGCCATTAGATTGATGATAGTAAGGTGTAGAAAATTGATGTTGAATGTGAAACTTCTCTAATAATTTCTTTACCTCTTTGCTCTTAAATAAAATACCATTGTCAGAAACAAGGGTAGAAGGCAATCCAAAGTGAGCAATCATATTATTTAGAAGAAAGCTACAAATTGTTTCAGTGTTAGTGGATTGGAGTGGAATGACTTCAACCCATTTCATAAAGTAATTAGTAGTTGTGATGATGAAGGTATGTCCCTTAGAAGAAGGAGGTGATATTTTCCAGATAATATCCAACCCCCATTTAGCAAATAGCCAAGGGGGAGTTTGATTATGAAGCTCTTGTATGGAAGCTTAGATAAGGTTGTTGTGTTGTTGGCACTGAGGAAATTTCTTGACAAATGTGAAGGAGTCTAGCTCCACTTTATGCCAATAATATCCCATATGAATCAGTGTATGCAATAAGGATTTACCACCGAAATTTCCACCCTCAAATCCTAAACGAGCTTCTTGAAGGAAAATGAGTATTTTTTCCTTAGTGAGACATCAAAGAAGAATACCATTAAAATATTTTTGATAAAGAACATTAGATAGAACAATGTATCAAGTTGAAAGCTTTCATATTCAGACATGAGTATTTTTAGTTGCATCATCAGGAAAGTTTCTAGTGTTTAAATAACTATAAATGTGAAAGTACCATTCCCTTGAGTCTATGATCACACACAATACTATCAGGCTCAGGTCAATCTAAGACAATGGGAGTATAGAGAATTTGAACAAAAAAATTGTACTCATCTACACCATCGTCCAAGGGTACAAGGAAATTTTTTCTTTTTTATCACATTTGTAATGATTTTCCCTCCTAGGAACACTATCTATAGTAAAAAAAAGATAATTGATCAAGCAAGGAGAAATCTAAATCTGGATACTAAGATAGATTTCTCTTCTTAGCTTGATACACTCCTGTGATTTGATTTACAATAAGCTCTAAATCACCATGAATGCAAAAATGTTTGATATTCAATGCTATCATGACACATTAGCCAGCAATAAGGGCTTCATACTCAGCAAATTCTTTTATACAATGGAATCCTAGTCAAAAAGATAAAGGAGCCAAATTTCCTTTAGGAAAGATTAAAATACACCTACCCCAGAGCTAGTTTGACATCTCAATCCATTGATATAAATTTTCCACATAGGTTCATGATCTAATAGAAATAGATTTTTATCCAAGAATAGATCTAGACTGAAGAAGGCATTAGGTGAGGGATCTTATGCTAATTGATCAGTGACAACTTGTCCTTTAATTTCCTTTTGAGTCACGAACTTGATATCAAACTCAGAGAGAAACATCACCCACTTTGATAACCTTCCAAAAAGATCAGTTCAAGTGAATAAGTGTTTAAGAAGATCACATTTTACAATCACACAAGTCTCTATGTGGAGAAGATAATATCATAACTTCTATGTTGTGAAAATGAGAGAAATACATTATTTTTCATAGCAGGATACCAAGTTTCATAATCAACTAGAATATGACTAATGTAATAATCCACTCTTTTTTTACCGTCATCATCATGTTGAGCTAACAAAGTTGATAAAACATGAGGTGATGTAGACATATAAGTCAAAAAGGGTTTATCTTGCATAGTCAGCATCAAGATGGGAGGATTATTCAAACAACTCTTGATAGACTCAAAAGCTTTGTGCCATTCATCATCCCACTAAAAATAGGCATCTTTCTTTAACAAGCATGTGAATGGAAGGGCATGATCAACCAATTGAGATATGAATCTACAACTTTCCTAAATCTTTCCTTGCAAACTATGTAGTTGAGAGATGTTCTTAGGTGGAGGCATGTTAACAATTGCATCAATATTATTCGTATCAACTTCAATTCCATGATAAGAGATAATAAATCCTAAAAAAAATTCATCATCCATGCCAAAGTACACTTAAGAGGACATAGTCTAATCTTATAGATCCAAATCCTTTAAGAAAAATATTCTCAGCGTGATCTTAGTGAGTTGTAGACTTATCCAAAATGTCATTGACCTAATCTTTTAAGATCTTGTAAATGAAATCATGAAAGATAAGTCATTTCCCATTGGTAAGTTGCTCCAACATTCCTTAATCCAAAAAATATGACTATACAATAGAAGGTACCCCAAGGGGTATTGAAGGTTGTTTTATACTGATCTTTCGAGTTGATACAGATCTAATTATAGCCTGAGAATCCATCCATAAAGGATGAGAACTAATAGCCTGCGGTCAATTCCACAATCATATCAATATTTGGTAATGGAAAATTATCCTTAAGAGAAGCCTTATTAAGATTATAAAAGTTAATACAAATGTGAATACATCCATTAGGTTTACTAACAGTGATGATATTCGATATCTAGGGTGAATAGTCAATAGGATGGATAAAACCAACTTTCAAGAGCTTTTCTATCTATCTTGTCTAATAGAGAAACTTTGGAATTCATTTTATGAATCTTTTATTTAACAAGCTTGGAATTTGGACATAGAACAATATTATAAACTACTAAAAATTCCTCAATACTGGGCATGTCCTCATATGACCAAGAAAAGATATCGAGATGAGAATGAAATAAACCAACATGTTTAGATTATTCTAAAGAGAGACACTTTCCAATATTAATTACTTTCTCAGAAGATTTAGGATCCATTGGAACATCAGAAGTATCTCCTTTAAGGAGGGTACTATGGTCTTGAGGATGAAGTATATAAACATTATCACCCATATTAGATAAAGAAGCATTCTCATCAAAACTCATAACAGGATCTCCAAAATATGCATGTCTATTTAAGTAACACGGGAATCATCAATTATGATGAAAGTGTTGTGTGGTCACACAACACGCCCCAAGACTATAAGACTTGGGGACCCCAAGTGAAAACTAATGCTTATGGAAGGTTTTGGCTAGTTGGAAAGATCATCATAATTGAAGAGAAAAAAAAAATATTTAAATAAAAAGAGTACTTCATAAAGCAAAGTGTTCCAGGTATCGGATACTAGGAATCAGGAATGTTAGAAATGAAAAAGGTAATATAAATGTTGAGCAAAGTGTTTCGGTTCGATAGTCAAGGTCCAGTAAAGATAGAAGTTCTAATAAAACCAAAGTCCAATAATATCATGGGTAAAGTTGAATACTGAGTTCTGGGTATCGAGTAACGATGCTAAGAAAAGTTTTAAAATTTTAAGGTTATCCAAGAAGTCTGATAGTCCAATAACCCAGTATACAAAAAATAACTACACAAGAATTTGTGACTTTTTTGGAAAGCATGTTATTTATGATGGATTTATATGATAAAAATTTAATGATGGTTTTATTTACATGAGATTTTTTTATAAATGTTTTTTTTAAAGGGATTTAATGAGTGGAATTTGTGATTGTAGGAGAAACAGATTTTGATGCAGAGTTTGGGTATGGATGGTTAGGAAAATTAAATTTGCAAGAAAATAATATGGTGTTACTAGGTTCAACAATACGCTTTGGAAGCTCATGTAGAAATAGAGTTCATTGCAAAGATACACTGGATACCATGAAACCAGGACTCTAGAGTTTAAGCATGCGGCAAAGAAGTGTATTCATTTCGAGGATTACTTATTCCTGGAATGTTCAAATCAAGATTGAACCTGAATGTAGGAATAAAAATTCCACTTGATCATTCTGAATATATGGGAATTTCCTACATTCTGTTTATGCAAATTTGTTTGGTTCCAAGAAGGAACCCTAATACTAAGAAGATAAAAAATCCAAAGGACTTCAACATGCAGATGAAGGTCGACCTTCATTGACTTCATTTTCAATTCTCTTACCAGTCACCAAATTCCATGTGCCTTGATTTGATTCATCCCTTGGATTTCCTCTCATGTATTTGTCTTATCCTACCTACGTCTTACTTCTATAAAAGGCTAGAGAATATTTCTTGTTAAGTTAAGTTCAAAATTTGAGGATGTTGGAAGAGCCAAAACTTCTCTAAGTTTTGTTCTTTTTTCCTATTTTTTGAATCATTCCAAACTAAAAAATTGTATGCACATAGAATTTAATCAATATCTAAGCCAATTTGATAGCTACCTATCTCATGTATTTTTGTAGCTGGTTGCTGAAAAAGACTGTGTGTTGCATCATTTAAGGGTGCATGCAAAACCTACTTGGTGTCCAAACTAAAACCCCTTTCTTTAAAAGCTCACACCATTTTATATGTATCATTGAAATAATATGGTGAAGTATAAATAAATTCGCTTTGATTTGATTAACTCTTAGGGCATGCATGGAGAATAACCAGGAGAAATTTTAATTTTCAATATTTTTTATGCTTTATTTTAGATTAGATGTTTAAATTCTTGAAAATGTTTCAAAAAAAATAGATGAATGGATGGAAATTTATTGAAAATCTTTCTTTTTCTATGAAATTTTTGAATGCTTAAAGCTAAATCTACTTAAGTGATAGAAAAATTATTTATGTTCATAAAAAAATTATTGTAAATATTTTGATTTCATGATATTATTTTTTGATTGAACTAGAAACCTAGTACCGAATGCTTATGATTTTGATTAACCATAGACCCCTTTTGATTAACAAAAATATCACATCATACCTTGGAGTGAACCTAGTATGGTCAAGACCTAACTACCAGAGCCTTGGGATTAAGCTAATTCAAACTTTTCCTATAACACAGACACCTTAGGTAGCCCTAGTTCAGTCTTTCAAGTAAAGATAGGTTCTTCACGGTTTTCCTGTGAGGATTTTATCTACACTATTTCTACAAGTGACATCATCATCAATAGATAGGAAGGTAAGTTAGAATTGACACCTAAGAATTCTTCCAAAGCTTCATCCAAAGAGAAAACATCTAGAGGGATTTCTTTAAAGTCTACCTTGCTTTTAATGTATTTAGGATGAACAAATTTAAGAGGATGAAATTCAATAGAAACCATGTTGAAATTCAGCCATAGCTTCACCTTAGAGTTCATGGGATGGTATCCAAGTCCAACTTTAGTCATAGGGATCAACCTCTAAGGGGAATGTAATACCTTGTTCATTACACCCACAACCTTTACCTCTATAATCAAATTTAGAAAACATGTTAAATCTTGGTCCATAATGCGATTGTAATTCTTGAGAATGAAGATTAGTGTAAAGAGTGTACTCCATGATATAAGTATCACCTTTCTTTATAGAAGCATAATCATTCTTCTTAGTGTTGGCAACACAAGGGTAGACAACTGAGAGGGGGGCTGAATCAGTTGTCACAAAAATTAGACTTATTAAACTTATTCTCAGATCTGACAAATAATCATGAAAGCATAAACCATCACCACATCAGAAACACACAAAACAACAAGATTTTTTTTGTGGAAACCCTGTTAGGGGAAAAACCATGGTGGAGGTTAGTCAACAAGATTATACTCTACTAAAAGTATAAAGAATTATAAATGGGGAATGCACATACATTCAGGTGCCCTACCTAGAGCTCACTGCTCAAATACAAAAGGCTTACTGCCGAATAGGAAGACACACTATCTTACAGAAACATTTGGATTACATCCACAAGATTTTGAACTGAGAAAATAGTATCTGCTAATGCCTGATTATAGTTTTGATTAAGCACATAAACTCTGCTCACTCTTCTTCACACTTTACTTCTTCCTTCAAAATATTAGATCATTATTTTCACATAGGACTCACACACTTCACACACACACACCTTCAGATGATAAAAAAATCACTCATATATATCCACAACTAAGGATAACATCATCTACATGTTGACTTCAACAAAATAAAAAATATGTACATACTATCGGCCCAATCCATAAACAATTTTTAATGCGCACCAACCAATGTCATCCACAACATAGTGAAGACCCAAAACAACATCCTCAAATAAAAACCACCTTTGAAAATTATTCCTCAAAGATCCATAACATACTACATTCACCTTGTCAGCCATGATCATGAAAAACATGAACACACATAAGAAAATCACCAATTGCGAGCACAATGATTAATCAACACAAATAGAGCATGATCTAGAAACATCCATGAGCATCATGAATCACTATAGAAGCATTTGAAATAACTAAAATTACTAGAATCACATTATCTTCTTTCAGGAACACCAACTAAAGCAACAAAATGACTGTCAGAACACAGATACTCATAACTTGATCAAATCTTCATGCAGATCTCTGAAACTTTATGTAGATAAACTAGATATACTCGACAACAAACCCTTTAATACACAACCTCTAATCATCAATATACTGAGCTATCCATGATGTTGGCTAAACTGAACTTCACTGCATCATTGACAACTAGAAACTTATTTTATTACAATTTTCTCAATATCCTCAACATATACAGCCTTAAAGACATTAATGCCAATAGTGTTGACATCAATGACAACCACATATCAGCAATATCCAACACTTAGCGTAATTGAATGAAATTTTTGGAAATGTTTAAGTGGATCAGATCTACTTTATACTCCTTGATATAAGATTTCGTGAAGTTAAAGGATCCCCTATCATCACCTAGGCATGAATTTGATTTAGGAGAAGAAATATGAGTAGACTTAGGATTCTCTTCTTTAGGAGGATCTTCCTTAGAGGCATATGTCTCAAGAGTATCCTTTGTGACATGTACTACTAGAGTAGACATCAATACATTGGAAGATAATGAACAGATAGAGTTCTTAAGAGTAGGTATGACCAAGTTTAACTAGTAGCTGCTATCTCACATAAGTGTACAACATCAAGGTTAGCTTTAATTGTGATCACCTCATTGTTAGCAAAAAACTTCATGGAATGATGTAAGGTAGAAGTAACTACTCCCAAACCATAAATCCATGGTCTTCCCAAGAGAATATTATATGGTAATGGTCCTGGCATAACATATACTAGGGTGGGTATGGTAAAGGGTCCCAACCTTAAAGGAAATATTACAATGCGTAAGGCTTGTCAATAGTCATTATCAAAGTCATGGAAGTACAAGGAAGAAGCAACAAGGGAGGTTGAATCCACTTTAATTTTAGGCAAAAATAAATGCTACATGCATTGAGTGTCAAACCAATATCAACAAGAGCACATCTAATACCAATATTATTAATATAAACTATTATCATCAAAGGATCTACTTGCTTTTGTACTTCTAGAGGTGGGATTTCATGTGGATGGAACGTAGTATTTGATGAATCCACATGAATATGATCTATCAATGCATTGACATTTGTCAGCCTAGTGAAAGAAGGAAAAATGATATTTTACAAGGATTCCTAAGCATACCTTGGTACTTCAAAGCAATTTGAAGGAAATCCAAAAGTGAGATCTTGGTGGGAGTAACACAAAGTTGCTTGACAAAATCATACTCACCCGGTTGCTTAGTTGCAGGTCTAGGTGTTTGAGGAAGGCTTGGTTGAGAAGGTGTTTGAAACATAGAAAAATAGGGCAATGATGATAAATATGGGGTGATGAACCTATCTTTCTAATTTCATTAGGAAAAAGGTATGATCCCCTAAGATAAGATTGACTTTCAACCCTTAGGTGAGTCAACCTTAATGGAGATCTTGTTGTTGTTTTCCTTATGATTGAGGAAGAGGTAAATCAGCCTAAAATGCACTTTTGGGAGATAAATGAAAAATACTAAATGAATCTGACTATGCAATGCACGACTTGAATCATCAATTTAAAGCCTAAAAATTTCATAATCAAAAAACTTATGACAGATCTAAGATGAGTAAGAATTTATGCACCTATCACCAAAATCTTTTGCTGAGTGTCCTCCTAGGAAAAATTCACCCTAGGGCGAATGAGTCTTTGTAGGGATTTTCTTCTCAACTTTCAATGTCCCCTGGAGATAGATTTGAGCTTCTCATTTCCCTAGGTTTCACTATCGAAAATTCAAAAAAAAATTTGGGATCTGAGTTTCTGTGGCTTGACAACTTTGATAACAACTTTGAAAACTTTACAAAATTTCACTTTTGATCAATCTTCAATCCTTCACCTGCAAATTTGCACATACAAAGAGGGATTTTTTTTTTTTGGTGAATGGGGGTTTACCTTGGTCAAACCCCATTTTGGTAATTAAACCCTGAAATGAAATGAAACATGAATGGAAGGAATGATGAATGAATAATTCTATGTTGCAACTCACCAAACCCTTGAGTGGAGATCCTTAGAGGACTGAAATCTGGCACATCTCTCCAAGGTCTTGATCTTCCATGAATGGCCTAATTGGATGCTTGATTTGATATCTTGAATCTTGATTTGAATTCTTGAAACCTGCATCACAATGTTAGCTCCAAAAACATGCATGAACACACCTAAATCTTGACATCATGATAGGATCTTGATTTTTTTTATAGATGACTTAAAAATATGCTATTCAATGCTCTTGATAATAATATTTAATTAAGTCCAATTTAATTAAGGAACCCAAAAATAGTGTGAAAATGTAAAGGAGTATATTTTTCTACACTACATTTAACCCCCACTTTAGTGGGAGTATGAACTTGCACTTAGAATTGCACTAAAGTAGACAAATATGCATCAAGAGGGGTTCAAGTGCACAAATGTCGATGGGATAAGATGGAAAATATCAAGGAGGTGGCCAAGCCCCCAAGATTGAAATACCATGGCAAACCAACATAAGCACAAAGGAACACCCATGAATGTATGATATGAAGGAACAAGACAAGATACACAAACATACAATGTCAAAATTAATACGAGGAAAGAAAGATGGACTAGAAATTTGTATTATGCCATGTCCATCAAATACACTAATAAGGATGTAAAATCACTTATGAACAACATGGCTTCACAAGAAACCCGGTGTCCACTAGGTGGGACCCCAAGAAAAGTGGTGATGGGAAAGTCATGCCAAGTCTATAGGCTCCCATACAATAACCATACAAAAATTTATAATCCCTAATAACTTGGATAAGGTGCCACAACATGATCAATATGTTATGCTAGTGCTATACTAAATTCAACTTTTATGAACAAAGTGAAGCAAGAAACTCACCTTAGGGGGTACAAATAAATAATTCCAATGTCATGATCAAACTTCCTAGGAGATGTATGATATCATCACTAAGAAGGGACATACAAACAATGAATGAGGGACAATATGCCCCAAACTTAAAATTTCAACATACTTGATATGTTGGTATTTTAAGTAGAAAGAGAGACAGAGAGGATCCTTGGAAAGAATTCACACCTCCCAAAACTAATTATCCTTTCCCCCCAATCATAGAGACAAATAAAGCCACCAAGAACTATCATATTACTTCCAAGAGAAATATGGTTGCACCTAATATTGTACCACCATGAATGGCAATGAGCAAGAAAATAGGTGCATCAACATAAAGCTACCAATGCCACATAGTGATGAGCAACATGATAGGATGAGAATCATTATTAATTAGAGGAAATAGGTGCATCAACACAAGGAGGAGCACCACAATCCTTAATATTTTGAATTTTATTACTCAAAGCCTTACATTCATTGGTATAATGACCATGCACTCGATGATATGCACAAAATGAACTTTTGCTGTAAAATTTCTTTCATGTTCTTGGAGGGAGAGATATCAAGTCATCCTAGAGAAGCCTCGACAAGGTACTCTCTTGATCAATAATAGATGGTCCTTTCTTTTCTGAAAAAGGTATCTCTTGCTTACTACAAGGTGTCATACGTACACAAGAATCTTTCGATTGCGATATTTTGTACTCTCCCTTAAAGGAGGGTGTAATATCTAATGAACCCAAATAATTACTAATACATGTGTTTGAAGATGTCCTAGGAGTGTTTTGCAAGATGAAATTGATATTAAGTGAAGGTTTATTTGATGCTTTTGTTTCTTTCAAAGGATAATAACCAAGACCATTAGTTATTTCTTGTGTGTTAAGTGTTGAAAATGAAGGTGAAATTGTAGCCTAAAACTTGTAAACCTATGTGACTAAATTTAATTAAGTGTTCTTTGTCACAATTCTTTATGTATGATTATCTGTTTAGATCAATTTTACCAATTGTAGAAAGAGATAGAAGATTGTAGAAGAATGAGACAAGAAGATAGAAGTGAAATAGCATATATGTGGAGAAACCATTTTGGGAAAAAACTCCACCACCAGAATCAATAGTGCTTGTATCATTTAAACTTAGAACAAGATTACAATAATACTATATCAATCCTTGATTGATATGCTTCCTTTCCTTCAAAACTCCTTCTTCACAACCTACACAAAACTCTCATACACTTGTTGCAGCACAAGCTATCCATGCATTCCATGTGACCAAGCATGAATCCACACATCCCATGTCATGATTCAAACCCTCACACATGCACAAGCTATACCTACTTGTTAGAAATGTGTGCCTTAATCATCACAGGCTATAACCTCTATTGGGGAAAAGTTGGTGTGACATCCATCATGTCTGGCCGACTAGTAGAAGTAACCTTGTTGAAATTGTACAGGTCACGGTGACCTTGCAAGAGTCTCGCCAAACATTTTTACTTTGGTTCCTATCGCTATGATAGTTTATTTGTTATAACCTCTCACCGCTCGTGGAGATCTCTAGCTAATAGGCCATTCAATCAGATATTGGGGAGAGTCTTGGATGTTCGCTATGAGCTCTCAACGATATGGATGTCTCGCCGAACGCTTATACATTGGAGTCATCTAGATAACCTTTGGTAGCTCGGTGAGAAGTCTTATCGAGTAATATGTCTCTCTAACAGTGTTTAATATTAAGTCTTCGGGGAAAGTCTTGGAGTTTCAGTATGACTTATATCGATAAGGAATGTCTCACTGACAGTGTTCACTCGGGGTAGCACAAAAGATCTCGCTGTGAGGTCTTAATGATGGAAAGAAGTCTTGCTGACTGTTCAGTATGACTTGTGAGCATTCAGAGTAACGTCTTAGTGAAAGTGGAGTCTTGTCGATAGTAGTATGACTATGGAGTAACATAAGAGATCTCGGTGAAACCTCTTGCTAACAGTTGAATGTCTTAGTGATAGATGGATGTCGATGGAAATGCTAATGGCTCAGTATGACTTAGGACCTTGGTATAAGGTACTGGCAAAAGCGATGAGTCTCTCTGACTAGTGGATGCACTAGAATTAACATGAAGCATTCGCTATGAGGTCTTGGTAAAAAGACGAATGTCTTGCCAATCATTTGGATGCTTCGGTGTAACTTAAGAAGTCTTGGTGTAACCTCTTGGCGAGCAGTAAATCACGCCGATAGCAATTTTGAAGTCGATGCAACAGTTGTAAGCTTAGTGGAACCTCTTGCCAATGGGAAACTCTTGGCGATATCAGATGCTAAGCTATGTGTGGCATCAAGGAGACACGGTTAGTATCTCACTGACATGCCAACATAGTTTGAAGTTTTTTGACCGAGTGAGACTTTCCTATGTGGGGTCTCGTGGTCCAATAGGAGAAGCCGAATCTGAACAGTTAGAAGATAGTTCATTGTGATAGTTCTGTGAGGAAGTTCAATAGATAGGGAATGCCATGAATATAGTTGTCATTTGCAGATGTTTGATAGTTCGATGGTTGGTTTGATCAACAGGTGTGTGAATAGTTCAAATTGTGTCAAAGTGAATTCTATTCTATGAAGACTGTAACGTGAAGGTTCCTATACAAGATTGGTCATAGTGAAAGCTGTTGTAATATGACATCAGAAAGATAGGTAAGAACTCTTGTATGTAATCTTTATTACTGTAATACAAAGTGACTTCTCTTGGTGTGGTGAGTTTTTCTCCCGTAAGGGTTTTCCCACGTCTATATGGTGTTCATCTGTGTTTGTCTAATTCTCTATTTCTGATATTTATTTTAAAGTGCATCTTAATTGAAGTGTAATTGAAAAATTAAAAGTATATCTACATTCTTCCCTGAGGTATTGATGTTAGGAGAGTTGTTTCCGCATCTAGCTTTCCTTACAAGTGGTATTAGAGCCTGGCCAGTTGTGTTATCCTTGTGGGTACGTTGGGTTTTTTGTGTCAATTCTATTTAGTGGGAGTCCTGTAGAAATTTTTCAATATCTAATTACAGATTGAGATGGCTAGCACATCAGGAAAGATTGAAATAGAGAAGTTCAATGGCAGCAATTTTGAGTTGTGGAAACTCAAAATGGAGGATCTTTTAGTGGATCGTGATTTGTGGCTTGTAGTGTCTGGAACTAAACCTACAGGCATGAAGCAAGAAGATTGGGACCTTGCAGATAGAAAGTATAAGGGGCTGATAAAGCTCTATTTGGCAGACTCAGTTCTTCTCAATGTGCATGAAGAGAAGACTACCTCTTCCTTGTGGAAGAGACTGGCATCTATTTATCAGGGGAAGTCTTTGGTGAATAAACTATTCCTGAGGAAGAAGTTGTACTCTTTGAGAATGCAGGAAGGAGAGTCTGTAGCTAATCATTTGAACGCATTTAACATGTTGCTTGCTCAGTTAACATCCGTTGGTGTGAAGACTGAAGAAGAGGATCGTTGTATGCTATTATTGTGTTCTTTGTCAGACTCATGGGATCATCTAGTGATGGCTATTGGGAGTCCAACATCCAATTTCAAGATGGAAGATGTTGTTGGTTCTTTTCTATTAGAAGAAATGAGAAGGAAATCTTCTGAGATGGTGAAGGAAGCTCTTGCTATCAAAGGAAGATCGAAAGAGAAAGGCAAGAAGAAGGACAAGAAGTCCAAATCAAAATCAGAAGGGAGATCAAAGTCTCCTGGCAAGAAGTCCAAGGTGAAGTGCTAGAACTGTGGGCAACCTGGTCATGTCTGAAAGGATTGTAAAGAGGAGAAGAAAAAGAAGAAGTATTCTTCCGACAATGACTCTTCTCATAGTGATGCAGACACCTTCATTGTAGCCTTGGCTACATAGGCATCAGATGATGTCTGGTTGATTGATTCTGGAGCATCTTTTCACATGACATCTCATAGAGACTAGTTCATGAAGTATGAAGAATACAATGGTGGAAAGGTGTACTTGGAAATTGATTCAACTTTGGAGATTGTCGGTCGTGGAAGAGTCAAAATACAATTTCCTCATGGCAGAGTAAAGGGAATCAATGATGTTATGCACATACTAGGTCTGGCTCAAAATATACTATCTGTCAGTAAGCTGAATGATATTGGAGTACAAGTCACATTCTCTGGAAATGGCTGCAAGATGACTAGAGGCTCTATGGTGCTGGCTAGAGGTGCTCAAATTGGTACCCTGTACAAGCTAGATGCACAGGCTATTCAATGTAACAATGTCTCTGTAAAGTCACAGAAAGCTACTCATGAAGGTAAAGAGGGAAATATCCCTAATTATGTAAACTCTATGGAAGTAAAACTTCCAGCAAAGAAGACTATGCTATGGCATCATAGGCTAGGCCACATAGGAGAAAAAGGTTTAAAAACCTTTGAAGAATAAAAACCTAGTTAAGGGGCTTGAAGACTGTAATCTCGAATTTGAATTCTATGAGCATTGTATATATGGAAAATAGCACCGTGTTTTGTTTTATTCCATTCCTCATAAATCTTCTGGTTTTCTAGATTATATCCGTTTAGATGTATTTGGTCTAGTGGATGTTCCTTCTTTATCTAAATCAAGATACTATGTGTCGTTCATTGATGATTATTCAAGAAGAGCACTTGTTTATTTTTTGAAAATTAAATCAGAAGTGTTTAGTTGATTTAATTTAAGAATCTTGTTGAAAATCAGACTAGTAGAAAAATAAAATGCTTAAGGAATGATAATGGCGGTGAATTTTGTTCTGATGAGTTTGAAAGATACTGTAAAGACCATGGGATTAAAAAACATAAGACTACACCTTATACTCCACAACAAAATGGAGTTGCAGAAAGGTTCAATAGGACAGTGATGGAGAGAGCACGAAGTATGCTGAGTAGTGCTGGCTTGGAGAAGTTTTGGGCTGAGGTTGTTGCTACTACACGTTACTTGATTAATCGTTCTCCAAATTTTTCTCTTGTTGAGAAAACATCTTTGGAAGTGTGGTCTGGTAAGAAGCCCTCTCTTAGACATATTCGTGTTTTTGGCTGAGCCATATGCTTATGTGTCATATGAGAAGAGATCTAAATTGGAGAACAAAGCTATCAAATATATTTTTATTGGCTATAGTGCTGGTATAAAAGGATACAAGCTTTGGAATCCTAAAACATAAAAGGTTGTATACAGCAGAAGCGTAATCTTTCGTGAGCTGAAACCTTCTAATTTGGATATGCAATTAGAGACAAAGTTAGAAAATAATAAGGATGTAGATTTAATTCCTCCTACACCAGAGAAAGAGGAATTGAGAATTCAAAATGTACCTGAAACGGATGAGAGATCAAGTAGTTCTAATAGTTCTAAAGAAGAAGAAGAACCTCAGCCTCAGCCTCAGCAAGTGAGGAGGTCAACTCATGAAAGAAAGCAACCTGATAGGTATGGGTTCTCTTTGATTGATTCTACTTGTGCCTATGCTTTTATTTCTAGCACTGATGAGCCTAGGACTATAAAAGAGGCATTTAAAATGTCTGATTCAGACTCTTGGTTGGAAGCCATGAATGAAGAGATGGCATTGTTAGAAAAGAATGAAACTTGGAGTTTGGTGCCCTTTCCTAAAGGAAGAAATTTTTTGGCTACAAATGGGTATTTAAAAAGAAGATTGATCTGGATGGAAGTGTGGAAAAGTACAAGGCAAGATTGGTTGCAAAGTGTTATTCCTTGGTAGAGGGAATTGACTATGGGGAAAAAAATTCTCATGTAGCTAAGCTAACATCTATCAGATTTCTTTTGTCACTTGCAGTAGCATATGACTTAGAGGTCAAACAGATGGATGTGAAGACATCATTTCTTCATGGTGATCTTGAAGAATAAATATACATGTCCTAGCTTGAGCACTTTGTTGAGAAAGGTAAAGA
>VDFB02256132.1:78372491-78474714 GCA_007258455.2 Sequoia sempervirens | reverse complement strand
TGCACGTCCTCTTCTTTTGTTACATTCTTACAAATTTGATAGATATTAAGAGGGTAACTAACATGCTTTTTAAAGGTTTTTTTTTTCCTAGATTATGCTCATGAGTAGGAAAAATAGAATCATACAAGCCATGTGATACTCTATGAAAACCAAATGTTTGAAAAGGAGACATGCTTTTATGAGAACCAATCTATCAAAAATATGAAATGCTTTAGAAAATGAACATAATTTTCCTATAGATATGATGATTTTTAATATTGAAATAAATTTGGAATGATTTAAAATGGCTCAAATAAATAGATTATTAGACCTAATGTATAAAACAAAAAATCCTAAAAATTGATAGACTGAAACAGTGGTTTACCAGCAGATCTAGGAAGTGTAGAAGACCACAAAAATGCTCAAAAAAATTTCTTTTGATGAGCCCTCAAGGACTCATTATCCCAAGTGTGAATGGGTCCTTGTATAGGGTTTTCAAAAATGAAAAATGCAAATTCTAAGTTATTATTTGTGCTTTTTTTTTCATGTTGCAAGTGTGGTTTCTATGACATTTTTTTTAGATTTTGGTGTCCTAATGCAAATGAAATTAGTGCTAAATGGTGAAAAAAGTGACACTATTTTAAATGCAATTTTGACTCAATTTGCTAATGTGAATGACTGAAAATACACTAATATGCAAGTACTATGCAAAATTAATGTAATATGCAAAACCCTACGTGAAATGAAAATTTAAAACCCTACGTGAAATGCAAAATAATGCAATTTTGACAACCCTAAATGAAATGTAAACTAATGAAACTCCTAGATCTAGGGTTTGAATGGACTCCAATTTCAAAATTTTAGATATACAATGTCAGGTTCATCAAAATGAAACATAGAAAAGTAGGGTGATGCACCTATCTTTCTACTTTCATTAGGATAAAGAGATCCCCTAGGATAAGATTGACTTTCAACCCTTAGTTGAGTCAACCTTAATGGAGATCTTGTTTTCCTAATGATTTAGGATGGGGTAAATCATCCTGAAATGTACTTTTGGGAGATAAATGAAAAATAATAAATGAATCCAATTATGTAATGCAATAGTTGAATCATCAATTTAAAGCCTAAAACTATCATAATCAACAAACTTCTAGTAGATCTAAGATGAGTAAGAATTTATGCACCTGTCACCAAAAGCTTATGTTGAGTGTCCTCCTAGGACAAATCCACCCTAGGGAGAATGAGTCTTTGTAGGGAATTTTTTCTCAAATTTCACGGTCCTTTGGAGATGGATCTGATCTTCTATTTGACCCATGTTTCATTGTCGAAAAGTTAGAAATAAATTTGGGATTTGACTTTCTATGGCTTGAAAACTTTGATGACAACTTTTACAAATTTGCAAATTTTCACTTTTGATCAGTCTTCAATCCTTCTTCACCTACAAATATGCACATACAAAGAGAGGGTTTTTTTTTTTGCTTTTGGTGAATGGAGTTTTTCCTTGGTCAAACCTTGTTTTGGTAAACAAACCTTGAAATGAAATGAAACATGAATGGAAAGAATGATGAATGAAAAATTCTATGTTGCAACTCACCAAACCCTTGAATGGAGATCCTTAGAGGAATGAAATATAGCACATCTCTCCAAGGTCTTAATCTTGCATGAATGACCTGAATGCTTGATCTAATAGCTTGAATCTTGACTCGAATGCTTGAAACCTACATCACAATGTTAGCTCCAAAAACATGCATGAACACACATAAATCTTGACATCATGATAGGATCTTGAATTGTTGTAGATGATTGAAAAATATATTCTTCAATACTGTTGACAATAATATTTGCTCGTGTGAATGTTTCATTATTTCTATATTACTTGAATTGATAAAAAGACCTTGCATTTATAGGTAATTTTCTAATTTCTTGACAATTGAACATCAAAGGCCGACAATTGCAAGTTGAATTTTAATCATAAAAATTCCACCAAAAATATATTAAAAATCAGGGTCGTAAACTTAAGGAGGACCCATTGACCATTGGGCGAATGGGTCCTAGGACCTAAATCGAGGACACTCCAATTCCAAGGCAATTTAATTAATGTTTACAATTGTTTAATACATGTTTCCCTTTCAGAAAATGAGATTAATTAGGATTTTAAATACATAATTTGGCCAATTAGAGGCTTACTTAAGTCCAATTTAATTAAGGGACCCAACCATAGTGTGAAAATATAAAGGCGTACATTTTTCTACACTACAATGGTAAAGTAGGTTGATTAAATTATTTTTTATTCCTTCTAGTATTATAAGTGTTGGCCTCCTCTAATGGTTCAATAACTAAGCCTTGAGAGCTATAACTTAGGGATTAGACATCTGCACTAAGTAGCTATCTTACTCATCATGAAGGTGCATTTTATTGTCAACCCAGGGATGTAAACTTGAAATGGGTCAAAACTGTATGTGCACTAAGACTCCACTACAATCATCCTTAAACTAGAAAAGAAATTGTACTAAAAATAAAATGTTGGAAAGAAATTAACATAAGCACTGAGCATGAATCAAAAACTAAACTAAGCATCAACAACTAGACTAGAAATGGATGACAGAAATAGAAATCTCAGCAAATAGATAGGAAACTACTCTGTCTTCCTTGGCTGTAGGAATAGTCACATAATAGAGTTCATGTGGCTGCAGGAATAGACAACTGTTGAAATCGTAACTAATTACTAAATAGAAAAATAGATTTTTAAACTAAATGGGTGGAATTCTCACCAAGTGGGTCCCCTTGAGTGAGTCTTCCCTGAGCTAACTCAAATGCAACAAATCAGAATATCATTTTATTCATTGAAAACATGATTACAACATATCAGCAATATGATTGTATTACTTAAACTGGAAATGCAAGTACAATCTCAGAACATCCAACCCTATGAAAAGGGGCATCTGACCATTATTTATAGAGGAAAAAACTTCTAATTGACCCTAACTAACTAAGTAGTCAACTCCAACAAAATAGGAGGATGCCATTTTTTGAAAGCATAGAAAAGAGAGGGAGGAAGTTATGCATGCACTAGATTTGGTCAAAGTAGACTTGCCCCAACGAGGATCCAGCATAGCAGACTTCCTAGATTTTCTCAACTAACAAACATGATCATTTAAAAGTTAGTTATAATCTTTCATTTGATCTAGAAATTTCCCTCTATTGGAAGTTTCCCTCCATTGAGAGTTTTCTATCCTTTGACCTCTTAATGATCATCTTTTTGACTTCCTTAGCAATCGACCAACTGGTAGGAGTTTCTTCCACTTTCCAAGCTTTTTTACATCATCATCTTAATGTGAACCTACACAATGACATTAGCACACAAAAAACAATTGCATATCCATAATTACCTTAAATTATCATCCATTGAACCACATGTAAAATTAACATAGATAATTTGCATAGCATGTTGATATCATCAAAAGTCACAAGGATAAGTTTATGCCTAAGGTTTATGGATTTAAGGAAATAACATGGAGAATGTAAATAACCATGTGCCAAAGTCTATAGTATCAACAAAAAATATATGATAAAACATATCAAAATTGAGCCATTAATTGGACTCATCATCCCCCCAACCTAATATTTTGTTGGTCCTCTAGCAGAGGGAGCTCTATTCTCTTGTCTAGTCAAAGCTCTGAAGTCACCAATTGCCAACTATCCTAGATCAGTCTCTGCACTGTCTGAATTAGGATCCCAGTAGAAACCTTGCTTGTTTTCCAATCTGCTCCACCTTGGCCTTTATGTAGCTATGTCATACTGATAATATTTGTAGTCTAGTACTAGCCACAATAGAGTAGGTGGCTGAAATGTCAATGGAAGCCAATACTACTACCTCATCCTTCAAATTTGTATGTACATAGTACATCATTTACATGTTGCAGCATAATTTTGCAAGGAGTGGGGTTCAAATATTTTTTAACTAATCTATCAAACTATTCCACCTCTGTGATAGGTACCCCATTACTATTTTCCTTGTAGTATTAGCTATCTGCTCATATTCTTGTTATGCTTCTTCCCTAACAAGCATGATCTTGATTTTCTAGCTTAGGAGATAAAGAATTATGTGTCATGTATAATAAATGTCTAAAGTGTTACTGGATTGGGCTCTGAGAAACAAGGGGGTATGAAGTTCTCTTTCCCTATAAGTTATAAACTACTACCCCCAACTGATTTCATTCTAGATCCATGACATGAATTCCCTCAAATGCATATCTCCAATGTATAGTGATGGGTTCCAAACATGATCATTGGCACAACATAATTATTCAAGTATAATTCACATAGAATATTTTTAACTTCAATAGGAGAAGATTGGTAGGCTTGGAAAAACTCATGTGGATTTTCAATAGAAGGGATTAAACCTGAAATAACCCTTGACAGCTTGAAAGAAAAGATGTCACTCCTTCAAATATAGTGCATATACTCTGGGAGTAGTTCTGCATGCCATCATCTGGGGTACTAAAGCTACCACATTATCTACCTTATCTTTAAAGGTAACAATCTTTGCATTCATTTCCTCAATTTTTGCATCTTTCTTTTTGACCTCCTCACGTAGCTTGTGTCTTTCCTTTTTCCACTCCTCCTCTTTCCTTTGCATTTCACTCCATAAGTTCAAGGCTACAATATTCCATGAAAAAGTGGGAGGTTTATTCTTTCCTACCAATATTTTTCCTCACACCGGTTCTTGCTATTCAAATAGCACCAATTGCAATTATTCTTGTTGGTCATCTTGCTTTGGTTGCAGTGGTTCTTGATTTTTAACTTGCTCTACAACAGCAGCAAGCTTTGCTAATCTTATGTTTGTTTGTTCCTCAAAAATGTCTTTCACTTCAACATTTACCCACCCCTTATGAGACTTTGTCTCCTTCCTAGGTGTTCTTCTGAGTCTAGTAGCTAGCTCGGTTGGTTTTAATTTCTTTAAAGGTATTTTATGTTTTTCTTTAGCTACAAGAAGACCAGTGTCATCAACTTTTTGCTTCCTAGGGCTTGGTGTTACTTTTTTTGGAATTGGAATTTTTGCCTTCCCTTTCCTAATTTTTGTCTCTCATTTGTGCTTCTTCTTTCCTAAGGGAAGCCCTAGTATGAATTGGGGTTTTAGGAAGAACATTGACATTAGGGTCTGAGGATGAACTTTCTTCATCTGAATACTCTAATTCAAAGGAGCCAATTTCTATTGTTGATTTAGCTGCAGGAGGGTTTGTTCTAGGGTTTGTGCCAAAGTTTGAAGCTCCAAGAGTGGTTTTAGAAACCCTCTCACCCCTGCTAACACTATGAACTTGAGGCTGACCTCTAGGATGCACATTTTCTATTTTGAATTGATCAATGTTTACAAATTCTTCCCATGTCATATGACCAGACACTTCTTGTAAATATTTTTCTACTAACAATTTTATCTAATATTGATGGGAGACAAAATTGTCCCTACCTTTTTGCATTTTAGTTGCCATGATTGCAAGGAGGTTGTACAACACATTGGGAACATTCATCCTTCTTCCATGTCTCATATGGATCAGGAGCTTAAAATGCACATAATGGAGGCATGATTGGCAGCCTTCATAGGTAATGTATTTGAAAATTTAGACAGCAAATTGTTTCCACTTTTCTAGCAAAGAAGTTCTCCTTGTTCCTTGCTTATCTACAACAAGCGAAGGATCACTAGATTTAGTGAATTCTTCCCTAGCTGACCTCGTATCCCTAGAAATAGGGTATGGCTCTCCTTTGGTAGGAAAAATCATTACCTCAACAATTCTCTCCTCAGTGGCTATCACTTCTAGCCCTTTTACCATTGCCTTACCATCAAAAAGTGTGTGCAAATTCTAGAGCAATGCCCTCATTGAAACTGTCTAGTTTTAGAAAGTATTCCAACCATCCACAATTCCTAAATTCAGCCAGAGAGAGTGCATCCTACAGTATCACATCATGAACTTTAGGTTCATTCCTAATTAGTTGACCTCCCATTGTTTCTTCCCACAATCAAGCAAACACTTCTACAAAATTTTATTCCCTACAATCCTTTTCTGAAAACCCAATTTCTTCTGCTTCCTGCAACTCTTCTTCAATGCTAACACCAATGTCATATGAAATTTTCCTTTTTGGCGACATTAAAGACTATGACTAAGGTAGTAAAGAAACATAAACGAGGGGTATCATCAAGAAAAATGGTGGAAATTTAGTGTCATATCACACATGCAATCCGGAATTTCAACTATATTGTTTCAAATTGGCTCATTTCAAATTTTCTAACATGTATGACACGTGGACATATGGGTTCACACTCCCCCCCAACCTAAATTAGAGCATTTGTCCACACAGTCTGGGTGGTAATTATGATGTGATAGGAAGAGTACATATATGTGCTATGTGAAATATCAACATTAATATACAGTAAAATGTTTTTAAGATAATTAAGATATAACAGATTGCCATGCACATACCTAAAAATTTGAAGTATCTTTTGCAAGGAATGTGGAGGAAAGTACCAATTACCTTTAAAAGTACAGTTGAGCAATTAAATGAATTGGTGATGGAATGAAGTGATGGTGAAGTGAAGTGATGGTGGAGTTATGGAAGAGGAAGAAAGGATGGAGATGGATGGGTGAATGGATTTATTAATGAAGTCAATTCCCATAAAAATGGAAATCTTTATTATGATGTGATTGTATGCATACCTTGACTAGTCAGAAGGAGGGACACTAGGTTTGCTTCCTTTGGCTGTAGGAAGTTCAATGGTTTGGTGTTAAATAAATTGTTGCATGAATTCTTGTTTGGAAGCTGGTTTATGATATAACCTAAGACAATGACCATTGACCAGGAGCTTGAATCTAACAGGGTCAATGGTTGTGAGTTGAACACCATTGGAGAAGACTTTTGCAACTTCATACGGTCCCAACCACCTAGTTTGTAGCTTGCCTACATTATCTTGATATCTAGAATCATAAAGGAGTGCCTAGTCACCTAGTTGGAACTTCTTTTCCTTTATGTATTTGTCATGCCATTTGAATCTTTGGTTTTGCACCATTTCAATATGATGAAGAGTTAACTTTCTCATTCCATCTGAGGCATTCAACTACATTATTTTGTCCTTTTGTGCCTCGGATATGTCTATTCCTAGATCTAGTTTAGTTCTAATAGTTTTATGCTCAAACACTATAGGCATCATGGTTGTTTTCCCATATAATAATTCAAAAGGAGTGAAACTAGTGGTTGTCTTCCAATTGGTTCTATAAGCCCAAATAGCTTCTAGAAACCTATTTTCCCAGTCTCTCCTATGAATAACCACTATTTTGGTCAAGATAACCTCTACTTCCCTATTGGTCACCTCAGATTGGCCATTGGCCTGAGGGTGATAGGAGGTAGATTTCCTATGCCTTACATTATATTCATTGACTAATGTTGTGATGAGGTTTGATGTAAACTAAGCCCCTTGATCTGTCACTATCTATCTTGGAACCCCATAATGTGTGAAGATTTCTTCATAGAGGAATTCTACAACTTTATTATCTCTAGCATGTTTCATAGCTTTAACCTCAACCCACTTGTTAAACATAGTCAGTGTAAACCAAGATGTAGGATTTTCCATTTGATAGTGGATCAATGGGACCTACAAAATCAAGTCCCCATTTATCAAATGGTGTGATGAATACCTTGGGGTATAGAGGCGTCTCATGAAATTTAGTTGGTCGGCCCATCTTCTGACATCTATCACACTTCCTAGTATACTTGTATGCATCCTTATGAAGTGTGGACTAGTAATATCCTATATTAAGAATTTGAATTGTTGTCTTCTTAGCTACAGAGTGCCCTCCATAGGGTTCATTGTGACATGCATGTAGTATATCATATGTTTCATCCTCCCTTACACATCTCCTCATTACATGACCTGGTCCAATGTAGAATAAACATCATGTAATCCATGAGAAAGGATTTTTTTTATCAATAAGCACCCTTCTCTCTTTTGGAGAGAAATGAGGGGGAACTCTCCCTATAACAAAATTATTGGCTATATTTGCATACCAAGATGTGTGCACACTAATGGAAAACAAATGTTCATCAGGGAAGGAGTCATCAATGACTTGAGTGTCCTCTGATGTAGTCAATTTGGAGAGAAAGTCTGCCACAACATTTTCCTTTCCTAGTTTGTCTACAATGGTGATATCAAATTCTTGCATCAACAACAACCACCTGGCTAGCCTTCCTAAAATAAATCACTTATTCATGAGGCATCTTATGGCTACATGGTCTATATGGAAAAAGATATGATATTTTGTTATGTAATTCCTAAACTTGTTAAGGGAATAGATGACAGTGAACATCTCCTTCTCTGTCACTGTGTAGTTAAACTCAGCTCCTTGTAGGTTCTTGTTGACAAAGTAGATTGCATTCTCAATTTCTCCTTCTTTTTGTCCCAAGATAGCTCCTATAGCATAATCAGATGCATTTGTGTGAATATGAAAAGGAAGTTCCCAATTAGGGCCTTTGAGTATAGGAGCATGGGTTAAGCCTTCTTTCAAATCAAAGAATGTGTTGTCACACTCTACTTTCCACTAGAACTCGGCATCTTTAGTTATAAGATTGTATAGTGGGGCTGCCATCTTATTGAAATCTTTGATGAAGCGCCTATAGTATCCTGCATGTCCCAGGAAACTTCTAACATCTTTTTGCTTGGAAGGAATAGGAATATTGGTAATCACTTCAATCTTGGTTGGGTCCACTTGAATTCCTTTCTAAGAGATGTAGTGGCCAAGGACTACTCCTTCCTACATCATCATGAATCATTTATCACTGTTCAAGGATAGATTATGGTCTTCACATCCCTGCAAAACTTTTCTTAGATTTTCTAATGCTTCTACAAAATCAGCACCATAGGTAGTAAAATCATCCATGTAGATCTCCATACAATCATGTGAGATATCTGAAAATATTCTAATGACCGCTCTTTGAAAGGTTCCAGGTGCATTACATAAACTGAATGGAAGTACTGAATAGGCATAAGTCCCCCAAGGATAGGTAAAAGTTGTCTTCTCTTGATCCTCAAGTGCAATTTGTATCTGATTATAACCACTAAACCCATCTAGGAAAGAAAAATACTACTTACCTACAAGTGAATCTAGTACTTGGTCTATGAAAGGAAGGGGAAAATGATCCTTTTTGGTGGAAGAGTTTAGCTCTCTATAGTCAACACAAACTCTCCATTTACCTCCCTTTTTAGGCACAATTACCAATGGGGACACCCATTGGCTATCTAAAATAGGGTAGATAAATCTTGCATCTAATAATTTATGTAATTCCCCTTTTACAATATCCCTCAATGCAGAGTTGATTCTCCTTTGTGGCTTCATTACTAGTGTGCAGTCATCTCTGATATATATCTTATGAGTACAAATCTTGGGGTCCAATCCTTTCATGTCATGCTAATCCCATGCAAATACATGTTGATGGGTCTTCAACAGGTTTGTCAGGGACAATTTCTACTCTTGACTCAACTTGTTAATATTAAATTTTTTCCCTTTTGACACTTGCACTTGTGTGGTTAACTCAACCATGATTGTTTCACTAATGCCTAGAAATTTTAGTTCATGTGGTAACAATGTATGATGCATATATATTGCTATAGGAAATTTAGGTTCAGGAGAAGCTGATAGAAGTGTCTCCACTAGACCTGCAAAACCAGATTCATGAGTGGATGATTCTTCATGCACCTCATAATGGTTCTAAATTATGTGGGACAATACTTCATCTTCTTCTTGAAGCTTCATGAAAGGAATTTTTCCTATCATCATGAGTTGTGCCATTGAACTGACTTCCTTGACCTCTTCTCCAACATGTGGCCATATTGGGTTATCCATATCATGGGATGGTTGAGTAGGAGGGTAGAGAACAAGATTTTTAGTGCTTCTTCCATCAGAAATATTCATGTCCCCTGATCAACATTCAATGTAAGCATCTATTGTGGCTAGCCATGACCTACCCAAAATAATGGGATGCCCTCCCAATGTAGCTTTAGGGGAGAGGATCATGAAATATACTAGGTACTCCCAAGATTCTAGAGTTACAACAAGGCCTTCTACTATACCATATGGTTTGACAGTGGAACTATTAGCAAGCTACAAAATAGTAGGAGTAGGTTTTAGATTTGCAACATTCAGTTGTTGTAGGATGTCCTTAGTCATCATAGTTATTGTTTCTCCCAAGTCAATTAGAGCATTCTTTATTTGGATTCCATTTATAATAACTCCTACCACAGGACTACCTGGGTCAATATATTTAGGAATAGTAACTTTCCCAAGCATGATATCAGCCAACTATCCCACCACATGAATGGTAGTGGGGTCTTTCTTTTTCCTCCCTAGTTTTTTGATACATGCTTCCTTAATTTCTTTGCTATTTATGGGAACATCTTTTATAGCTTAGAAAAAAGGTATCTTAACACATATGTGTTTCAATTGATCCATAATTTCAAAGGTTGTTTCTTCCTCTTCCTTTTGTTTAACAACTTCTAACCTTTGAGGAAATGGTGGGTCTTGATTAGACTATTGAATTGGTTCAGGATTTTTAGGCACACTTGGCTGAATAGGGACATTCTGATGCTCCTTTTCTTCCACAGGAAGCTTGGTGATGATAGGAATGGAAGGAGTTGGAAAAGTGGTTCTTGAACGCAGATGAATATCACTTACACTCACAACATATGCAGGAAATTGGTTAGGATCTGAAGAGTAGACAGACTGATACTGTGGTTTTTTATTTGGATTAGGTGTGGGTTGAGCTGTTAATTGAGTAGGTCTAGGTATGCTAGAACTTAAGCTAGAAGGAGGAGGAATTATGGTAGGCTATTGAGGCTATGGAGGTGGCTACATATAACTAGTTGTCTAGTTTTTCCATTGTTGTCCTCCCCTCCATTGAGATGTCTATTTCCAGTTTCCTGGAGGTGGCTATCAATTCCCCTACAATTGCTTTCAATTCCCCTAGAATTGTTGCCAATTCCCCTGGGATTGCTTTCAATTCCCCTAGGATTGCTACCACTAGGGTGGAGAGTTTTGATGATTGAGCTAGGTGTTTGGAGGGTTGTTCCAAGGCTAAGGTGGATATCCTCCATAGTTGAATGGGTATGGGGGTTGCCATTGATTATCATATGCATAAGAATTGAAATAAGGCCTGGTAAAAGATAATGGGTCTGGTGGCATACCTTGTCTTGGGGCCCATGGTCTCCTTTGTGTAATGTAGTATACTTGATCATCATCACCCTGTATTGGCTTGAACTCGGGTGGGATCTACTTGCTATCAATATTGGCTACCATTTTGCATCTGCAGTCCTTTTGTTTGCAATGAGGGTAATATTCTACCAACATTGCTTCTGCCTCCTCATGTTTCTTCTTTTCTTGAAGTGTATCTAGCTAAGTAGCTAGATTGTTTATGATGTCTTGCTTGAAATCTACCAACAAGTGAGTAATATCCATCCTTGAAACTCCATTGGTGGAGGATTTACCCATAGAGGATCGGTAACCTCTTCCTTTTTTTAGAGCTACCCTGGAATAATTCTGACATATCTTCTTAATACCATCCTAAGAAAATTGGGTGATATCTCCTCCTCCCATCAAGTCTAGAGCATCAATGTAGCTTTCATTAATCCCTCTAAGGAAGAGCAACTTTTGAGATTCTTCATTGAGTATATGATGTGGAGATTTTTGCAAGAAAAATAGGAACCTTGAAATATAGTCCTCCAAACTCTCATCTTCCTTCTACTGCATCCTAAAAATATCATATCCTCTCATATCATTGCCCCTACAATATTCTTTTTAATTCTTAAGAAACTTTTTTTTCATATCATCCCAAGTTTCTACAATATCCCTACCTAAGCTCATAACCATCTTAATGCAGCTTGTTTCAAGGTGGTAGGAAACAACTTAAGCCTATGAGCCTCAGTAGTATAGTCATAGCTTCTGTAGAGGATCTCAAACTCAAACAAGAAAGTATCAGGGTCTTCTGTGACAAGCCCATAGAACTTAGGAATAATTGAAGCAAGAATGTTCTTGAGATTATCAACTTCATTCTGATGAGTGATAGGGAATGGAAAAGATGGCTAGTTGGGTCTATTTCAATTTGCGTCAGCCATACCGGCTTGATGGAGTTCCAAAGCAAATGGATTCTCAATAAGGTTTTGGGAAGCTTGGTCTTTAGAGGAAGTTTTAGAACTAGTCAAATTGGGAAATGCATCAGCAAGAGAATGTGCCTCTTCTTCCTATTTGTCTCTTGAAAAATTTTGAAACTCAACTAGCTGGTTATCAGGATTAGGGTCATTAGGAAGGAATCACCCATAAGCATCTCTTCTCCTACCTCTATGCATGCGATATTAACTCAATATCAACCACTCACACAAATAATTGGTAAAAGAAAAGCATATCATTACTTTTCTAGATGAAGGGCATGTTAAGAACAAACTTTAGAGATACTAAAGCAATAAAGAAACTATAAATGGCTCCAAATAACTTTCTAATTTGACACCATCCCTAGCAATGACACCAAAAATGTTAGCCTCCTCTAATGGTTCAATAACTAAGCCCTAAGATATGTAACTTAGGGATTAGACATCTGCACTAAGTAGCTATCTTACTCATCATGAAGGTGCATTTCATTGTCAACCCAGGGATGTAAACTTGAAATGGGTCAGCACTATATGTGCACTAGGACTCCACTGTAGTCATCCTTAAACTAGAAAAAAAATAGTACTGAAAATAAAATGTTTGAAATAAATTAACATAAGAACTAAGCATAAATCAACAACTACATTGAGCATAAACAATTGGACTGGAAATGGATGACAGAAATAGAAATCTCAGCAAATAGACAAGAAACTACTCTATTTGCCTTGGTTGTAGGAAAAATCATAGAATAGGGTTCCAATGGCTACAGGAATAGACAACTGTTGAAACTGAAACTAATTACTAAATAGAAAATTAAAATTTTAAACTAAATGGGTGGAATTCTCACCAAGTGGGCCCCCTTGAGTGAGTCTTCCCTAAGCTAACTCAAATGTAGCAAATCAGAATATCATTTTATTCCTTGAAAACATGATTGCAACACATCAGCAATATGACTATATTACTTAAACTGGAAATGCAAGTACAATATCGGAACATCCAACCTTATGAAAAGGGGCATCTGACCATTATTTATAGAGGGAAAAACTTCTAATTAACCCTAACTAACTAGGCAGTTGACTCCAAAAAAAGGAGGATTCCATTTATTGAAAGCATAGAAAAGAGAGGGAGGAAGCTATGCATGTGCCAAATTTGGTCAAAGCAGACATGCCCCAATGAGGATCCAGCATAGCATACTTCCTATATTTTCTCAACTAACAAACATGATCATTTAAAAGGTAGTTACAATCTCTCATTCAAGCTAGGAATTTCCCTCCATTGGAAGTTTCCCTCAATTGACAGTTTCCCCCCCTTTGACCTCTTAATGATCATCTTTTTGACTTCCTTAGCAACCAACTAGCTAGCAGGAGTTTCTTCCACTTTGCAAGCTTCGTTTACATCAACATATTAATGTGAATCTACATATTGACATTAGCACGCATAAAACAATTATATATCCATAATTACCTTAAAGTAACATTCATTGAACTACATGTAAAATTAACATAGATAATCCACATAGCATGTTAATATCATCAAAATTCACAAGAATAATTTTATGCCCAAGGTTTATGGATTTAAGGAAATAACATGGAGAATGTCAATAACCAAGTGCCAATGTCTATAGTATCAATAGAAAATATATGATAAACCTTGTCAAAATTAAGCCATTAATTAGACTCATCAAAAAGTATGGGCTACTTCTCTATAAGAGGGAGCCTTAGATTATATAAATCTCGTGTAAAGGTCCAGTGCATCACTTTTAACAAGAACCCCACAAGTATAATGAATTCTTTTAGGGAATGGGCTATCCACATAAATGACCAATCACTTAGGCCTTTGAGGGGCAATGGAGAGTACAACTACATTTACAAATTATTTGACTTACAAAGTGTTGGTGTTTCTAGCTAATGGTCTAGCATATCCTAAAGGGTAGCTACTCCTTATACTCAGAGACCCTAGGTCAATGACTAATGAATAGGAGATGACCGATTGACAAGCCTCTCCTCTACACTTTAGGCTCTACAGGACCAAGGTGGGTATCCTTATACATTAATACAGATCATCACACTACAAAGGTGGAAGGCCTTCAATGGGATAAATCATCTACACAACCTTCACTACTAGAATTTTCTTATGGTAGTGTGGAAAGGGAAAAATGAAAGAAAATCTAAACTAAGAAAGCAAGAAATGTTCTTAAATTGAAATTTTTCATTCTTCCCTAGCCTCATACTTTGTGAATCTCCTTGACTAGTGCCTAATCCACATGAAGTCAGGAATGAAAAAACCTCCTAAAATAGACACACCATGGCTTCTCATAACCCTACTACCTTGCAACAGGAAACCAACAAAAGGACACTCATCATGTTACTTAGTTATCCACATTGCACTATAATACCCTCATTATCTCTATGCAAGAAATTACACCACTCCTCGAATGATAGGAAAACATAAAAATAACTCAAATAGAAAATGTGTTTGAAACATCAACACAACCCTCGACTATATTGATTCAAAATATAATGCATACAATATTTGGAGAACATATAGATTTACATATATAATAAAGTAGAATTAAAATGTTGTATGGTGGTCATTTGTTGTTATTATAGAGAATAGCACATTACATTCCCTATCTATGTCCAAAGGACTTACCCTATTCAACTTGACTCAAAGCAAAGAATAACAAAAAGCATAGAAACAAAATCTACTAGGGAAACACTACACCATACCACTCAGGTTGGGGAGTAGAAGTCTGAACCCAAAACAAAACAACAAAACTTTCCTTTATAGTGCAAGCATAACTCAGAATTCAAATTCAAGATTCTAACCCTAATCAACTTAGGGTTACAGAAGTATGAACCGATCAGATTACAAACATGAAGAATTCCCTCCAAAAATAGAACAAAAACTAGCCATAAAGGCCTTTGACACTTCGAGCACACTCCAACATTGATGGTGTTCTAAAAATAGATATGACACTCCTAGAAAATTCATGCTCATAGTTAGGAAGAATATTCCCTGTAATCAATCAAAACCACTACAACACATCAAGACATAAATGGCGTCACTCAGCAATCACTTCGACCTTGGAAGAACCACAAGAATGCACTCCAAAATTGTCTAGATTTGATCTGGTAGCTAAGAAACAAATACACCATTACTACACAGTCAATACCCATGAATAGGAGTAGCCAACCATTAGGGAAATCACATTTTGAATTATGTCCATTGATCTATTTCACCCATGCCAAGATCCAATAATCCATCCCTAACTTTTCATACTTTAAAATTTGACCGTCAGATTATGAGTTATTCAAATCTCCACCATTGATCAATCATATCATTCCATTGCGGGGACACCCATTACAGTCTCACAAATTGACCAAAGTCACACCGATGAGAAATCCATCAAACCATCACCGAGACACAAAATTCACTCTCGTTGATAGGGGATTTTCCCTCCAACACCATTCGCTACCACCTTAGATAGGTCCCATTAGATACACATGTCACCAGCATGACTCGCAACAACAATGTGATTCATCCAATCATGCAATCAGATAGCACCACCTATCGGCCTTTGTTATCATCTATCATCATTGTTGATGGTAAAAATAGCACAGCAACATTAAACAAAATATTTATATCCTATTTCTCCTGAAAAAGACAATTGATCTAAAACCACCTATCTTCCAAGGTCCTGGTAGTTGATTCTCAATTGTGTTGTTTTTGCTGAGCAGTCGATGAGGTTGTAATGTTCAAGGGGTATGCTAGTTATTGAGCTTCTTGATTGTTGCAAAATCAAACTCCTATCTAAACCTACTCTAACAAGGGGATATAAAAAAAAAGGAAAAAGATAGATCAGGGACACGGAAAGAAAAGAATGTTGATTCATCTAGTTAATCATACTTGTTTCTTTCCAAGGAATTCCTAAACTAAAATTGCAAAACAAATCAACCTATAATCAATACAAATCTATTCATTCATAGTGAAAATATTAATAGTAGATTTCAAACCACAATTCGAACAAAAGAAAAGATAGAACTCCATTCCTTGAAAGCTTTCCAAATCAAATGATAAACAAAACAAACATCATTCCATAATACAACTTAAAGTAGATTTAAATTTGGCTGCTTCTACTATTGTAAAATAGATAAACAACATTTACAAGTCTGGAAAAATTCACCAGTGCATAGAAACAAATGTCTTCAAGTTGATTCAACTAAACTAAAATTACAAAAAACTCCATTATCTATTCTACTACTAACTCAAATCAACTAACTTATAAAACTTCTAACTACTTTTCCTAAGTGTCTAACTACAACAAAATGAGCAGATTTTACATTTAATAGCTCACTAATTACATAATTTCCTCTCCAAACTAAGACATCAAAAATTTGTAGCTTTCATATGCATCCAACTCTTCACCAAGACAACTTTCAATTTCAGCTCTTGCTTGACCTCAGCTAATTTCAATTTCAAACTCCACTCTCCAGTTTGAACTTAGTTCACAATTGCAACTTTTAGTTTCAAATTTTATAACTCTGTGTTTATCCCCTTTTACATAATGTTAAGAAATATCTTTCCCAGAAATAAACTCAAGTGGGCCCACCATATGTTCAGTTTACAGCCAGTTCAAAGATCTTTCAAAAAATCTTCCTCCTTTGCACTTTTTTTTACAAATCATCTCCAAAATATTTAAGCATTGACCACTAAGAGCCACCATTTCACAATATTTAAAGTACCTGAAAACTATCAAAATGCACCAATTAACTGATCTATTAACATAAATCAAATAATAATCAATACCAAGACTCAATTAAATGCAAACTTCAACTTTTAATTTCCAAGATTGAAATAATCAAACCCCCTTTTAACTAATGCCATTTTAAAATAAATAACATTTGAAACCATTTCTTGAATATTTTCCCAATCTTGGCACATTCTAGGTTCTCACCACCATAAAACCACCTCTCTGAAGCATTCTCTTCAAACATACCACACACCCTTTTCATACTTTTCACATTTTGCACGCATGTCTACCAAAACAGCATCAACAATCATAATGTCTAAAAATGCTTCCCTTTTCCTCATACTTCGAGGAATGCACCTATACTGTTTCAAAATATCCATTTACACAAGGAACTTTTATCATATAACAACCCCAAAACAATTGAAATAGTCTGAAAACTTCTACAAATGGACATTTTAACCAGCTCTTACATTCATCATAGAAACCCTTCCCATATTTTGCATGTATGTTTAATGGGCAATTAAAACTATAATATTTGATGCCTTGATGGATGTCCATGTATAGTAGCAAAGCTCTCATTCTCAATGTATTTGTTTGAAAGTTTCAAAAGTCTTTTCAATAAATGCATTTTTGTGCATGTTTTGCAATCATCCACACCATGGAACAAAATCTCATTGAGACATTCAATCAAGCATTTTACACGATGATCTATGTTTCCCCATTTTGTTTGCATGTCTCTTAGGCCTTGGCTTACACAAAATAGTTGCATTTTGTTTGTAATCAGTGATCCTCCAATGGCAATCAATGAGATTTTATTATTTATTTGAGGCATTTAATTGAACAGTTCACATGCCTTGTTGATGTGTTTCACACTTGTTGGTCCATCGGGGCATTTCCTAGGCCATTCATATAGTTCAAGGCCTCATGTGTGCCTCCACTCTTTGCGGGCATGATCAATAAATCCATCATGTGTAGACCCTGCCAATGGAATATGCAAGATTTGCTTGTTTTCCTAGGCGCTTAATCAAACACTTCATGTGCCTTGTCTTGGATTCAACATACTATCATAGGTGAAGGATGTTGGCAGAAGTTGGTGAATTTGGCTTTACATCACTTGAAATTTTATAAAGCTGAAAAACAAATTTATTGTGTGCATACTTTGCAATTATTGTATTCGATGAGATAGTGTTTCTATGGGGAGGGGAACTATCAAACTTGTGTGGCCTTCCACTCCTTCTCTCCCATAAGATGACGCCTTTGAGGAATTTTGTTGAATAGTTCACATGCATCATCTATATCCCTCCATCTTCGCTCTAGCCGTGGGCAAGGCAAGGAGGATGTTGTGAGTGGTTGGAAAATATAGCTTTAAGCCTGCTAACAACATCTATTTGAAAGTCTTTAAATCCTTCTCAACATATCTATTATGTACATGTCCTGCATATGCAATCATTGCACTCAATAGGTTTACATTTCTCTGAGAAGGGTTTTGATAAATAATTCAACTGCCTCATTTATGCTTTTACATTTTGTGTTTATCACAAACGTTTCCATACCCATCCTCATATTCACTGGGACAATTTGCAACTACATCATCCAACAAGATTCATCTATCATTCATGCTTTGATCGATGTCGATGCCATGTTCCAAAGCTTTTCACTCTATGGCTCAACACCACTTTGAGGTATTTGGCCAAGTAGTTCTTTGGCCCTCTTGATGCCTTCCACATTTTGCAAATACTTCCTGTGTGCTTTCCATTCAATCATTGCATCCCTTAAAACATTTCTGAAAAATTTGCATCAAATCCAAATTGTGCAGACCTTGTGATCATTCGATTTCTTGTGAGATGAAATTTATCTGAGGAATTCAGTTGAACAATTCTTGCCTCATTGCTTTGTATCTTTACATTTGAGTTTATGGTGGTGTTCGAGGAATTCTACAGAATGGTTCACGGCTTGTATACATTTCCATATTTTATATAGAGCGAAATGGGAACCATAATTGGATGAGAGCAAAACCACAACAGGGCAGAACCAGAATCAATTTAGGACTGAACATTTCCCTTTTGTCCTGGTTCAGAGTTCTTCCTGAGTCTGGAATCCGATACTACTGTGGAGGAAGAATGGGAGTTGAACATGAACATTGTACTTTTCCCTTTTGTTCGGTTCCATGATTTTACCCGGTTTTGGTTCGAAAGTGAACATACCTTTTTCCTTTATTCCGTTGGGGAAGTGGGCCTGGGGTTTTACCATTTTCAGGACTTCATTTTATTTCTCTAATTCTCCTTCAAGCTCTCCAATGCGGGATCAGGTTCGGGTTTGGGTGAAAACCCGAACATGTTATTTATTTATTTCCCTCCAAAGTTTTAACTTTCTAAATTTATAAATCTTTTCAAAGGTCAAAAAGATTTTATTTTAATTTACAATCTTTTAAAAATTCATTTATTTTAAAATTTAAAATTTTATAAATCTTTTAAAATAAAATTAAAAAGATTTATTTTTATTTAAATTTAAAATATATAAGTTTATTAAAAGTTTATTTATTTAATCTTTATTTATTTATTCTTAAATTTAAAAGATTAAATTTATATTTTAAACTTTTAAATTTATTTATTTTTATTTGTATTTTTTTTTTCTCATTTTACAATTTTTTTGTATTTTTAAATATTTTAAATATTAAAAGATTTTTTTTATTCAATTTTTTTAATTTTTTATGATTTTGTATACATTTTAAAATCTTTTAAACTTAAATTTAAAAGATTTTTATTCTAAAACTTTTAAATGTTTGAAAACATAAAAATTTTATTATTTATTTATTTTATTAAATCTTTTAAATAAAAGATTTATTTATTTATTATTATTTTTATTTTAAGTTTTCAATTTTTTATTTTTTTATTTTCTAATGACTCCAAGGTGGAACAATGTGATAGTGAAAGACAACACCCTGACAAAGACAAAGAAACACGAAACCATAAACAAACTATGCAAGAACCAAGCACGGTGAAAAGTTGACAAAAGGACGGGATGAAGACAGGTGGAAATGAGAAATCAAAAATGATCAAAACCAAAGACAAAACACAAATGACCAAAACAAATGGACAACACAACAACGAAAGATGAGATAAAGAAAAAAAGGGTCGAAGAACAAGACAGGGATGAGACAGGACCAAACAAGAAACACAAACTTGAATGACACCTGAAGGCTAAGCGAGGATTAAAGTCGAGGTGGAACCAAAACTTGAAACCCCAAAAGGTGTTAGCTATCGATTCCATCCCACAACTCGATCCCGACAAAAAAAACCAGTGAAATGAAAGAAAACAGAGAGGGTCCCCAACTTTTCCAAGAAAAATTTGGGACGTGTATGCAAGGCATAACATATGGCGAATCGGTTGGGAAAATGCATAAATCATTTTAAGACACGCAACCCTCCAAATACCCAAAATCTCTGGTTTACGCTCATTCAAGATAATCCAAGAAGTGAAAACATAATCAAAACCAGGACACGATAGAGGTCTGAGATGAAACTAAAATCTATTTGTGTGCAAATGATTCATTTCCCTCCATAAGCATTATCAAGATCAAAGTGAAATAGACTCTACCCAAGCTACGTAGTTGTGAGTTACCTTTCTAACGTGCAATGATATCCTGGGCATAGCTCTGCTACCAGACAGCTGTATATAGCCCCAATAGAGATACCTCTGGTTCTCTTTAAGTATCGCTCTACTGCCAGCCAGGCATCTATAGCCTCGGTGGAGATACTCAAATCACCCTTGCTGATTGAGTTCATTTTCACATTTCTTTTATTTCCTCTTTTTCTCAGGTGTTGATTCTTTTTAAGTATAATTTCTCATTTCTCTCAATCCTTAAGTAGTGAAGCCTAAATAGCGGGTTGAGAACCACAGTGGACATCATGAAAGAAATGTAACCCTTTATATTTTTCACTTGGAGTAGAGCTACCCCACCCAATGTAAACTAACTGATAGATTTCTTAAGGTATGCAAATCGTGATAGACTTTCAAAAACTCCCTAAAAACTGCATAATGTACCAAGTTCTAATTCATGCTAACATTCCCCAATTTGAAATGGATGAAGGTAAATCAAAATTTTCAAAGCTACTGACTGATCAAGTGTTTGAAAATACAAATAGCGAACTCTGAATAGATTCACCTTTCAGCATAACTTGCATACAACAACTCAGTTTCTACTATCAACAAGAGGAACCCCCAAGAAGAAAGAAAAGAAATAGACAAGAAAAGAGAGGATCACAACACATGAGTACACAAATAGACATGACAAACCAGCAAAATGAAAATAGAAAACAAGAACAAAAACAACAAACAAACAACAAAAAACAAAAAACAAAAAGAGAAATAGACAAACCTAGAAACAAAAATAAAAAAATAAGAGGACACAAGAAAAAGAAAACAGTAGAGCAAAAGAAAACAAATAACAAAAACCAAAACAAAAAGAAAACTAACTAAACCAAAAACTAACACTAACCAATCCTAATCCTAAACTAACTCCAAAACTAAGCTCTACAAACATAAAACTGTAAAAACTTGTACATGGACCTAACTGATTTTTCATTATGTACAGAACGGTTAACTTACTAGGTACAGTTCTAAACCTAGCAAATTTATCTTTATACTTAGAAATGTATAGTTTAGGTGCAATATATTCATTCTGAAAGTATTGTAGAACCCCAATCCTAGACCTACACAAACACAAGAAACAAACACAATTTTAGATCAATATGCAAGTTAGAACTAAGATTCCCCATGAAATTCATTTACAATGCTCAAAATAGGAAATAAAATTATGAACACAAATAAAAGCTATTAAATCCTATCAAAGCATGCAAACTCTCAATCCCATGGTGGAATTGGTGTCATTTTGATGTGGAAAATGGCCCTTTCCCAATCCCTTGTAAGCTTGATGATCTTTGATGAAGATTGATGATGATTTGATGCTTCCTTGGAGAAAATATTGCATAACCTAGCTCAAAAATGATAAAAATGGATGAAGAATGGATGAATTTGATATGAAGATGATAACTTTGGCTCCAATTCTCCTCCTCAAATGAGCATAACTGTTTTACATTGATTGTGGCTCCCCCAACAAAATAGAGAAGGCCTCTATTTATAAGAGATAAGGATTGAAGAATGAAAGATATGGAGGATGTGGGACTAAAAATGATCCAATGATAAAGCGCCACTTGTTAACATGTCATTGAAGAGAGGTGGAGTACATTTTGGGCAATGTGCAAAGAAGGGTAAATTTGAAATTCAAAAGATGGCTTGAAAGATGAGATGAAAGATGGAGTTAATATCACTTGGCTCAAGAAAAGGACATGTAAGAGGCCTTTAATGCCTTGTTGGATGGACAAGTACTTTTGGGGGAAGATTTAAAATTTGAGGAATAGTCCATCCTTTGATGCCTTTTTGAAAGTAATTGAGGATTTAATAAATCAATTGAAATGATTTTCATGAGCAAGTTGCAAAATCTAGAGGATTTAGGTGATTAATACTTAAATTAATCAAGATTTGAATAATTTAAGAGGAGATTAGTTGATTTAGCCATTTTCACTTATATTTTTGGATTAATTTAAATAAAAATGAGAGGAATATGATTTAGACTTAATTAAATAAAGATTTTGATTTATTTAATTAAAAGGAGATGATGTTAGATCAAATTAAATAAAGATTGATTTATTTAATTTAATAAAATGACTTTAGAGATTTAATCAAATAAAATGAATTATTTAATTAAATAGAGACTATAGGGTTAATTAAATAAAATGATTTATTTAATCAAAAGGAGATGGTGACTTAATTAGATAAATAGTGATTTATTTAATCAAGAGATGAAATGTGATAGATTTAATCAAATATAGGTTATTTGATTAAACAATTAGCAAAGAAGATGATTCAGGACAAAGTGATGTTAGTAATTAGGGTCAAGTGTAATCGGTAATTTTTTCATGTATACAAGTATAAAGTTTGAAATATTAACAGTTATGTGTTCTCATTCTTATAATGATTTACCCACAAACATATTTTATTGTCCCCAACATCATAATCAAACTGAAAATCATTAAAACATAGAGGATGATGAAAAGACACCATTTGTTTTAGAAGACCTTCAGTTGTTGTGGTGTGCTCATGTTGTACGATATCCTCTTCACGAGGTCTCGTCTCATGGAATACCACTTCACTCCACTCCAGTACATGCATGTCAACATAAAAGACATCCATTAGCAATGTATCATTGTTATTCAAGACATCTGAACCTAGTTCAAAAATTTCATGCATATCCTTATCACAATCAACACTAGTTTCAAACAACAAACTAGTGTGTTTGACTTCACAGGGACCATTAACTTCAATCATGTTTTCTAAAGTACATAGATCACCAATTAAATGGTCAACCTCCTCAACCTTTAAAATAATTTGTTCAAAATTTTTCTTACCTATCATGACACTCTCCCCTTCTGACAGGGAATCAGAGCACCTTACCTCATAATATGAACCAAGAGGATGAATCTTACACGATTCATCTACAACAAGGTTTGTTATGCAACTAGAACAGTCATGTGCTAACATTGTTGCTTTCATCTTGGGAATAGAGTCACAAATTATCTGGATCTCCTCAGAAGGACTAAGCAACAAATCAGTCATGTTGTCAGCTTGCAAGTTTCACAAGCCTACCTCCTCTTGAGTTGAAGCATCGTTGTTAGCACTCTCTTCAAACATGTCACCCAAAAGAGTTTGAAAATCAGTATCCATCTCATCACCATTGATGTTAGAAATATTGATATAGGATGAACAAGTATTTTCTTCAAACAACTCATTTGAATGCATGGAGTCAAATCCAAGAAAACACTTCTTCAATTCATGTTTTTGCATATCAACTAGAACGTGTAAGTCAACATCAAGCTCATCACTGTTAAAATAAAATTCACTAGTGCATGTTAAGCAAGGACTTTCTTCAAAATAAATATTTGAATAAACATAATCAAAACCAAGAAAATACTCCCTCATTTCATTCTCTTTGTCATGTTGAAGGGATTCAACTTTTGAGACAACCTCTTGGTCACCTTCTTAACATTCTTCTAATTCACCCAGTTGAATCTTATCATTGTTCACTCTTTGCTACAACCAACCACTAATTTCATCAATGATAGTATCTTGATTAGCATTGAGATCCAATTTATTTTTTTGACAAAGGTAAGTTTGATCTGAATGATTATCAAGAAACCCTTGAATAACTTGAACATCCATTTGATCTTCCTCCTTTGAAGAATCAATTTGGCATTCAACTTTGTGTCCTTCACCACAAGATCCATTTGCATCCTCATTCATCATCATGATGTCCTAAGTTTCCATGTATTGATTATTCAAATAAGTGGAGTCATTTTCTTGTGTTAACTCGTCAATAGGTGTTTAGTCATTATTAATGCTCATGAAAGAGTCTATGAACGTATCAATAAATTCATTTTCCATATCTAGTAAATCTACACAAGGTAGGGGAACTTTATTAGTCATGGAATCCATCTCGATGCAAGGATCAAGGTCATTAGAAGATGGGGTAGAACTAAACATCTCCTTACAGTTACTCTCATCATTTTGGATGGACTGATTATCATTCATGTGTGCTAGTTGTTTCATCTCTCTCATCGAGGGGACAAGTATTCTAGGGATCCTCCATAAGTATTCCTTCAACAGTGGTCGACTATTTAAAATATAACTCCATCCTACCAAGGAAAACATGGCAATCCATCTAAGAATGTTGATTGGTTTGATGTATCCTGCATCCATTTGGCCTAACAAGTTCTGATAGCTTCAGATCGCCTAATTCTTCCAACTTCTCCCCTATTCAATTTTTCATATGTGGTATATCTAGCTAACATGAAATGTGCTCCTTTTTCCATCCCTAATCTTGGTTAGAAGAGTTGTTCAAATCATTGGAAGGTATTATTTATTTCTCATTACAGTAGTCTTGTGTTGATATTTCATCTATTTTAATATCATCGTTAATATTAACATTTCCAACAAAACTAGATTCTAACCTGATATTTCTATTATGCTCTAACTTTATATCCGTTTCATACTCTTTGTGGAACAAAACATCAAAATGATATACTTGCTCATCACATGTTTCATTTGCAACTTCATCATGATCCAATGCATTGTGTGGGGGAGTATGATTGAAAAGATATGATATAGTTACAACTTCATTGACAAGTGGAATACTTACCTCTATGGTTGGATTTTGCAGAGATAGGTTCTTCTATTGGTCTTTTGTGGGATTGAATTGATATGAAGCGTTGGAAAATGTGGTGTTTGGAATATTAGGAAGGTTGTAGGTACATGGTGAGAATGATTGCACTTGGGTAGGTATGGTGGGTAAAGATGCATAAGGCTACAAAGGACGACAGCTTGCAAGCACACAGGTATTACAATCCTGATTTTGGCTACTTGAATTTCTTACGTCATGTCCAGATTGTGCCAGTAAGAGAGCTTTGTTCAATACATCATGTAGGGAGGTAATCCCCCTACAACTTCTAATTTTTGTTGCAAATGAAGGATTCAAACCCCAATAGTAATGTTCCTTTAGCATATAATCATTAATAAACAAATTTAAATCTTGAACTCATTGATACATCAACAAAAACCTATGATTGAACTAGTAAATTGATTCTGATGGTGTCCTTTTTGTAGTTGCAAATTCAAATGATGGGTTTTGTGTTCATGCATAAGGGTCAAATTGATCCACAAATAAAATTTCTAACTCCATCCATGAACAAATATAATTTGGTGGAAGATTAACATACCATTTCCATGATGTACCTTGTAGTGTTTTGACAAAAAGTTGACATGATGTATCTTCATGAAGAATCTGGTCAAGAGTCATCAAATCCTTGCAAATCCTAACATGATCTTTAGCAATTTTTCCATTGTTAGTAAAAAATAATGGAAGCCTATTATGCATATGGTAAGGAATTTTGTTAAGAATCTAGGGAATACACAAAGGACTGCCCATCGAGGCTAGGTTTTCCAAGATCTAACCCGCTCTCATAAAACAAAGCAAAAATTGTTCAGACCCTCCTTCTAGCACCAGATATGTTCATGGTCAAAATAGCATAGCAACATTAAACAAAATATTTCTATCCTATTTCTCCTAAAAAAGATAACTGATCTAAAACCACCTATCTTCCAAGGTCCTGGTAATTTATTCTCAATTATACTATTTTTGTTGAGCGGTCAATGAGGCTGTAATGTTCAAGGGGCCTATTGGTTATTGAGCTTCTTGATTGTTGCAATATTGAACTCCTATCTAAACCTACTCTAACAGGGGGTATAAAAAAAGGAAAAAGATAGATCAAGGACATAGAAAGAAAATAATGTTGATTCATCCAATTAATCAAACCTATTGCTTTCCAAGGAATTCCTAAACTAAAATTGCAAAACAAATCAACCTATAATCAATACAAATCCATTCATTCATAGTGCAAATATTAATAGCAGATTTCAAACCATAATTCGAACAAAAGAAGAGATAGAACTCCATTCCTTGAAAGATTTCCAAATCAAATGATTAACAAAACAAACATCATTCTAGAATACAACTTAAAGTAGATTTAAATTTGGCTGCTTCTACTGTTGTAAAATAGATAGACAAAATTTAAGTATGGAAAAATTCACCAGTGCACAAAAACTAATGTCTTCAAGTTGATTCGGCTAAACTAAAATTACAGAAAACTCCATTATCTATTCAACTACTAACTCTAATCAACTAACTTGTAAAAATTCTAACTACTTTTCCTAAGTGTCTAACTACATTAAAATGAGCAGATTTTACATTTAATAACTCACTAATTACACAATTTTCTCTCCAAACTAAGACATCAAAAAGCTGTAGCTTTTATATGCATCCAACTCTTCACCAAGACAACTTTCAATTTTAGCTCTTGCTTGACCTCAGCTGATTTTAGTTTCAAACTCCACTTTCCCATTTGATCTTAGTTCACAATTACAACTTTCAGTTTCCAATTTTACAACTCTGGGTTTATCCCCTTTTGTATAATGTAAAGAAATATCTTTCCTAGAAATAAACTCAAGTGGGCCCACCATATGTTTAGTTTACAACCAGTTCAAAGATCTTTCAAAAAATATTCCTCCTTTGCATGTTTGTCTTACAAATCATCTCCAAAATCTTTAAGCATTGACCATTAAGAGCCACCATTTCACAATATTTAAAGTACCTGAAAATCATCAAAATGCAGCAATTAATTGATCTATTAACATAAATCAAATAATAATCAATACCAAGGCTCAATTAAATGCAAACTTCAACTTTTAATTTCCAAGATTGAAATAATCAAACCACCTTTTAACTAATGTCATTTTAAAATAAATAACATTTGAAAGCATTTCTTGAATATTTTCCCAATCTTGGCACATTCTGGGTTCCCACTGCCATAAAACCACCTCTCTCTGAAGCATTTTCTTCAAACATACCACACACCCTTTTCATACTTTTCATGTTTTGCAAGCATGTCTACCAAAATAGCATCAACAATCATAATGTCTAAAAATACTTCCCTTTCCCTCATACTTCAAGGAATGCAACTATACTATTTCAAAACCTCCATTTATATAGGGAACTTTTATCACATAGCAACCCCAAAACAATTGAAATAGTCTAAAAACTTCTACAAACAAACATTTTAACCAGCTCTTATATTAATCATAGAAACCCTTCCCATATTTTGCATGCATGTTTAATGGGAAATTACAGCTATAATATTTGATGCCTTGATGGATGTCTATGTATAGTAGCAAAGTTCTCATTCTCGATGTATTTGTTTGAAAGTTTCATAAGTATTTTCAATAAATACATTTTTGTGCATGTTCTACAATCATCCACACCATGGAACGACATCTTGTTGAGACATTCAGTCAAGAATTTTACATGATGATCTATGTTTCCCCATTTTACTTGCATGTCTCTTAGGTCGTAGCTTACACAAAATAGTCGCATTTTGTTTGTAATCAGTGATCCTCCAATTGAAATCGATGAGATTTTATTATTTATTTGAGGAATTTAATTGAACAGTTCACATACCTTGTTGATGTGTTTCACACTTGCTGGTCCATCAGGGCATTTCTTGGGTCATTCTTAGAGTTCAAGGCCTCGTGTGTGCTTCCATTCTTTGTGGGCATGATCAATAAATCCATCATGTGTAGACCCTGCCAATGGAATATGCAAAGATTTGCTTCTTTTCCTAAGCACTTAATTAGACACTTCATGTGCCTTGTCTCGGTTTCCACATACTATCATAGGTGAAGGATGCTGGCAAAAGTTGGTGAATTTGGCTTTACATCACTTGAAAGTTTCTAAAGCCAAAAAATAAATTTATTTTGCGCATACTCTGCAATTATTGTATTTGATGAGATAACATCTTTGTGGGGAGGGGAACTATTAGATATCCCGTGTGCCCTTCCACTCCTCTCCCATAAGATGACACCTTTGAGGCATTTTGTTGAACAGTTCATGTGCATCATCTATATCCCTCCATCTTCGCTCTGGCCGCGGGCAAGGCAAGGAGGATGTTGTGAGCGGTTGGAGAATCTGGCTTTAAGCCTACTAACAACATCTGCTTGAAAGTCTTTAAAGCCTTCTCAACATAACTATTTTGTACATGTCCTGCATATGCAATCATTGCACTCTATAGGTTTACATTTCTCTGAGAGGGGTTTTGATAAATAGTTCAACTGCCTCGTTTATGCTTTTACATTTTGTGTTTATCACAGACATTTCCATACCCATTGTCATATTCATCGGCGCAATTTGCAACTACATCATCCAACAAGATTCCTCTATCATTCATGCTTTGATGGATGTTGATGCCATGTTCTAAAGCTTTTCACTTTGTGGCTCAACACCACTTTGAGGTATTAAGCCAAGCAGTTCTCTGGCCCTCTCGATGCCTTCCACATTTTGCAAACACTTCCTATGCTCTTTTCATTCAATCATTACATCCCTTAAAAATTTTCTGAAAACTTTGTATGAAATCCAAATTGTGCAGACCCTATGATCATTTGATTTCTTGTGAGATGAAATTTATCTGAGGCATTCAGTCGAACAATTCTCGCATCGTTTCTTTGTATCTTTACATTTGGGTTTATGGTGGCATTTGAGGCATTCTATGGAATGGTTCATGGCTTGTATACACTTCCATATTTTATACAAAGCGGAATGGGAACCATAACTGGACAGGAGTGTAACCACGACAGAGCAGAACCAAAATCAATTCAGGACTGAACATTTCCCTTTTGTCCTGGTTCAAAGTTCTTCCCGGGTCCGCAATCTAGTACTACTGCAAGGGCGGAACAAGAGTTGAACTGAACATGAACATTGTACTTTTTCCTTTTGTTTGGTTCTATGATTTTACTCAGTTCTAGTTCCAAAGTGAACATACCTTTTTCCTTTATTCCGTTAGGGAAGCAGGCCAGACGTTTTACCATTTTTGGGACTTCATTTTATTTCTCTAATTCTCCTTCAAGCTCTCCAAGGTGGAATCGGGTTCAGGTTTGGGTGAAAACCCGAACATGTTATTTATTTATTTGCCTCTAAAGTTTTAACTTTCTAAATTTATAAATCTTTTCAAAGGTAAAAAGATTTTATTTTTATTTACAATCTTTTAAAAACTCATTTATTTTAAATTTAAACTTTTATAAATCTTTTTAAAATAAAATTTAAAAAAATTATTTTATTTAAATTTAAAATTTATAAGTTTATTAAAAGTTTATTTATTTAATCTCTATTTATTTATTCTTAAATTTAAAAGATTAAATTTATATTTTAAACTTTTAAAAATTTAAATCTTTTAAATTTGTTTATTTTATTTCTATTTTCTCTCTTTTCCTTTTTTTAATTTTTGATTTTTTGTATTTTTAAATCTTTTAAATATTAAAAAAAATTATTCAATTTTAATTTTATGATTTTTCTTATTTTAAAATCTTTTAAACTTAAATTTAAAAGATTTTTATTTAAAAAATTTTAAATGTTTAAAAACATAAAAAAAAATTATTATTTATTTATTATTATTATTATTATTAAGTTTTCAATTTTTGATTTTTTTAATTTTCTAACGACTTCAAGGCGGAACAACATGACGACAAAAGACGACACCCCGACAAATACAAAGAAATATGAAACCAGAAACAAACAACGCATGAACCGAGCATAGCAAAAAGATGACAAAAGGACAGGACGAAGACTAGCGGAAAGAAGAAAATGAAAATGGCCAAAACCAAAGATGAAACGCAAACTACCCAAAAAAATGGACAATGCAATGACGAAAGACGAGACAAAGCAAAAACAAGTCGGATAACAAGACGGGGACGAGATTAGACCAGAAAAGAATTGCGAACCCGAACGACACATGAAGGTGAACTAGGGATCGGAGTTCAGGTGGAACCAAAACTTGAAACCCCGAAAGGTGTCAGGTGCCAATTTCATCCCACAACTCAATCCTGACAAAAAAAAACTAGTGAAACGAAATAAAATAGAGGGGGTCCCCGACTTTTCCAAGAAAAAATTTGTGGCATGTATGCAAGGCATAACAATTGCCACAACAACTATCGCTCTATCACCAAGACTAGCTCCATAGTCTTGTTGATACCATATTGTCCACCCAATGAAGAAGTCATCGGGTTATCGGGGGGACATCCCTCAAGGTCCTACCAATAGACCTCTATCTCTCCGATTACACCATGGAAGATGTCACATGTTTGCCTCATCACTAGGTCACCGCACATAATCCACAATAAGGATTTGGATTCCCCCTTAATCAATCCCATCATTCCATGCATTTGCACTGTCACCATGACTGAGACCCACACTGAACACTCCCTTTCATCGCTCCATTGATGAGACATACATAGAACTCCCCTCGATGACCCAGTGTCTCACTGAAAACAAGGAGAACACCAAGTCACCAAAAACCTAAACCTTAGAACCTCATGTCAGAGGTTGCAAATTTAGGAAAACCTACAACTTTCCAATAACAAGGAGATTGCCAAGTTGGGAGGTTACGAAACTCTAGAACCCCATGACATAGGTTTGAAAAACTTAAAAACCCACGACTTGGGAAAATGACACAACATTTAGAAGGGGTCATGGCTAGGAAAATGAGAAACAATGACATAAATTCATAACTTAAAGGGTCAAGCCTAAGTTGGTGCAAGATGTCGACATGATTTTTAAAAAAAGTGCATGCTAAGGGTTTAGGGTTTTATGATATGAGGGTTTAACCCCTTTATGCAATTTTTGAACCCTAAGCAAACAAAATGGAGGAAAATCAAAGGCACAAGGGGAAAAAATTTGACAAAATGGCCACATATTTTACAATTACCACCAGTGGCTCTAGTTGGGGACGTTTGCTTGACAAAGAAGAGCAACAATTCAAATCTTTGGAGAAGCAGACCATGCCAACCATTGGGCAACAGAGTCAAACCAATATAGAAAACCTCATTTGTGATGCAAAGAAGGGAGGATTTTGTTCAAAAATCACAATTCAAGCAATTTGAAACAATTTTTTAGTCCTTAAAACCCTAACTTAGCAACTCTTCACAATTCCTTCACATCTTCCTTGTAGCATTGCAAATAGTGTTTTCTGAGCGCAACTTTCAAAAATAGTTGAAAACCCACTTATCATTTTAGATACCCATTAAGCTTTACTTTAACATATCTCAAAAGGAGATAGGGTTTTTTTTAGAACAATACCCTCAAATAATTGTTGCTACGCTTGCACATGAGCCCCAAATAGGTCACTTTTACAAAGTAGCTACCAACTAAAAACCCTACCAACCTTAAACCTCCATTGCTAAACCTTAACCAAGTTGCAAAATGACTGAATCCACAAATTATACCAACAAAATCATCCACAAACTTATCATACTTCAAAATCTCATCTAAACCCCTATTTAGGCTTGCTTCCAATGAGGGTTTATTGGAAACCACTTTGCAAATGGCTCAGACACGTCACTATGGGTCTGCACATTCTTTCTAAAACATCTCTCATCCTTTAAAAATGCATTTTTCTCAAACTCTAACTTTTAACCACCATTTTCAAGCCAAAATTCATGCAATTTCAACTAAGACAACAATCAAACTCCATCAAAACACCTCCACTACTCTTAAAACCTATTCTAGCATCTAAATATACCCTAATTCACCCATTCTACCAAGTTACAAGCAATTATAATGGTGGAATGGGTGATTAATACATTTTATTCACTCTCAAACCCTTAAAATAGGGTTTTCTGGCCGCCCTTAGTAAAATGCTTGTAAAAACCTCCAAACCTTATGAAAATGCCTCAAATAAAAACCAAATGATAGATAAAACACTCCTACATTAATTCCAATAAATTTTTCATCATTATCAGGCTGTACAGGCCGTACAAGTTTCCTGTAGCAAAAAAATTGTAAGAAAACACATAGAAAATAAGGTTTTGATTGCTTTATTCAAAAAAAATGAACACCAGATCCATATTTTGATCCCCACACATTGTATTTAAGCCTCACACAACCAAAATAAACTAACACAATCGACCCAAACTAAATTTTGAGTTACTTGACCCTTCAACTTCCCATTTTTCACTTTTTTCAACTTTGCATTTGACAACATTTTGAAAGAATTGTAACATTTACAAAATGAACCCCTAAAGACTCAAATTGCATCAAGAATGGTCTATTATGAACTTATTACATAAATAAGACTCAAATCACACCAAAACCCTAACTGAAAACCATATTTACAAAAAATGACATGGTGCCCCTGGACAAATTTGATAGCCCCTAGCCACCAAATGAAAAAGGGGAGTTAACATTTACCCCTTTCAAATACCAGTTTGTTAAAGGAGTTGATCTCCTTCAACCAATAATTTTTTTTTCACACCATAGCAACACAAGTAGTCTCCTTCATGTAAAAACAAATATGTGATTACCCTTGAACAAGTGAGAACTTGCTCCATGTTTTTCTTTGTTGTTACATGGTACCACATCATATAGGCCACCTCATTTCCACCCATTTCATTTTGTGATTATGTGTTTGGTGAAAAAAGCTAAGAACACTAATCAACATCATAAAAAACCTTCATCTCTTCACACCTGTTGATCGCCTCACATGAATCAAGGCCAAAAGAAAAAGCCTCAAACTCACATGGAATAGAAAAATGTGCCATTATATCATGCTGACATGCAAAGGGAAACTCATCCTCAAACAAGTCAAACTAGAAACTTTGAATCCTAGGCACACAAAGGACATGAGCAGCCAGAACATTACCTTGTTGTTTCTCATCAAAACCGCAAGCAACATGCTTGGAGTCTTCAATGTTGATGTAGACCTCATCAACACATCAATTCAGATCATGAGGAACTTTATGTGAAGAACTATACTCTTCAGATTACCTCTCTTTTCCAACCCTTTCACAATTTACTGAGGAAAATGTGTCATAAAAAATAGAACCATGACACACATCTGTAGAACTTACCTCGGCAACATCATTCTTCCATGACAGATCTAAAGCCCACTGCTCATGAGAAAGACTATGAGTTGCCCCCCCTAAAAAAAAATATTCATATGCATCCATATGATCCATACAATCATACTCCTTAGGTGCAGACTCATGATAAATAACATCATCAGCTATAGCGATATTTACTTCTTTCTTTTCTTTTTCACCTACAACTATGTCTATGCTACCCTCATACAAAAACTCGATGACAACTTCAAAACCAAAACTCAGGACAAAAGAAGGTGGAAAATAAAACAAGGGAACAACCTCTTATTCATTACCCATAGTAGAAACATCTTCTTCTTCCCTATTGCTACAAAGGCTAGCAGAATCATATCCCACACTTCTAGACTAGAAATCATCATTTGACTCATCATTGTTGCTCTCTTCCAGTTGAAATTCGCCACATAAACTATCACAATCATCTGATATAGAAAGAAAGCTCTCTTTCACCATTGTTTCAACATCAGCAAGAGGTACATCTCCACAAAACTCTTTTGTGGGCTGCTCAAAAGCAGAATCTTCACCACTGCAAGATGCATCATTGTTCTTTTCTATACCAGCTAGACACTTAGAATAAGTATCATCACATAGTCTAGATAGGAAGCGGTCTCCATGCCTCCCTATCAACTTGTCAATCATTGAAAGCCAACCATCAATTTCTCCAACTCCTGAAGGCTTCCATTGTTGTGGCATTGTACTCAAACCTGGCTCAAGTCTTTCACAAAATAGATCAACACATGTTGATTCATCTTGCCCTTCTGATTATGGTATAGCAAACCAACATTCCATGAACTTGTCATGAAAATTAGATGGGGATTCATCCTCATATCTTTCTATGTTCCATAATGCATCTAGAGGTGAGAAGGTTTCAACCTCAGACTCATATTCTTCTTCCTTTTCCTGACTATGCAGAGAATAACCATCAGATAGATGACTGACATTCACCTCACCAAACTAATCAGTGAACATTTATTTAAAAAACCAGTCCTTAGCATCATCTTCTAAAGTTCTTACAAATAACTTCATGACAACGTTCTCTTCCTCTATCTAACATTCCACTAACAAGTCAACAAAATCCTACCAATGTCTTGTTGCTAATTCTTCTAAACTGCCTCTAAACTTGGGAAAATATTCCTTTATTTCTCTTGGAACAGAGTTTGGATAATCATGGATTTTACTATAATCTAGAGGGTTTTATATCTCCAAAAAAGAAAAAGGCCTTTTTTAAGGATATGGTCATGGTTCACATGTGGCAGAATAGCTAGTAGAGTGGGAATCCATTTGATGATACCTAGCTATAGCATATCCAACTTCTCTTTTCCATTTTGAACTAGTGCCTTAAAGCACTAAATAAGGGACAATATTTACCAAAACTTGTAGACCTTCATACAAAATGTTGCAAAAAATACCTAAGTACTGTTGCAACCAACTCTTCTGATGATACATGGAGTATCTTGTAGAGTTGCCACATCTTTGAAAGAGGAAAAGATCTTCAAGTAGCAAAGAGATCCTTCCAAGATCAATAGATTTCTAAGTTCTCTCCACCAACAGAGCACCAGACTTCAAGAACACACCAAAAATGTTGCAGCAACCTCCTTCTTCAAGTATGCAGTTCCCTTTGCAAATCTCTATCTTCCTCAATGAGGCAGAGCATATTTGCAGTTGCTCACCTAAAGATTTACACACTTATCTTTATCTTCCTCAGAGCATGTGGTTCACAAAGAGGCAGAGCATATATTCAGTTGCTCACCCAAAGATTTCTTGTTTTCCTCCCAAGAGTCACCAATCTATTGGCTTAGATGACACTTTTGATAAGACTGTCTACGATCAAGATTTTGAGTTCATCCCTAGAAGATTCACCAATTTGTTGGTGTTTTAAGCTAATGTTCTAGAATTTCCTAAAGGATAGCTACTCCTTATACTCAGAGAACCTAGGTCAGTGGCCAAAAAATAGGAGATGACCAATTGGAAAGCATCTCCTCTACACTTTAGGCTCTGCAGGACCAAGGTGGGTATCCCTATACATTAATGCAGATCATCACACTACAAAGGTGGAAGGCCTTCAATGGGATAAATCATCTACACAACCTTCACTACTAGAAATGGCTTATGGTAGTGTGGAAAGGGAAAACATGAAAGCAAATCTAAACTAAGAAAGCAAGAAATGTTCTTAAATTGAAAGTTTTGATTCTCCCCTAGCCTCATACTTTGTGAATATCCTTGACCAATACCTAATCCACATGGAATCAGGAATGAAACAAACTCCTAAAATAGACCAATCATGGCTTCTCCTAACCCTACTACCGTGCAGCAGGAAACCAAAAAAAGGGCACTCAACATGTTACTTAGTTATCCACACTGCACTACAATACCTTTATTATCTCTATGCAAGCAATTACACCACTCCTTGAATGATAGGAAAACATAAACATAACTCAAATATCAAATGTGTTTGAAGAATCAACACAACCCTTGATTATATTGATTCAAAAGATATTGCATGCAATATTTGGAGAACATACAGATTGACATATATAATGAAGCAGAATACAAATGTTGTATGGTGCTCATCTATTGTTATTATAGAGCATAAAACATTACATTCCCTATCTATTTCCAAAGGACTTACCCTATTCAAATTGACTCAAAGAAAAGAATTACAGAAAGCATAGAAACAAAATTTGGTAGGGAAACACTACACTAGACCACTCAGGTTGGGGAGTAGAAAACAACCAAACTTGCCTTAATAGTGTAGGCATAACTCAAAATTCAAATTCAAGATTCTAACCCTAAGCAAACTAGGGTTACAAAAGGATGAACTGATCAAATTAAAAACATGAAGAATTCCCCCCAAAAATAGAGCAACAACTAGCTATAAAGGCCTCTAACACCTCGAGCACACTCCAGCATTGATGGCATTCTAAAAATAGGCATGGTACTCCTAGGAAATCCGCACTCACAATAAGGAAGAACATACCTTGACATTCATCAAAACCACTACAACACATCAGGACATAAATGGCATCAATCAACAATCACTTCGGCCTTGGAAGAGGTGCAAGAATGCACTCCAAATCCATTTGGAGTTGATCTAGTAGCTAAGAAGTAGATATTCCATTACTGCGCAGTCAATACCCACGAACAAGAACAATCAACCATTGGGGAAATCACATTTTTAATTGTAGCCATCAATCTATTTGACCCGCACCAAGATCTAATGATCCATCACTCACTATCCATACTTTAAAACCTAGCCATCATATTACTGGTCATTCAAATCTCCACCATCAATCAATCATATCATTCCATCACGGAGACATCCATCACAGTCTCATCAATGGACCTAAGTCACACCAATGAGAAATCCATCGAACCATCGCTAGGACACCAACTTCACTCTCATTGATAGGGCATTGCCCAATTGACACCATTCACCGCCACCTTTGATAGGTCCCACCAGATACACATGTCACCAGTATGACTCACAAGAATGATGTGAGTCATCCAATCATGCAATTGGATAGCACCATCTGTCAGCCTTCGTCATCATCCGTCATCGCCACCACAACTATCGCTTTATCGCAGAGACTAGCTCCATAGTCCTGCTGATACCATATTGTCCACATGATGAATAAGTCATCAGTTTGTCAAGGGGACACCCCTCAAGTTCCTACTGATAGACCTCTATCACATCGATAACACCCCAAAAGATGTCACCTCTCCACCTCATCACCAAGTCACCGCACGTAATCCACAACAAGGATATGGATTCCCCCTACTCAATCCCATCACACCAAGTGTTTGCACCATCACCATGACCGAGAACCACACAAAACACTTCCTTCCATCACTCCATTGATGAGATACACATAGAGCTCCCCTCGATGACCCAGTGTCTCGCCAACAATAAGGAGAACACCAAGTCACCAAAAACCTAAACCTCAAAACCTCATGTCAAAGGTTGTGAAGTTAGGAAAACCCATGACTTGCCGATAACAAAGAAATCACAAAGTTGGGAGGTTACGAAACTCTAGAACCCTGCGACATAGGTTCAAAAAACTTGAAAACCCATGACTTGGGAAAACAACACAACATTTAGAAGGGGTTACGACTAGGAAAATGAGAAACAATGACATAAATTCATAACTTAAAAGGTCAAACCTAACCAGGCAAAAGATTCCAACATGATTTGAAAACAAAAGTGCATGCCAAGGGTTTAGGGTTGTATGATATGAGGGTTTAACCCCTTTATGCAATTTTTGAACCCTAAGCAGACAAAATGGAGGAAACTTTGACAAAATGACCACGGATTTTACAAGTACCACCACGAAGAAGGTTTTAATGAAGAAATTTGTTTAACAAATTTTTGAGTAGAAGGATATGCCTCTAAGAAATAATCTAGGGCATCATCTAACATATCAAAATCCTATTTATAAAATGTATTATCAAAAACATTAAAATTTTGAAGAAAAAGATCAGACATGATTTCATTCACATCGAATTCACCAAAATTTAGAGGGTATTCACTACACTAAAGATGAGGAAGTCTCCAAGAGAAAAGAGCCATAAATTACCTCAAAGATCAAAGCTAAAGTGACAAGATAAACAATATGGAGCATTTCTACAATCTAATCAAATAAAGACTAAGTTACAAATGAAGAATATAATTAAATCACTTAATTACAAGAGTGAATGAACAAATTAAAATATCTAGTATATAGAAATGGTTCAAGCATAGAAATTGGAGATTGTACCTTCAAGAGAATTAACTCTCGGCCATGGACAATAGCATGTCACAGGGACATCTATGCCCTATGTTGTTGTCTCAAATGAAATAGATAATAAGATCCCCAAATCTGAAATGCACAACTTGCTAAACCTATTCATCTGTACATAAATAGAATGATAATTTTGGTTGTGTTTTGGGACATGCCTCAGTCAAACCCCCATCTTGATGTTTCCATCTCCATGGACAACCAAATAGAATTGAGATAGATAAAATGCATAAAGTAAAAGATGTGTGATAGAAAAAAAACCCACAAAGAAGGAGAACCCCTATCACAATGTAAAAGACATATGATAGAAACAAACCCTATAAAGGAGGAGAACCCCTATCACAAATTTAATAGATGAGATAAAATATACAAGATAAGATAACAAGAGAGCATTACCAATAGCCTTTGGCTCCCCTCTTGGATTGATAGACATGATGGATTTGCATGCAAGAGAATCCTTGACTATTGCTTAAGGTATTTTAGTAGAGATTCATTATGTGAGAGTGAGAGAGCCAAAATAGCAAGAGAGAGATCAAGAAGTTATAAAAATGAGAGTGAAAAATGAGTTTTTTGAAGTTGCATGGGCGGGAGGATCTGTTACACATGCATCCTTGTTGCTATGATGTGTTCCATAGGTAAGGAAGGCAGTATATTCACATTTAAATCTTGGAAAGTTTGGGGAAAATAGTATTGGAATATGTTGTCATTGATATCAAAAGGGAATTAGAGGAGAAGTGTGTTGATCCTATGCAGAAGTGCATATAGTCATCATTGATGTCAAAAGTGAAAATTAGGTAAAGGAGATCGTTGGCATGATGACAAAGGATGAGTATGAGAGTAGTGGATCTGATGGCAGATTCGATCTAGGTTTCTTGAGAGCTTTCCAGAAAGGTATTTTGTAGGTCCTGATGTCAATGGAGATATCAACATTCATTTTTTCATGCTCTCAGCCTAGGGTTTATCAGTTAAAACCTACATGTAGGAAAATTATAGTCATGGCATTCACAAAAAATGTATTTCGGTGTTGACTATCAACAACAAGTAACCAGTCACATAAGTTATCACCTATGTTGTTGAAGTCATGAGGGTGACCGGCCCCATCGCCTAGGTTGGTGGCATCTTGAAGGTACAAATAGATAGCTATATGTCAACATGTTATGGGTTTGCAAAAGTTCACAACTCCAACTAGAGCTTTTGAAGCTCAAATTTTTAGTGACTTACCGATGGATCGATAAGGAGTAAGGAGAACTTTATCAGAGTGACAGTGTGTGATCGGCGAGATATTGGGAGATGTCTCTTCGATGGTTCAATTTTCTTCTTGTTGGCATGACAATGTGTGGTTGGAGAGAGAATGGGATATGTCTCTTTGACATAGCAATGGTGACACTATGGAGATTTAACGATGGGACAATACAGTGTCGAGAAGAATTTCATCCATGTCTCTTTGACACAACGATAAGGAGGAACATTCAATCATTGGAGTGACATGATACTTTCGGTGGGAGTTATTCAAATGTCTCTTCAATGGAGCGATAAGGTGAGAAGCTAGTGGGACCCGATTGTGAAGAAGGATGTCAAGTGGACAATAGTGATTGGTGGATGATGTCTATGGTGGATGATAGTGATATGAGGGTTCCTCTGTTCAAGAAATTAATGTATGTAGAAGAGACTTGCAGGTATCGAAGGGAGATTTGAATGAGTCTCTCTGACAGAATGATGAAGACAGTGACTGACCACACAGGAGACAAAGTGTTGACTGATGACATGCATAGTGAAGGCGGATATTTGGAAATCGATGATTCGTTGTTTTGCATCCTTGTTGCAAAAATACACTTGTTCAAGGTGAGACTTTAATGATGGTGTTTTATGGTGAATACCCCTAATATCGACAAAGGATATTTGAATGACTGCTTATCCAATGGTTAGGATTTAAAGACACGACAGTAAATGAGGATCACAGGATCAGTACGTGAAAGGAGAAGATCGATGGCCAGAATTCAAAAGCGATGATCTTAAATAGATAAGTCTATATAAATAGGGTTGTGACTGGAAACCGACACAAAGCAAAGATTTAATTGGTCCAACTGCACCCAACAACTAATTGAATGAAGATTTGATCTCCAAAACGGCAATACAAATCATAGATATGATCAAGATAAGATCAGATCAAATATGATCATATGCACAACAAAACGTATTTAATGTAGATCTAATCCTAGGCTTTTGTAGGATGTTATTCTTAGTAAACTCTCTGAGATAGAATTTAATGTTGTGAGGCTCGATGAACAGGTATGGTGTAGAGAAAGATATGTGGTAAACCCTAACAAGTGATTGAGATCAAATCAGATTGGATGAATAGAAGAATGCATTGAATGCATAATCAGATTTTAGGATTCGACAGAGAATGAGGAAAATTCTCTGTAATCAAATTAAATGTGGAACTGGCTCAATGCAAAAGTAGAGTGACAATGAAGATATCTGATAGACCCTATCAAATGAATTAATGATGATTTGGACAATGGTGTGGAGCTTGAGGTATAGGTAGCTTGTTGGTGAATTTTGCAAGTGAAGGAAACCCTAGAACAAGGTTTGAGATGATTTGAACAATAGAGAGAATCTCAAGGTAGAGATTGTAGGTTGGTGGAGATAGAATACAATCGGATATTGTCAAATTTTGTAGACTAAAGTAAGTGTGCATGAATGGAGAACAATCTACAATTGTATGTAGTGTTGTATAGTGTAACATCTCAAAGAAGTATGTTGCAGATATAGGAAGTGTGTTTGTGTGTTCATGAGAAAGAGAGAATTATGTAGCAAATAGAGAATGCATTTGTAAAGTCCTAGACTGTAAAATAGAACATTATCTAGGTTGGCATTCAAGAGAGTGTAGATGTGTGAGACACAGCAAAAAGGGAAGAAAGTGTTGTGCAAAGCAGAGAAAAGTGCAGAGCAGAGGTATGTGTTGCTGATTGTGTAGCTTCAACAATAGAGTGTGTGTTGCAGTCTAAGAAACAATGTACTGAATGTAACGATGCATTATAGGTTGTGTAGAACCAAATTGTATGCATATATGAATTTGTAATGTTGTAGGGGATTGGTGTCTCCTTGGAATTGGTGTTCCTAAATTAAGTAGTTGGGGGATTGGTGTCTCCTTGGAATGGGTGTTCCTAAATTAGGTAGTTGATGCTTCCTTGGGTTGTAGCCATAAAACATTGTAATAGAGATTTGGATTGTGACATTGGATTTGAGCAGTAGAATCAAGAGCCTTAGTCACCATGGTTTTTCCCATCTTAGGTTTTCCATGTATATCTGGTGTTGTGGGTATTTGTTTTGATTGTTTGTTTGCATACTTATGTTTGTATTTTTAGTTTACAATCTACACAGTAAGAGTTGAGTAAGAATTATGCACAAGGTTTTTGGAGTTAAGGAAGTAATTTGCATAAAGTTTTAAGGGATAGATTTTGAGTATCTACTGATTCACCCCCTCTTAGTAGATCATTGTGTTCCAACAATTGGTATCAAAGCCCTAGGTTCCCTAGGAGAAGCTTTATCAGCTCAGGTAGATCATGGTGTGTGAACATAATATGGCTAATAAGGAAAGCCCATCTATAGAAGGAGTGTCTCTATTTAATGGATCATACTATATGGTTTGGAGTAGAAAAATGGAAGCTTACTTGAAATCATTAGGCTCTGATGTATGGAAGTCAATAAAGAAGGCTTATAATATTTATACTCCTTTAAAGTCTCTTACTATCACTAAAAATAAATCATTTGAAGATGATGCTAAAGCAAGATTTGAAATCATGGTCAGATTTTCAAATTTTGTACTTGATGAAGTTATGCATTTTGAAACTATACATGAAGTTTGGAATAAGTTGAAAAGGATGTATGGAGATGATTACAGTTTAGCACAGGACAAGATTCAGACATGTAGAAAAAAGTCTAAAATGTGAAGCTGGATAAAGGTGAGAAGATTGTAGACACATCAATGAAAGATGTTGTAGCCAGAAGTGATGAGGAAGAAGCATCTATTTCTGGATTAGAGGAGACTGATGAAGAGGAAGTTGATTGCATCAAAAGATTGAGAAGAGGCTTTGGAAGATCTAGAGGTAAGCTATCTAATAAAAGTTTCTATTCTAGTAGAATAAGTCTTCTTGTTGCTAAATGTTCTCCTGATGAAAAGGATAACTTTGAGAAAGAAGATGATAGTGAACATATTTTGCACATAAGAAAAGAGAATAGATTATCAGATCCTTTTGGTAGCTTAGATGATGAACATGAAGGGTCATGTGAGATTAAGGAAAAGGATTTCTTGTCCATGGATGTTGAAGCATCTGGTAAAGAAGAAAATGTTGAGATCTCCAGTGAAGGCAGGAACTCATTTGTGCTTTAGATGAGATTAAAAGGTTGAGAAAAGAGAAGAAAGAACTAAAAATAATTGCTCAAAAGGAAATAGAAAAACTAACTAAAAACCTTGAAGACTTAGATCAAATGATAGTTAGTTTGAAAACACAAGTTGAGGAAGCTAAGAGGATAGAAGATGTAGTTAAATATAAACTACACTCTAAATCAAATGAATGCATGAAGCTAGAAGCAAAGATAGTTGATCTGAGAAGACAATATGAGAAAGCCAAGGAGTAGATTGACAAAGGCTTGAAATTGAAAGGTGGCTCTGAATCTAGCCTTGGGTTTGAGAAGGGAAAGATTCCTTCTATCAATACTTCTACAAACTTGTATGATAGATTTAAAGCAAAAGGAATTTGTTGTACAAAGAATGAGAAAGCATGCAAAAGTTGTTCCAAATAAAATACCTTTGGAAATGGAAGATCAGGAAAAGGAACTACTGAGGTGAAGACAACAAAAGAAGAAATGAAGTCTACTACTCATAAGAAGAAAGATACTAGAGAAAAGAAGCCCATAGTAGAGAAGATAGTGGAGAAACTAGTTCCCAGAAACTTGAAGAAAAATTAGTACACAAAGGGAGCTAATGCAAAAAGATTCACAAGGATGAGATACATGAAGAAAAGGAAAAGAAGACCATCTCATACTACCCAAAGAAATTTTATGACCATGTACTCCCCATGTTTTTATGGTTATTGTAATACCTGTAATAAGTTTGGTCATAGAGTGTGTGAGTGTACAACACCTAGTAGGAGCACAAAACATATGCATATAAATTCCTTTGCTCCTAATGTAAACATGGGTGTGATGTGTTTTAACTACCACAATTTTGGTCACTTTGTAAAACATTGTAAAATGAATCATGTAAGACCAAAAACACATAGTGAGAAAAGGAATATGTCCCCCAAAGTGAACAATGGTTCACATATTCCTGAGAAGAAGGCAGGTGTGATAGAAAGGTGGACAAAGAAGGTCTGGAAAGAGAAAGACTGGAAGGAAACACTCTATGAGGCTGCTTGTGCCACACATCACTAATTTGTAGTGATGGGGCATAGATACAGGGGGAGCTAAATTGATATTTTATTTATCCCTGGAAATGAAGAAGGAGATAAAGTTAGGTGTAAAAAATTTAGCAGATGGTGGAGAGTTTGTTGCAGAAATTGATATCAACCATTGGTATCAATCATTGAAGAAAAAGTGGTGTAGATGCTTTATTAAGAGAAATGCTTCTTTCCTGCAAGAAGAAGAGTTATGGATAAAAGGAAACTATTTTGTATATTTGTTTTTAAATTGGTATTAGAATGTTACATATTGGTTTAGAATAGGTTAGTTGGTACAGAGCCCCTGATATGAAGCTAGTGAATAATGGTGCAAGGTCTAAGAGGGAATTTCTATTGGTATCAAATTAGTGTTAAACTTGATACAGTGTAGTCTTGGATATCAATTGGTACATAGCATAAAGTGAACACATTCACAATTGGTATCAGAATGATAATCAATATCAGGGCATGATATCATCAATTGGTGTCAAGTATATGATATCAATTGGTACAAAACATGAATCAAAATATCTATAATCGATATCAGACCTAATTGGCGTCGAGCATTAAAATGGTTGTATGCAACAACTGGCATGAGAACAATTTTTTTTTCAATTGGTATCTATCAAAGGGGGAGAAAAGTCACTTTTCCATTGCTAAGAAGAAGTGAAGGCTACAACAGTATGGTGACCTGATATAAGGAAGAGGAGAAATAAGTCAAAGGGGGGTATTAGAGAACATCTTGACCCTTTGCATTGCTTGTCAAATAAGGAGAATAATTTCAAGAGGAGTGATCCCTTTTCCATTGATTTCAAAGGGGGAGAAAGTATGAAAATGCTCAAGTATCTAAGCAAGAGAGAAATTCATGAAAATGCTCAAAGAGGAGGATTGGAGAAGGAAACAACAAAAGTGGAAAGTAAAAGATGATATTGGAACATATGTTGCAATTGGTATCATTGAGCATTTAAAGTTTTTCCATCAATGAAAAAGGGGGAGATTGTTGGAATATGTTGTCATTCATGTCAAAAGGGAATTAGAGGAGAAGTGTGTTGATCCTGTGCAGAAGCGCATATAGTCATCATTGATGTCAAAAGTACAAATCAGGAAAAGGAGATCATTAGCATGATGACAAAAGATGAGTGTGAGAGTAGTGGATCTGATGGAAGATTCAATCTGGTTTCTTGAGATCTTTTCACAAAGGTATTTTGTAGGTCCTAATGTCAATGGAGATGTCAGCGTTCATTTGTTCATGCTCGCAGTCTAGGGTTTATCAATTAAACCCTAAATGTGCAAAAATTACATTCATGGCATTCACAAAAGTTCTATTTCGGTGTTGACTACCAACAGTAGGTAATCAGTCACATAAGTTATCACCTACGTTGTTGAAGTCATGAGGGTGACCGGCCCCATCACCTAGGTTGGAAGTGTCCTTAAGGTATGAAGAGAAAGCTATATGTTGGCATGTCGCGGGTTTGAAAAAGTTCACAACCTTTGACTAGAGGCTTTGAAGTTTAGATTTTAGCGACTTATTGATGGAGCGATAAGGAGTAAGGAGAAATTTATCGAAGTGACAGTGCATGATTGGAAAGATATTGGGAGATGTCTCTTTGACGAGTCAATTTTCTTCTTGTCGACATGGCAATGTGTGGTCGGTGAGAGAATGGGCTATGTCTCTTTGAAATAGCAATGGCAGTACTATGGAGATTTATCGATGAGACAATACGATGTCGGGAAGAGTTTCATCCATGTCTCTTCAACAGACCGATAGCTATCTTATCGACAAGACATTGATGTATCAGTGAGATTCTACGACAAGTCGTCTTGATGGAGTGATAAGGAGTATGGAAGTGTTGTTGATGAGACTATATGGCATCAGTGAGACCTTTGTCAATGTCTCCCCAACATGGCAACATGAAGGTTGTGCTCAAATGGGACCTAGTCATAATGACGTGGGTGACAGAGATGACAAAGCAGAGGCATGGCATGAAAAGATTGGATAGTGACATGGTGATGAGGTGGATAGGTGATTTCATCAAGGTTTTTCATTAGTATGAATGATGATCATCGGTGAGAATTGTTTGCATGTATCCTCGACAACCCAATGACCCTTTCATCAATGAGACATTGGCGTTTCACCAGGACCTTGAAGAAGGTCTCTTCGACAGGGTGATGTGAAGGCGATGCTGACTGTGGGACCTCGTAAGGTTGACACACATTGATGGTATAGTCAGAGATTGAATGACAGGATGACACGTGGAAGGAAGCGACAGTGGGTGGTGACATATAGTGACATGACAGCATGGGGAACACTTGTCTACAATAGTGAATGGTATCAGTGTGAAAAAACCATATCGATGAGAGTGGATTGAATGTCTCTTCGATAGCCTGATGGTTATCTCATCGATGTGACTTTGGTGTATTGGTAGGACATTGAAGGATGTCTCCTCAACAACTCGATGTTTGTTCCATTGGTGAGACATTGATAGTTTGGAAGGACTTTCAAGCATGACTCTTCGACATAGCGATAAGGAGGAACATTCACTCATTAGAGTGACATGATGGTTTTGGTGGGAGTTATTCAAATGTCTCTTTCACAGAGTGATAAGGTGAGAAGCTAGTGGGACCTGATTGTGATGATGGCTATCAAATAGACGATAGCGATTGGTGAAATGTTGTCTATGGTGGATGATAGTGAGATGAGGGTTCCTTTGTTCAAGTAAGTAATGTATGTAGAAGAGACTTGGAGGTACCAAAGGGAAATGTGAATGAGTCTCTCCAACAGACTAATGAAGATGGTGACCAACCATGTACGAGACAAAGTGTTGACTAATGATGTGCATAGTGAAGGAAAATATTTGGCAATCGATGATTTGTTATTTTGCATCCTTGTTGCAAAACAACACTTGGTCAAGGCGAGACTTTAATGATGGTGTTCTATGGTGAATACCCCTAATATCATGAAGGAGATTCAAATGACCACTTATCTAATGGTTAGGATTTAAAGAAATCATAGTAAATGAGGATCATAGGATTAGGGCGCAAAAGGAGAAGATTGATGGCTAGAATTCAAAAGCAATGATCTCAAACAACTAAGCCCATGTAAACAGGGTTGTGACTAGAAACTGACATAGAGTAGAGAGTTAATTGGTCCAATTGCACCCAAGGACCAATTGAATGAATAGTTGATCTCCAAAGTGGCAATACAGATCGTAGATATGATCAAGATAAGATCATATTGAATCTGATCATATAGACAACATAACGTATTCCATGTAGATTTGATCCTAGGGTTTTGCAGGATGTTATTCTTAGAAAACTCTTTGAGACAAAATTTAATGTTGTGAGGCTCAATGCACAAGTATGGTGTAGAGCAAGATATGTGGTAAACCCTAATAGGTGATTGAGATCAAATTAAATTGGATGAACAGAAGAATGCATTCAATGCATAATCAAATTTTAGGATTTGACAAAGAGAATGAGGAAAATTCTTTGTAACCAAATAAAATGTGGAACCAGCTCAATGCAAAAGCAGAGTGACAATGAAGATATCTGATAGATCCTATCATATGAATTAATGATGAGTTGGAGAGTGGTGTGGAGCTCAAGGTAAAGGAAACTTGTCGGTGAAGTTTGCAAGAAAAGAAAACCCTAGCACAAGGTTTGAGATGATCTGAACAGTAGAAAAAATCTTGAGGTAGAGATTGCAGGTTGGTGGAGATAGAAGACAATCATATATTGTCGAAGTTTGTAGAATAAATTAAGTGTGCATGAATAGAGAATAGTTTGTAGTTGTATGTAGTGTTTTCTAGTGTAACATCTCAGAGAAGTATGCTACAAAGATAGGAAGTGTGTTTGTGTGTCTTCGAGAAAGAGAGAGATGTACAACAGACAAAGAATGCATTTGTAAAATCCTAGAATGTAAAATAGAATGTCATCTATTTTGGAATTCAGGAGAGTGCAGATGTGTGAGACATGGAAAAAAGGGAAGAAAGTGTGGTGCAAATTAGAGTAGAGTGCAGAGCAGAGGTATGTTTTGTTGAGTGTGTAGCTTCAACAATAGAGTGTGTTGTAGTGAAAGAAACAATGTACTGAATGTAATGATGCATTGTAGGTTGTGTAGAACCAAATTGTATGGATATATTAATTTATAATGTTGTACTAAGTTGTGGCTCAGATTAGGGGATTGGTGTCTCCTTGGAATTGGTGTTCCTAAATTAGGTAGTTGGGGGATTGGTGTCTCCTTGGAATGGGTGTTCCTAAATTAGGTAGTTGATGCTTCCTTGGGTTGTAGCCCAAAAACATTATAACAAAGATTTGGATTGTGATGTTGGATTTGAGCAGTAGACTCAAGTAGCCTTAGTCACCGTGGTTTTTCCCATCTTGGGTCTTCCACATATATTTGGTGTTGTGGGTATTTGTGTTGATTGTTTGTTTGCATAGTTATGTTTGCATATTTAGTTTACAATCTACATAGTAAGAGTTGAGTTAGAATTCTACACAAGGTATTTGGAGTTAAGGAATTAATCTACATAAAGTTTTAAGGGGTAGATTTTGAGTATCTATTGATTCACCCCCTTCTCAGTAGATGATTGTGTTCCAACAATTAGCGCATCCCTGATACATCTACATGTATAGTTTTCCTACCAAAACTTTACACAAATAGGCATTTAATATGCTAGTGCTTCATCATTGTCACCTATGAAGTAAGAATTTTGTGAAATTTTAACTTATAGGTTTTTGTCATAAATGTGTTGGGCTTAAATGTGAAATTGTGAAATTTCCATAGGATGTAATTTTACAACACTACATGTTGGCCCACATAGATCACTATGAATAAGTTCCAAGGGTTTAGGCATTGAATACTCCTTTTATCTTAAATTTTACCCTTGTTTTATTCCCACATTGGAATTTCCTACAAATGATATTTGAAGGCTTTAAAATCTTTGGCATGTCCCTCACTACATGCTTATTACTATTTTTTACAATATTATCAAAGTTGATGTGTCCCATCCTTCTGTTCCATAGCCATATCTAATCTTCTTGCCCATATAACATATTTCACCTTTAATTTCACAAGGATGTAATGTTGGCAACAAAAGGGCAGACAACTGAGAGGGGGATGAATCAATTGTCACATAAATTATACTTATTAAACTTATTCTTAGATGTGATAAATAAACATGAAAGCATAAACCATCACCACATCAAAAACACACATAACACCAAGATTTTTTTACGTGGAAACCCTATTAGGGGAAAAACCATGGTGGAGGTTAATCCATGATATTATACTCTATTAAAAGTATTACAAATGGGGAATGCACATACATTTAGGCACATTGTCTAGAGTTCATTGCTCAAATACAAAAGGCTCACTGCCCAAAAGAAGACTCACTGTCTTATAGTCACATATAGACAACTGGAGTGGATGAACTATGAGATAGCATCTGCTAATGTTTGATTATAGTTCCAGTTAAGCACATTTATCACATTCTTCACATTTTTTCTGATTCTTCTCTTGAAACTTTATCAACTTTAATTTGAATCACCAATCTTTGTTCTGCTCAAGTGAAACCACACACAATTGATCTATATTCCTTCTAACTCTCGCATCATATCACATTATATATCAAAATTATATGAATAATAGATTATATATATCCACAACTAGAGATTAGAACAACTGCATGATGACTTTAACAAAATATGAAACATGTACAAACTGTCGGCCCAATCCATAAACAATTATCAATGTGATCCAAACAATGTCGGCCAAAACATAGTAAGGACCCAAAACATGTCTCAAAAATGAAACACTTTAAACAATTATGCCTTGAATATCCATAACACACTACAATCACCCTATCGTCCTTTTCTATCAGATGCCCTATTTTAGCTTTGACAGTTAACACATATCTTCAATCTGACTTCTGGTATGAGCAAGTACTGAGGTGCAGATGGGATTACTGACTAGGGTTGCCATCAATTACAACACCAAATGACTTTTTTAGTGTCTCTTTCCAACAATCTCCCCATTTGGCATTGATGGCAACACATGATGTGAAAAACACCATCAACGATACTTTCTCTTAACACTTTCTCCCCCTTAGATTTTGACTCTTTTTCTCCTTAACTCTTTCATAGTTTTTCACATGAATCTTCTCCCCCTTTGACATCAATGACAAAGATACACATTGTATTTCTTCACACAAGCTCTGAACCACATTTCTGAACATTTGACTACTCCCCCTGAGTAGCAGCAACCACAACATCAATCCATATCACAATATATGACTATGAAGTGCATGGACTGATGCAATTCAATGCATCTTAATTATGATTAGAAGGGGTAATCACTCGTAGCTTCATCTGAGATACTCAAAAGTATCCTTAAGCAAGGGCTTGGTAAAGATATCTACTTACTAGATATATATATGCTTGGTTTTTTAATGCAACACCAGATTCTTAGAAATGTTAATTGCACTTGAATTATCGCATAATATAGCAATAGGTTCGTCATACACAACTCTATTATCTTTCAACATCTGCTTCATCCACAATACATGAGCACAATTGTTAGCAGCAACAATGTATTTTGCCTCTACAGTAGATAAAGAAATGGCATTTTGCTTCTTACTTAACCATGAAATCAATTTCTTTACCAAGAAAAATGCACCACCACTAGTACTCTTTTTGTCATTCACATATCCTTCCCAATCAACATCAGTAAAGGTACTCAAAGTAAGGTCATCTTCTTTAGGATACCATAGGCCAAAATCAACTATCCCCTTCAAGTACCTAAAAATCCTCTTCACAACTGTCACATGAGATTCCTTAGGATCAGCTTGAAATCTTTCAACAATGCATACAACATTCATGATATCAGGTCTAGTTTGAGTCAAATAGAGAAATCCACCAATCATGGATCTATATCTAGTCTGATTTGTTTTAGGAGAATCATCATCTTATGTCAACTTACATCCAATCACCATAGGTGTACCAACTAGCTTTGAATCTTCCATACCAAACTTCTTTAGCAATTCTTTCACATACTTGGACTAGGATATAAAGATCCCTCTATCTAGCTGAGTAATTTGTAATCCAAGAAATAATTTCATTTCTCCAATCATAGGCATCTCAAACTCACTCTGCATCTCATCAACAAACTTCATGCCCAAACTATCATCTCCTCCAAAAATGATATCATCAACAAAGACTTCAACAGTCAAATCTTTATCATGATCAATCTTGAAATACAAATTACTATCAACAATACCTTTATGAAATCCAAGCTTCAACAAATACTTGTCCAATCTAGAATACCATGCTCTAGGGTCTTGCTTAAGTCCATACAATGCCTTCTTCAACTGGAAAACCATATCTCCTTAATCAATCAATTGAAATCCATCAAGTTACTCAATATACACTTCTTCTAGTTCACCATTTAGAAATGCTAACTTGACATCCATCTGATAAACCTTAAATTTTTTGTAAGCAACATAAGCAAGAAATAGTCTCACAGCTTCAATCCTAGCAATAGGAGAAAAATTTTCTTCAAATTCAATTCCTTCCATCTGAGAATATCCTTTACACACAAGTCTTGCTTTGTTCCTAACAACTTCACCTTGCTCATTCAGTTTGTTCCAAAAGACCCATTTAGTTCCAATTATATTTTGTCCTTAGGTCTAGGAACAAGAATCCATGTATTTTTTCTTCTCAATTTGCAGGTAGTTCTTCTTTCATTGCTTCCACCCATTGTTCATATTTGCATGCTTCATTGACACTATCAGGCTCAATCTTTGAGATCAAACAGTATTCTTTTGTAATTCTTCTCCTAGTTTGAACACCTTTGTTCTTATCACCTATAATCTAATCTTCTAAATGATTTAGTCTTACATACCTTGGAGTCTTAGGGTATTCTTGAACTTCAGGCTCTTGTGATCTCACTTATGCACTTTCACTATTTTCCTCTTGATTTTCCTGATTCACCGGAATGATTTGAACTTGATTTAGTGTTTGAGCTTTCTTTCCTTTATCTAAACTGTCATTCTGATTGTCTGAATCATATCTGCAGGTTCTAGATGGTCTAACTGTGTCTTCATCAACCTTGACATTAGCATTTTCAATTACTTTCCTCAATTTCTTATTATAGGACTGGTAGGCTTTACTTTTAGTATAATAACCAAGAAAGATTCCTTCATCACTTCTAGCATCAAAATTTCCAATATCTTCATCTCTTTTGATATATCATTTACTCCCAAAGATTTTGAAGTATCTAACAATAGGCTTATGACCAAACCACAACTCATAAGGAGTCTTACTAATATCACCTTTGACATGTACCCAGTTGAGAGTGTAAATGACAGTACTCACAGCTTCTCTCTAGTAGATATGTGGAACATTTCCTTCCAGCATCTAGTCCTAGCAGCTTCTTGAATTGTCACGTTCTTCCTTTCCACAACTCCATTTTGCTAAGGGGTCCGCCGGGTAGATAATTGTCTCTTTATCCCATGCTCTTCAAAAAAAGAACTAAACTCACCGGAAGTGAATTCACCACCTCTATCTGATCTCATAAATTTAATCTTCAAACATGTCTTTGTCTCAACCATAGCCTTAAAAATCTTGAATTTCTCTAGAGCTTTTTATTTTTCCCTTAATAAAGGGACCAACATCAATCTAGAATAATCATCAATAAGTAACATGAAATACCTATCTCCTTGTAAACTTATGACTCTAGAAGGACCACACAAGTTAGTATGCACAAGCTCCAACACTTCATTTGAACAATGTTGTTTGCTCCAGAATTAAACTCTAGTTTGCTTCCCTAATTAGCATTCCTTGCATATAGCATTAGTAGGTTCTACGAAATAGCTTCTATAAAAATTTGTTGTGCCCAAACTTTTTGCACTTATAAAATATAACATTGTAGTCTACTTGAGGGGAAAATTATTTATAGTTCCTATTTATGAACCCATAAGGACTTCTATTCTTATTCCAACCAAAATTTCTTATGTAATTCCTATGGCTATAATCTATAGCTTTATGACCAAATTGATTACACAAGAAGAAATAACCATAGAAAGAGTATTAGAACCTAGTCATGTGCATTTTCCTTGAATGAAAGGACTTTCTAAATTTTTCCTTGTTAAATTTTATAGGAATGCCTAATTTATATCGAGCTTGGCTCTCTTTCTTCTTTCTACTTCCACTTTTGAAGGCATCAACATAACTCTTTATTTTTTCCTCATTTGTCTTCTTTGGAGGCTCTTTGGGATTTTCTTTGTTGGTCATTTAAATTTCTTCATATCCAAGGCTAGTCCATATAAATGGTGACCTATGCTCATTTATAATATCATTCAATATCTTGATACTCTTTTCAAACTTGAGACTCATATTTAGCTTATTCATTATTTTCTCTAATTCTTTCATTAAGGAAACAATTTCGGATTCAAGCCTCTCATAACTTTCTTCTTTTTCCTTTAATTGAATTCTTACATCTTCCTCAATTGTTTTCCTCTTTAATTCAAACTTTCAGATTGATGATCATTTTCTTCGACTCAAGAATTTGTGACATTATTCCTTAGATTCACAATCTTCTTGAGGCTATATTTTTTCCTTCAAATTCTTTTTATTAAGTTTTTTGATTAGGACACAAATAAGTTCCTCTTCTAAATCAACTTCCCCATCCATGTTATCATTCTCTTCCCCTTTTCTTTATACCACCATGAATATAATCTCTTTTCTATCACTGGTGGAGCAAATTTCTTCAAATAAAATGCTTTCCTCCTTAGAGTAGAATCTTTTCTTGTTCTTGTAAAAGCTCTTCCTTTTCTCAAAATTTCCATGTTTGTGGCCCTTTCTATGTTGATAATGTTTTCCACCTTTCTTTATATTGTTCTCTTCTTATTCTTCACTATTTTTTAGTTTCTTCATATGTGCATTTGGCTACAAAGTGTCCTACCTTTCCACAATTAAAGAATTTAAAAGTAAAATTTCCTTTGTACTTTCTAGATCCTTTCTTTAGCTTCCTCACAAGGTGAGCTTCCTCTTTGTTTCAATCATCATTGGAACTATCACTTGGCTTGGACTCTTACTCTTAATTTTCTTTGAGGCTTTGAAGGTTGCCTCTCATTTAGAATATTTCTCCTTTTTAGTACTCATCTCATATGTAGTGATGATTACATGTAGCTCATCCATCGTTAGAGTATCTTGATCTCTCATTTCTTTCATGGCAGAGGCTTTTATATCAAATCTCAAAGGAGTAGACCTTAATACTTTATGCAAAACTATTTCATCCTCAACCTTTTCTCCAAGACCTCTAATTGTGTTAACAACATTTTCTGGACATGAAGTAGATAGGCTGCCATTTTTTCTTTTTCTTTCATTTTTAATCTGTTGAATAGTCTATTATGTGTTTTAAGATTACATTTCTTTATGTTTTTGTCTCCTTCATGAGCTTTTTGAAGTTTTTCCCATATATCTTTCATCGACACACAATGCATCACTTTGACACAATCTGATTTTAGTAATCCACACAAATTTGCATTCATGGATTTAGCATTAATTTCACTTTCCTTCTTTGCTACCAAATCCATTGGAGGAGATGATGGAGCTACATATCCATTCAGCACTAATTTCCAAATATCAAATCCAAGAGCCATTAAGTAGGTGTGCATATGCTCCAAAAATCATATTTTGTTCCATCAAACAATGGAGCTCTTTTGGAGGAGAATCCTTCTTGGAATGTCATGTATGCTCTTGTGATCTTATTTCTAGTGATTAAGCTATACTTTGAAGGAACCATCTCTGATACTAATTTATCAGCACACACTTATACTAAGAGGGGATATGAATCAGTATAAGACTATCTTTTTCTTTTTCAAATTAATAATCACAAAAAATTCAAATATAAAACATCAACAAATAAGAACACAAGATTTATGTGGAAACCCTTTCGAAAGAAAACCATGAAATAAGTACTACTTGGATCTACTGTTCAAATCCAACCACCAAAACAAATAATATTTTACATTAATTTATAGGCAAAAATCCACTAGAAACACCAATCCTTACCGCTTAAGCACCAAATCAATAAGAGACACCAATCTCCTTTAATATGAGGCACGAACCTCTACAATATGAGGTACCAAGCTCAATATGAGGAACCAACCTCTAACTCAACAAAGTATTTATCTTCATGATAATTCTCCTTCAAAAAATTTCCTTTGAATAGTCTTCTATATTATTCTCTTCACATTTGGTGTATATATGATATATCTCTTTATCTTCCACACATCCTTCTCAGAATTCCATAAACTCCTATTATATCTTCACAAAATAAGCGATCTTATGGAGAGATGTATTGTTTCATAAGGGAGAAAACTCTTCATAATTTTACACCTTTTCAAAGCAGCTTTTAATAGAAAACTTGGGTGCTCCATAAGGTGGAGCAACACCTATAAAATAATAAATTTATTCAAATTTAATTTTCCAAATTGGGGTGTCACTATAAGGGGGGTTGTCCCAAAAATACAAGGTAATATTTTATTCCTTTTAAATCCCAATGTAGACATCATAAATTGTAGGTCGACCAAAAACTAGAACAAATTAATTTATTTAAATTTAAACTCTTCAAAGTAGCAATTGCACATGAGGAGGGTCAGCCTAAGGAAGATAAAAATTCCTTAAATGGGTTGTCCATAATAAGAACCAATAATGTTATTTATTTTCACCCTTATAAAAGCAATAATTTAGGTGTAATTTCAATGTTGCAATAACTTGAATGAAGTCAGCCATGATCTCAATGGTTTTCTTCATCTCTTCTTTGACATCAATGACAACGATTTCCAACAATAGATAATTTTACAAATCACAAAGAGGTAGCTATAATATTGCAAATATGTGTAAATGAATGTCTCCTTAGCCAATTGTGTATCTTTAGGAAGACTTCCAAGTGATGAAATGTGATAGGTCTCTCTTATCTTAGGATGTTCTCTTACCACCTTTATTGGTGTGAATGTAATAATATTTGATAATTTTGAAACACTTTAATATATTATAGATGTTATTTGTAATGGTATTTCAAATGTTGTATATAGATTTAAGGAAGATTTGAGAGGGTTTATTAAGTGTGTTGAATTGTAAAATATCATATCTCATTTTCTATTTCTATGTATTATTTATATTAGGTTATTGTGACTTTGTAACCCAATATAAAGCATTGATCCTAGAAAATTCCACCCTTAATACACTTAAAAAGAACAATATCTATAACAATATTAGAGAAGTAGGAGGTAGATATTTATACATTTCATGATTTAGTAATATAACTAGGATAATATCTATGTAAAGCCTAAACAAAATCATATCCTTCAAGAATTATGTCCAGCATATCTTCATCAACATAATATAGGTTATATACTCAAAAGGTTAGTTGTTGGTCTAGTGACAATTATTGGGCCAGGTGTACATTAGATACTAAAATAGTTTGGTTACTTGTATATATATCAATTATTATTGAATCTTATTAAAGATTACCTTTGAGAGCACCCTCCTAAGTCCAACTAAGTAAAAAGTTGGGGAGAGCTTATTGACTATCATAAATTATCCTTTCATCTCTTATTCTTTTTTGATGAGCTAGTTTATCCACCATCAAGAACATCTCCCTAGACTTGAAGTATATTTTTACCTCTAGAAGTTTGAGCAATGATTTTGAGACCCAACATGATCTATCTATTGGAAACACAAGGGAAGATAACTGAGAGGGGGGGTGGATCAATTGTCACAGAAGTTATACTTATTAAAATTATTCTCAGATCTGATAGATAAACATGAAATCATAAACCATCACCACATCAGAAAAACACATAACATCAAGATTTTTTTATGTGGAAACCCTATTAGGTGAAAAACCACAGTGGAGGTTAATCCACAAGATTATACTCTGTTAAAAGTATAAGGGAATTGTAAATGGGAATGCACATGCATTCAAGCACACTGCCTAGAGCTCAATGCTCAAATAAAAAAGGCTTATTGCCCAAAGGAAGACTCATTGTCTTATAGAAACATTTGGATTACATCCAGAAGATTTTGAACTAAGAAATAGCATCTTCTAATGCCTGATTACAGTTTTGGTTAAGCACACAAACTCTTCTTCACACTTTTCTTCTTCCTTCAAAATATTAAAAAATTATTCACACGCAGCACTCGCACACCACTTGCTTCAAATAGTATAAACAATTGATCATATATATCTGCAACTAAGGATTACATCAACTGACTGTTGGCTCAACAAAATATAAAATGTGTACAAACTTTCGGCCCAAATCAATAAATAATTTATCAATACGAACCAAAAAAATTTGGCCACAACATAGTAAGGACCCAAAATAATATCCTCAAACATGAAACACCTTAAACAATTATGCCTCGAAGATCCACAACACGCTACAATAACCCTGTCAGCCATGATCATGAAAAACATGAACTCACAAAATAAAATCACCAATCGTGAGAACAATGATCAATGAAAACCAACAACATAAATAGAGCACAATATAGAAACACCCACAAGCATCATGAATCACCACAGAAGCATTTGCAACAAATCAAGTTACTAGAATCACACCATCTTCTTTTAGGAGCACCAACTAAAGCAGCAGAACAACTGCCAGAAAACAAATACTCATAACTCAATCAAATCTTCATGTGAACCTCTGAAACTTCATGTGGATAAACTAGATATATTTTTCAACAAACCCTTTAATCCACAACCTCTTATCATCAATATACTGAGCTAGCCACCATACTGAACTTCACTGCACCACTGACAACCTACAACTTATTTTATTACAATTTTCTCAATATCCTCAACATATACAACCTTAAAGACATTAATACCAATAGTGTTGACATCAATGACAACCACATATCAGAAATATCAAACAGTATCCCCCTTTGGAATTGATAGCAACACATGATGTGAAAAAAACCATCAACGATACTTTCTCTTAGCACTTTCTCCCCCTTATATTTTGACTCTTTTCTCCTTAACTCTTTCATAGTTTTTCACATGAATCTTCTCCCCCTTTGACATCAATGACAAAGATACACATTATGTTTCTCCACACAAGCTCTGAACCACATTTATGAACATCTGACTACTCCCACTGAGTAGCAGCCACCACAACATCAATCTGGATCACAAGATAAGACTATGAAATGCACAGAATAATGCAAGTGAATGCATCTTAGTTTTGATTAGGAGGGGTAATCACCCCTAGCTTCCCTCTAAGATACTCAAAATTATCCTTAGGAAAGGGCTTGGTAAAGATATATGCAATCTATTCCTCAATGGGCACATACTCCAATTTGACTTCCTTTATACTCACCTTCTCTCTCAAAAAGTGAAACTTGATAGATATATGCTTGCTTTTTAAATGCAGCACCAGATTATTAGAAATGTTAATCACACTTGAATTATCATAGAATATAGAAATAGGTTCATCATACACAACTCTAATATCTTTCAACATCTTCTTCATCCACAATACTTGAGTACAATTGTTAGCAACAACAATGTATTCTTCCTCTTTAGTAGATAAAGAAATGGCATTCTACTTCTTAGTTAACCATGAAATTAGCTTCTTCCCCAAGAAAAATGCACCACCACTAGTACTATTTCTATCATTCACATCTCCTACCCAATCAGCATTAGTAAAAGCACTCAAAGTAAGGTCATCTTCTCTAGGATACCATAGGCCAAAATCAACTGTCCCCTTCAAGTACCTAAAAATCCTCTTTACAGCTATCACATGAGATTCCTTAGGATCAGCTTGAAATCTTGCAACAATGCATACGAGATTCATGACATCAGGTCTAGTTTGAGTCAAATAGAGCAATCCACCAATCATGGACCTATATCTAGTCTGATTTGCTTTAGGAGAATCATCATCTTGTCTTAACTTACATCTGATCACCATAGGTGTACCAACTGGCTTTGAATCTTCCATACCAAACTTCTTTAGCAATTTTTTCACATACTTGGACTGTAATATAAAGATCCCTCTATCAAGCTGAATAATTTGCAATCCCAAAAAGAATTTCATTTCTCCAATCATAGACATCTCAAACTCACTTTGAATCTCATTAGAAAACTCATGCACAAACTATCATCTCCTCCAAAAATGATATCATCAACAAAAAAAAATCTTTATCATGATCAATCTTGAAATACAAATTACTATCAGCGGTACCTTTATTAAATCCAAGCTTCAACAAATACTTGTCCAATCTAGCATGCCATGCTCTTGGGGCTTGCTTAAGTCCATACAATGCTTTCTTCAACCGGAAAACCATATCCCCTTGATCAGTCAATTGAAATTCATTAGGTTGCTCAATATACACTTCTTCCAATTCACCATTTAGAAATGTTGACTTGACATCCATCTAATAAACCTTGAATTTTTTGTAAGCAGCATAAGCAAGAAATAGTCTCACAGCTTCAATCCTAGCAACAGGAGCAAAATTTCTTCAAAGTCATTTCCTTCCATCTGAGAAGATTCTTTACACACAAGTCTTGTTTTGTTTCTAACAACTTCACCTTGCTCATTCAGTTTGTTCTGAAAGACCCATTTAGTTCCAATTACATTTTTGTCCTTAGGTCTAGGAATAAGAATCCATGTATCATTCTTCTCAATTTGCAGTAGTTCTTCTTTCATTGGTTCCACCCGATGTTCATCTTTTCATGCTTTATTGACACTATTAGGCTCAGTCTTTGAGATCAAATAGTATTCTTCTGCAATTCTTCTCCTAGTTTGAACACCTTTGTTCTTATTACCAATAATTTGATCTTTTGAATGATTTAGTCTTACATACCTTGGATTATTAGGGTGTTCTTGAACTTCAGGCTCTTGTGATCTCACTTCTACACTTTCACTAGTTCATTCCTTTTGATTTTCCTGATTCACCAGAATGATCTTAACTTGGTTTGAATTATGAACTTTCTTTCCTTTATCTGAACTATCATTCTGATCATTTGAATCATATCCACAGGTTTTGGATGGTCTAACTATGTCCTCATCAACCTTGACATTATCACTTTCAATCACTTTCCTCAATCTCTTATTGTAGCACCAGTAGGCTTTACTTTTAGTAGAATAACCAAGAAAGATTCCTTCATCACTTATAGCATCAAACATTCCTATATCTTCATCTCTTTTGATATGGCATTTACTCCCAAATATTTTTAAGTATATAACAGTAGGCTTATGACCATACCATAGCCCATAAGGAGTCTTATCGGTATCACCTTTGACATGTACCCGATTAAGAGTGTAAATGACAATACTCAGCTTCTCTCTAGTAGATATGTGGAACATTTCCTTCCAACATCATAGTCCTATTAGCTTCTTGAATTGTCATGTTCTTCCGTTCCACAACTCCATTTTGTTGAGGGTTTTGTGAGGTAGATAATTGTCTCTTTATCGCATGCTCTTCACAAAAAGAATTAAACTCATTGGAAGTGAATTCACCACCTCTATCTGATCTCAAACATTTAATCTTCAGACCTGTCTCTGTCTCAACCATAGCCTTAAAAATCTTGAATTTCTCTAGAGCTTTAGATATTTCTCTTAAGAAAGTAATCCACATCAATCTAGAATAATCATCAATAAGTAGTATGAAATCCCTATCTCCTTGTAAACTTATGACTCTAGAAGGACCACACAAGTCAGTATGCACAAGCTCCAACACTTCATTTAAACAATGTTGTTTTCTCCAGAATGAAACTCTAGTTTGCTTCCCTAACTGACATTCCTTGCATATAGTATTAGTAGGTTTTATTAACTTAGGAGGATCTCTTATTTCCTAAGTAGAACTTATCTAGATAATATTTCCAAAGTTTACATGACACATTCTCCTATGCAACAACTAACTTTCATCAACTTAAGCAGTTAGACAACTTTTACCAGCAATATTTAGGTGAAAGATATTACCTTTTATTTTTGTACCAGATGCAATCATATTTTTGGAACTCTCCAATATTCTACACTTTCCATTCTTGAATTGAATATTGTATCCCTTTTCAACCATCTATCCAACACTTAAGAGATTATGCTTCAAACCTTCCACATATAGAACATCATCAATATTATGCTTACCATCAAGAGAAATGGATCCTCTGCCATGGATTACACCAGCTTTTTCATCATCAAATCTTACAACATCACCATCATACTTTTCCAAGATCACAAATTTACTTTTATCACCTATCATGTGATGAGAGCATCCACTGCCAATCACTCATTCATCCTTTTCTTCAACTCTGGTGGCTAGAGCTTTCTCCACATTTGTGCAACTAGAAAATTCATTAGGTACTAGATCATTTTCCTTGATAGAAATAAATACACATTCATCCTCACTTAAATTCCCTTTATTAGATTCATCATCTGTCACACCTTCATCAGCAACAAAATAACACTTTTTTTGGAATCTAGGTTTTTTAGGTCTTGGCTTAGGAACTCTTTCTGGAAACCTTGAGGAAAAATGACCTATCTTATTACAAGAAAAACATTTAATAGGAAATTTCCCTTTATACTTACCCTCTCCTATGGCTTCCCTCTTGACAATAAGTGCTTCAAGCTTTTCTAGTTTTCTCTCTTCTTCTTCAATCTCTCTCATTTCTTGCTCATACTTGGACATTTTTCTAGAAGAACTTTCTCCTAGATCATATCTCTTCTTATCTTTTCTAGAGATAGTAGCTTTGAACACAGATTTTTTCTTAGGAAGAGAATTACAAACTCACTTAACTCAAAAGCAGTAAGCTTACCAATCAACATGTCTCTAGTTACATTTGTCATAGTCTGGATCTCCTCAATAGCAGTAGCTTTGTGTTTGTATGTAGCAGGAAGGGATCTGAGTACTTTAGCAACAATCTTTGATTCTTCCAATGTTCCACCAGCACTCTGATACTACACACAAGTTCATTCACTCTCTGCATAAAAGAAGTGATGTTCTCATCTTCACCCATTCTCAACATTTCATATTTCCCTTTCAGGCTTTGCAGCTTAGAAATCTTCACATGGGAATCACCTTCGTACAAAGTTTCCAAATTTTTCCAGATCTCATAAGCAGTCTTCAGCTCCATTACATTTTTCATCTCAGAATCAGTTAGAGCACTCAACAATGCTTCCTTAGCCCTGATAATGTACTCGGCTTCCTTAATCTCACTTGCAGTAGAAGGACCATTATGTGGGATGATATACCTATTCTTTGTAATTGTCCAGTAATTTTCACCAATGCATCTCAAATGACATGCCATTCGAGTATTCCACGAAGAATAATTAGTTCCATCAAATCTCAAACTATCCTTCTTGTATGCCACCATCCCAGATCACCTCAAGCTATTAAACTTATTCTGAGGAACCTACTCTGATACCAATTGTTGGCAACACAAGGACAGACAATTAAGAGGGGGGTGAATCAGTTGTCACATAAATTATACTTATTAAACTTATTCTCAAATCTGATAGATAAACATGAAAGCATAAACCATCACCACATCAGAAACACACATAACATCAATATTTTTTATGTGGAAATGTTGTTAGGGGAAAAACCACGGTGGAGGTTAATCCACAAGATTATACTTTGTTAAAAGTATAAAGGAATTGTAAATGGGAATGCACATGCATTCAGGCACACTTCCTAGAGCTCACTGCTCAAATACAAAAGGCTTACTACCCAAAGGAAGACTCATTGTCTTACAGAAACATTCAGATTACATCCAGAAGATTTTGAACTATGAAAATAGCATCTTCTAATGTCTGATTACAGTTTCGATTAAGCACATAAACTCTTCTTCACACTTTTCTTCTACCTTCGAAAGATTAGAACATTATTCACATGCAGCACTCGCACACCACTTGCTTCAAATAGTATAAACAATCAATTATATATATCTGCAACTAAGAATTACATCAACTGCATGTTGGCTCAACAAAATATAAAATGTGTACAAACTGTCAGCCCAAATCAATAAATAATTTATCAATGTGAACCAAACAATGTCAGCCACAACATAGTAAGGACCCAGAATAACATCCTCAAACATGAAACACCTTAAACAATTATGCCTTGAAGATCCGCAATGCACTACAATCACCCTGTCGACCATGATCATGAAAAACATGAACTCACAAAAGAAAATCACCAATCGTGAGAACAACGATCAATGCAGACCAACAACACAGATAGAGAATGATCTAGAAACATCCACAAGAATCATGAATCACCACAAAAGAATCCGCAAAAAATAAAATTACTAGAATCGCATCATCTCCTTTTAGGAGCACCAACTAAAGCAATAGAACAACTGTCAGAACACAAATACTCATAACTTAACCAAATCTTCATGCGAACCTTTGAAACTTCATGTGTCCATAAACTATATATACTTGTTAAAAAACCCTTTAATCCAAAATCTCTTATCATCAATATACTGAGCTAGCCACCATACTAAACTTCACTGCACCACCGACAACTTGCAACTTATTTTATTACAATTTTCTCAATATCCTCGACATATACAGCCTTAAAGACATTAATGCCAATAGTATTGACATCAATGACAACCACATATCAGCAATATCCAACACTATCTAGGTCTTAAATATCATGTGATAATTAGTTCATTTATCTAATATTGATATAGGGTAGGTACATTATTGTAGGTTTCTTCTAACTTATTTATCTATCAATCTAAATCTTTGTAGTCATTTATCCATCTTTTTTACATGCAAATTATATTTTTTCATATCTAGTGCTTATATATTTCTTAAGTTTTTATTTTCATATCCACATCCACTCATCTAATCTGAAAGTATTTGTATTGCTCCTTCTAATTGTTTTTTGTGGCAATAAAAAATATTCAACTTCCAATTGGTGTTTTTATATTACTTCTATCATTATGTCCATACTCTCTTCTAATGTGACATTTTTGTGCATTAGGTCCTATTTTGCACTATTTTTTGATCTTTCACTTATCTCTAATTTAGAAAGTGGTAAAATCTTAGAAAGTGGCTCATTGTAACTACCAAAGCTACATGCTTCTTCAAATTCACATATTCTTAATTTTAATTACAGGATCACTAGCTAGCTAACTTATTGGAGTGACCAATACGTTGATTTTTTAAATTTTTCCTTCTTTGATTGCTTTGTTCCTACCAATTCATCCTTTTTTATTTGTTCTTACTTTTCTCTTTGTTCTTCATTTTCTCTCTTTTCTTATTTGTAGATATTGTCCACAATGTTTGTTTCTAATGTTGCTAGTTCTTGACTACTTAGCTTTTTTCTACCTATATCCCTTGGCTTCCTATTATTATGGCTTGTACTAACTGTTGAGGTGTAATTATTCAAAATGATAGCTATTGTGTATGCATTGAAGATGGTATTAAGATAGTTTCCTTGGAGTCCTACTAAAATTACCTAGTCTAAACTACTATATTGTAGGCTTATTGAGCTATTGCCATAGGCTCTTAACATAAATTTTGTGTATGTCTATCATTTTTAGGATTTAGGATTAAACTATCTACCTAGAGTTTTCTTTCAACTCTTTATCTTGAAGGCTTTGTAATTGGATTTTTTTTTTGGAGATAATCTAGTTTCTTAGCCACCTCATCCATATCTTTTATTTTTAATGAGATGTATACCTTACACACCTCTTCTCTTTGAGTAGTCACCTTATTTTGTATAATTATACTTTAACAAAATTTATTTAGTAATTTAATCTCTTGAATTTGAGTTAGTTATAATTAATCCCACCATTCTTATGATTATTATTTCCCTGTTAGTCATGGTCATGGCAAGATAATACTTACCCACTTCCAATGATCTACTAGCTATAGACAAGGATTTGAGTACATTTTATTCATCTAGGGTAGGTTATTTTATTTTTTTATTTTGATACTTGTTGGCTCGTTCCTTTTGATGGTAGTTTTAATGTTGATGTATCTTCTTCCTCTTATGAGATGGTTTTGTACCATACTAACCTTTTGTGTTCCTTCAATTTCTATCTTTTAGAATTTATTTGTTACTATATTGTGACTTTCTCTTTTTCTATAATAATTTGGAGAATTATTTATGTAGTTTCCTCTACTAGAGTCTCAGATAGTGAAATAATTTCTTCAATTTGGTATGGTTCTTGTTTTATTTTATTTCCCTTTTATTTTTGTGGTTTATCCTTTGAGACATTTTTTTCTTTTCGTGATGGTGTACTTCCACTAGTATACTCTAGATCTAATCTCCTCTTGCCTTCTTATTTTTTCAATTTAATGACATGCTATTTTGAAACATCCTCAACTTTTGCTAGAAAAGGAGCATGTTTTTCCTTGGCTTCTTTCATTTTTTTTTATTTTTTATCAATTTTATCCTTGGAATATTTCTTCTCCCTTTTGTCAATATACTCTTATTAGGAACCAAACCTTTATTTATTCAAATCCTTATGATGGGAGAGGGGAATTTTTTTTGTTCTTTATAATAGCTAAATGGATGATTCATATAGGATTGGTGTCACTAAGAAGGTGCATGGTTCTAAAAATTTCAAATGGATATAGTCCTTATCTACCATGAATAATATGTCATTCTCTAACTTTTTTAATTATATAGCCCAATATTTATCTTTCCAACTTCCTTTTTTAAAATTTAAAGAACAATAACTCATACCCATTCTAGAACATATTTTTTTTATAAAAATCATATATATTCTCTTTTATTTTATTTACAATGCAGGTATCTAACCTTAAAATGCATTTATATATCTTATGTAATTCAATAAAGAAATACAAGACTAAGAAAATTATTAATGGTCCATACCTAGTTCATGATGGATTTTATTTATCTTCTCAAATTTACCCTTGAGTTGATCCCTTAGTGTTTCACAAAGATTGTATTCCTTTCCATTGGTTACCAATGTAGTGTGAATACAAGTTGTTTCAGTTCAATCTTATCTTTCAATACAAAATTTTTTATAAGATACATTTCATTGCATACTTTGTACTCGTGAGACCAAATAATTGCTCATCAATTATCAAAAGGAATTATATATTTTCTACTACAATAGCTATTATGGTGAAATTAATTGTAGGATTAATAGCTTATAACTATTATAACTATTTTCTATATTCAAATGTGTTGGAGACTCCTTGGGAAATTTTATCACCTTGGACTCCATTACCAGGTCTAAATCTAGGTTATTTTTTTCCCATTTTTGTGTCAACATTGATGTGCTTAAGACCTTACCTACTTCTATGAAGGTTTGTTCTAAGTTTGGTTCCTGGATTCAACAAGTTTGTTATGAGAACGTTGTGATCTACTATCAAAGATGTGCTAAACCTGGTCACCTTATTTTGAACTCTAAGTCCACGATGAAACATGTACCCAACCCTAGTGAGCATATTGTTGATGACCTTTCTAACAGTTACCCCTTTGAATCATACACTCTTAAGATTGTTGACTCCCTAGTCAATACTGATATCCCTAAGAATGTTGATTCTGATACCCTTAAATTTGATGAATCCCTAAGCATCTCTAAGTTTGTTGCCTAGATGTACCCGGTTGTTCCTCGTGAGGATTTTTTCTCTACTAACTATGGTATGGTTCCTATTGTTCCTTCTTCAGTTGGTGACCCAAAACTTCTCGGTGTTGTAGTTGTTGGGGTACCTTTGTCAAGATCAGAATGTGCTCATTCCCTATCCAGGAGTTGGCTAAAGATGGTGAAGAGGGTGAAATCCTAAAGGAAGATGGTTTTAAAGTAACAACGTAGTCAATGATGACTCAGGGTGAAGAGGGTGAAATCCTAAATGAAGAAGCTTGTAAAGTAACAACTAAGTCAATAAAGACTGATTTTTTGGGTTTGGCTCAAGAAAAAGCAACAGAGGAGGAGTTTTGGTCAACCCCAAAGAAAAGAGCAAGAAAAGGAAATTTGATATGGGTGGGACTCTAAACCTGGTAGGAACAACTAGCGACAGACCAAGAATAGGGAGACAACAAAAGAGATAGCCATAGGTAAAAAGAGGAAATTGGAAGTCTCCTCAAAGAAAGGTCAAAAATGAAATTCTTGTCTTGGAATGTGAGGGGGCTAAACAACTCTCACAAGTAGCTAGCGCTGAAAAATTATGTGTTGGAACATAAGATTGATGTTTTGCTACTATAGGAATTCAAAATGAATAAAAAAAACTTTGAACTTATAGCTAAGTATATTTGGTTGGGTGCCCTTTTCTCATGCAGTGATGTTGAAGAGGCACTAGGTGCGCTGTCTATGATGTGGAATCCTAACAGGATCACTAGCTCTAAAATTTTCCAATGCCAAAATAGTGTGAGTGTGATGCAGGAGCATCCCCTCTCCATTTAGTTTTGGTTTAATTAGTCGATGTTTTGTTTTTGTTAAGTTATTTGGTTGTCCATTTTTGATCTATCTAAACCCTTCCTTGGTGAACTATTTTGGCCTTAGAGGCACTACATTTTCAAGAAGACATCTAGTGATTGTTTTCATCGAACTGCTAGGGAAAAAATTCTTAGGAGAAGTTACAAACCGCTAGAAGAAATTGAACCTAGCTAAAATGATTAAAGGGAAGAAGTTTGAAACTGATCAAGGGGAGAGATCAGTAGTTGGATTAAAAGATCATACTCCACACAGAGAGGGAGGTGACAGGGAGATTGGGGTAATTAGAGGTGAGGCGCCATAAATTGATCAAAAAAATATGCCAGATTTGAATGCAAGTGAGTGGTCGATGGTAGAAGAGAGAGAATAGATAAGGAAGAAGGATCGAGAAGTGAGGAAGGAATTAGAGAAAGGATGAAAATTCTTTGAAGAATAATGGTTGCTGACAAGAGGATCTAGTGTTGAGAGAACATGGGCTTTTCATGCTTGTAGATAGGCGTCTAATGATGAAAGAGAATACATGGATATTGGTGCCTTCAAATGACATAAAGACAATTAGGAGGTTGAGTGGTGCCGATCGAGGATGCATCCAAGTTGACCATTGAAGATTTCGATCGATTTGTAATGTGTAGCCCTGATGGAGGAACAGAGTGTTGAATTTAGATATGATCACAATGATTGTAACTAGTGGTTCAATTGCACAATAGATTCTTCCATTTGTTTTCCTTGTCAATGAGGAAGAACATTTTCTATTTTATTTTTCCTGACATTGTTTGTGACAGATCATTGAAGGTCGATTGTGATACAATCTGTAGTTTTTTCCTTCCTGTCGCTAACTTTGAAGGAACAAAGTTCTCATTTATTTTCTTACTTTAATCCTGAATGGATATAAGTTTGTGTGAGGTTTCCTAAACTTGAAACCTCTATGAATTGGAATTTCCCTATGGCCAGCAAGGTGTTCCATCAAGATGTCAAGTTTTCAGGTTTCTAATCGCTCATTAATGTCTACGCCCCTAACCTAAGGAATGCTATGAATTCCCTTTGGAATGATCTTACTAATTGGATAACCCATAGTAGGGGAACACATTAGCTATTGGTTGTTGACTTCAACTCTCCTTTGTATCCTTTAGAGGTGTGTGGGGGGCTAACAGACTACTCTGACAACATGTTTGACCTAGTGAATTTCTTGAGTAACACTGATCTGGTAGATATTGAAATTTTGGGTCAATCCTTCACTTGGACCAACAAGTGGTTGGGGGATGGTTTGATCCAAGTCAGGGTAGATAGATTCCTCTACTCTCACAATTGGACATCTTTTCTTAGTGCCAACTTGCTCGCCCTCCCCTGTATTATCTCTAATCATAACCCTTTGTTCTTTGTCTTGAAGGAACTCTCTGTTGTGGGACCCTTTCCCTTCTGATTTGAAATCATGTGGAATAACCATCCGGATTTCAGGAATAAATTTTCTTAATGGTGGAATATCCCTATATATGGCTCCCCCATGTTTAGGATTTTTAACAAGCTTAAACATATCAAAAATATGGTTAAGGGAAGGAACAAGAGAGTGTTCGAGGATTTTTTCCAAAAAAAAAAAAGTCTTAGTGGATAAGCTAAGGGTGACACAAAAAAAATGGAAGGGGGGATGTTAGTCTGCTGAATTGTAACTGAGAAAGAGATGATTGATTGGAATGGGAACAAATTTTAAAGAAAGAAGAGATATTCTGGAAACAAAAGTCTAGAGTTCAATGGCTGCAGGAAGGTGACTGGAATACCTATTTCTTCCATGTCTCAGCCCTAAAGCATAAGAAAAGGAATCAGCTAACAAACTTCAAAATGAGTAGGGTGTGGTGATCGAATCACCCACCCAGATTGGGCTTCTAGCATCTGAATACTTCCAACAGGATTTGTTGGCTCCTGATGAGGCTCCCAATTCTGCTTTGGATAATATGTTGTTGGACCCCCTCCCTACCATTCTAACCTAGGAAGATAATAATAGTATTATTTGTGTTGTCACTCCCAAGGAAGTCCAAACGGTTTTTTTCAGTATGGATGCCTACAAGGCGCCAAGTCTTGATGGGTTCCCCCTAGCTTTCTTTTAGATTTTTTGGGAGATTGTTAAGGAGGACTTAGTTGTGGCAGCCAAAGATTTCTTCAAAATCTGGTAAGATCCTCAAACAGTTGAACCACACTTTCATTACCCTAGTTCCCAAAGTTGTTGAACCATAGTCTATTATGGACTTCCACCCCATCATCCTATGTAATACCATTTATAAGATCTCTAAAATCTTGGTGAACCGTCTAAAGCCCCTGTTGAAAAAATTGATAAGCCCTACCCAAAAAGGCTTTGTTCTGGGTCAACATATTGTGGATGTTGCCATAACCACCCATGAAATACTACATTCCATGGATAGATGCAATAATTCCAGTATGGCCTTCAAGCTCAACATTTCAAAAGCGTATGCCAAAGTGCTATGGGAATTTATTCCCAAAGTCTTATCTAAGTTTGGCTTCGACCGAAGGGTGATTAACCTCCTGATGGAATGCATTCCCATTGTCAAGTATTTTGTCTTGGTTAATGGGGTCTCATTTGGCTTCTTCAATGCTAGGAGGGGCATTAGACAAGGTGACCCTCTCTCCCCCTATTTGTTTATCATGGTTGTGGATGTGCTGAGTAGGAACATAACCAAACTATTGTTGGAGGGCTCCATAAAGGGGGTCAAACCTGCTACTTTGTTGGAACCTACTTTTATTCAATAGTTTGTGGATGACACCATTCTATTTGGGAAGGCATCTGTGATCAAAGCCAGGAAATTGAAGAGTTTCCTTAACAATTATGTTGCTTGCTTTGACTAGTGTATAAACTACAATAAAAGTATGATATATTTCTTTAACAACACTCTTTCCCTTCAGAATTAGGTGATGGATATCTTGGGATGTGTGAGTGGCTCTCTCCCTTTGATGTATTTAGGGCTACCCCTTACTGTCAAAGAAGTTACTCCTACCTTTTGGAACACATCTTTAGAAAGGATTCAAAGGAAATTGGCAAGGTGGAAGGGTTCTATCCTCAGCCATGCTGGAAAGTTGCAACTCCTGACTGTTACCCTTCAAGGGATCCCTATCTACTTCCTTTCTATATTTAAAATTCTTAGATATATAGAAGAGAATTTTTGAAAAAATCCAAAGGAACTTATGGTCTGGGATTGAGGAGAAAAAGAAGTTAGCCCTGGTTAGCTAGGACAAATTTTTCTTACCTAAATCTTTTGGCAGGCTTAGGATCAAGAATTTCCAAAGTACCAATAAATCTTTTCTTGCCAAGGTTGGATGGCATAAATTAAGGAACAAAAAGGACTAGTGTAAGATTATGAATGCTAAGTATCTTGGCAATAGACCTATGATTAAATTCCTTTCAGATGATCACCCTACCAGTTCACTCGCCTAGAATAACATTTCTAGGATGAAGAGGTTGCTCACTTTTGGGATGAAATGGAAACTTGGGAATGGTAGTTGCATCATATTTTGGGAGGACCCTTGGTTGCTTGATTCCCCTCTATCGTACTCTAGTTTTAGGAACCTTATGAGACCTACACAACTATTCTTTGGTATGTATGTGAGTGACTACTTTCATGGCCAACTAGGTGCTAGGAAATAGAAAGAAATTGATCTACATTGCCCCCTATCTCCAAAGTTGAAATTGTTGGCCAAGTCCTTATAATACTTTCTCTCCCTGACTAGACTACATTTATCCAACTTTGAGGATGAGTTCTTTTGGGTTAAATATTGGGTGGGAAACCTTTCTGTCAAAATAGCTCACATTTTGTTGTTGGTCTAGGGTGATCATAGCAGACATTGGAGACAGGTTTGGAAAAGACACATGATTCCTACAATCAATTTCTTCTAGTGGACGACCTATCATAACAAGATCCTAACTCAAGATAACTTGAGGAAAAGGGGATTTCAGATCTCAAATAGGTGTTTTTTATGTAAAAGAAACAAAGAGTCTATTGATCATTTATTATTGCATCATTTGTTTGTTGTTGAAGTTTTGGATTTGGATTTTGGAAAAATGGGGACCCATTGGACTATGTGTGGGGACATCAAATCCTTCATTGAGGCCTAGTTTGGTCCCTTCCAATATCCTATCCTTGGAGAGATCTAGAACCAAATCCCCCCATCATTTTCTAGTGCTTGTGGAAAGAGAGGAATAACCGAATTTTTAGAGATATTGAGATGAGTCCTAAGGATGATTTTGGCATTGGTCCAAGGCTTATTTCTGAAAATGTTTCAACTTAAACTAGGAAAATCCCAAACAAAGCACCTATAGGGTGGGAGATTAAGATGGTTAAATTCTAGAACATGAAGTTGGAGATCAACTCCTTTGATAACTCTAAGGCCCAAGCTAGACATAACACAATTTGGAAACCCCCGGATAGGGGGTGGGAAAAACTCAATTTTTATGGGGTAGCCAAGGGAAACCCTGGTAGGGCTAGCATTGGGGGTATTATAAGAGATTTCAGGGGTAAATTTGTGGTATGTGGAAGTTACAACATTGTTAATGGGAATCTAGTTAGTTGTTACTTTGGGGATAAAGAAACTCCATACAGAAGGGGGTTCTATGTCTATGATTAAATCAATCAAATTGGGTAGGTTATTAGGATGTAATACCAAAGATATCCTATTATACATAAATCACCTGGTCTTGAAGCTTGATTTGAAGATCTTGTCTCACACCTTTCATGAGGGTAATAAAGTTGTTGATGCTCTGGCTAATCTAGGTTCCTCTTGGAGTATTTCCAAATTTCAGAGGATTCTTGGGAGTTTAGTTTCAAAAATACTAGGTATCATCTTTAAGGAACATGTTACCATTGTCATCCATGATGATAACTAAATATGCTATTTTAAAGGCTTTCTAGGTTGTCCATGTAGTTGTACTTTGAGTGATGCGGACAAAGAATATTGATGAGGTGTTAAATATGAGGTATCATTTGAGGAGTTGGATGAAGAAGGTGGATAAAAAGCTAATTATGAGAGGTGATGGGAAGTACCTTGGGTTAACGTTTAAGTTTGGTTGGGTCAGGTGCAACTTTAATGAGCGGTCTTGTCACAAGCTTAGCATATCTTTACAGATATTCAGATTCAATTCTTCATTCCATCGGGCCTCTCATTTCAATGTGACTTCTTCATGTCATGTGTATTTTATTTTGAGTCCCCTCAACATTACTAAAAGATTTCATAGAATAAAGGATTTGTACTTAGGGTTTTCTATACTTGGCCCCACAGCCTCTTGGCATTGGTACTTGTGCATGTGCAATTTGAATGGAAAAATAATTTCTTGCAACCTGAGCCTTTGGTGTCCAAGAATTTTTAATTATGGGCCTGCACAGATATCCTCCTTAGATATTACATCTAGTGTGTGTAATATTTTGGTTGCCTTTATCACTCGTTATTATTTTGGCTGGAATAATAACAGTGTTTTAGAAGTGATTTTTCACATTGACGACCATTTTAATTTCCTTCTCTCACATGGTTGTTGGTATCTCAAAGTGAAGTGTGTCAAAATGGGAGGTCATAGGGTGAGGATTGAGCCAGATAATTGTGAGGAATTCTGAAAGGATCCCATGGTGTGGCATATTTGTGTTGAAGGTGGGTTGGCATCATTGATGGAGTGCTTAATGGGACATGATGTGAGGATTTCAGCTCAATTTGTGAGCTCTTGGAAAGATAGGAGGGTCATGATGGGGGGTATCTCTTTCAAGGTTAATGAGGAATTCATTGCTCAGGTGATGGTGCTTTCATGCAGCGATAAGAAGTACAAAAAACACACCAAGACCCAGGATAATGAAAGTCTCAATGCTTTCTTCAAAGACAATAAAAAACCGGTCAAGTCTCAGTCGAGTTTTGAAAGGGAAGCACTCCCTCGCCCTTGGGACCAGGTTTTCTGAGCTATTATGAAATATGTGACTTTAGAAGGTAGGCTAGGGTTTTCTACTATTAACATCTTCCTCTTCTCAATCATCTTCGTCATAAAATGTTGTTAAGTTTCCCTTTCTTCTTGCTAACTAATTTGGAGAATTTTGTTAAGATATGTTTGGAAATTGCTTCCCAAAACCTTGATGAAACGCCCCCTACTGCTCCACCAAGGCCTCATCTTGAGGCTTTATCACTTCCATTTAGCTATTTTTTCACCCAAACCTATATCTACTATTTATATCGAGGAGCTTGAACCCCCTAACCAACCCATTGTGAATCCCTCCTTGGCTGAGTCTACGGGCCCTAAAAGGAAAACCCCTCTAGTTGACACTGAAACTCTGAATACCCCTAATCCTAAACCCCCTGCAAAAAAAGAAGAAGAGTAGAGCGGGGATAGCTTCATCCAAAGTGGTTGTTGGGATCTGCAAGCACAAAATTTCTTCCTGCAAGACGAAAAGCAAACAACTTGCAAGGAAAAAAGGTAAGGAAGAGAGTAAATTCCAGGTGGAGTTGTTAACCACAACTAGTGAAGGGAAGGAAAATGTGGGTAAATATTCTAAGGGAGACACTGTAGTGGCTACTACTATGGATATGAGAATGGAGAATACTAGCATCAAGAGATCCCATGGATTGGTGAAAAACAAAAATGAGGTTCCTGTGAATGATATTTCAAGTGATGAGGAGAAAATTGATAGCAAAGGAAAGAGTAAGAAAGAAGCTACAGAGGAGGAGGAATTTGTGGAGGGACCTAGTCACTTTTCTAACTTCTCCAGGATGATTCGATGACCCACTCCTCGTACCCTAGGGCTATGGAGAAGGATAATGCTAAGACTATGGACAAGGAGGAGGATTATAGCAAGTTGTTGGAGTGCATGGATAAACTTGAAAGTAAATTTTCTAGGTTGACTCAGTTCACCATTAAAATTATCCACCATTCTATCGGTACCCTTTCTACTATGCTCAAGGAAGAAGTGGACAAGAAGACTATGGAGGAGGGCCCCAACTAGGTTTGAGAGGATGTTTTAAACCTCCTCATATAGAAATGGGAGGGTATAGAAAATTAGTCTATTGTATCTGTGTTTTGTTTTGTCGTTGGGTCTTCATGTGTCAGTTGTTGGTTTACTGTTTCTATGTCTTGTTGTTTTGGTGGTCTCTATTTTAATGTTCTGGACTTGATCTTTTTTGGCCATTTGGGTTTGTAGAGTAAAGGGTACTGCACCCTGTAAATGCAGCTTAATATATCAAAAACTATTTTAAAGTAGAATATATTATACATCTTTTCTTATTTCTTCTTAATGTTAAATAATCCTAAATGATCATGTAATATGTTATTTTATGTATATGTTCATTCCTTTTTCTAACAAGTACAAGGTCCTAAGAAGATAATAATAATCTAGAGTTAGAACATGATAGTCATAGTATTTTTAAGACTTCTAAATTTTCCTATGATACTACAATTATCTATAAAATTAAACAAAACTAGATCTAGAATCACCTAACCAACTTCAAAATGTGGGGAGTGATGGAGAAAATAATGCATATCACTAATGGGAAATATCTAGTTCTATTCCTAGATATTTGGAAAGAATAACTATAATAAAATACCTTCAAATTGCATATTTTGTACGATGCTAGCTATAAAGAATTCTTTTAATTTCCTTTTTTTAGAATGATAGCACATGCACTCTAATTCAAAGGAATTGATTACTCTAGATATTTACATAACTAAAGTAGGTAAACCTTTATTTTTCTGCATATGATTAATGAAATAATTCAAGTTAAAACTAAAGTATAATTGTATGATGCCTAGAATCAAGGTGATGCTCCAAATTAGAACTAAAACTATTTTATGTTAGGAAATAAATTTAATAATAATACATTAATATTAAAAATATGCAGGACAACTGAGAGGGGCGGTGAATCAGTTGTCACAGAACCCAAATTTAAAAACTTCAACACATCAATTCCATAACCACATTATATGTCATTAAGCATGAGCATGAAATAGAGATAACAAAAAGTAATTCAACACAACAAACACTATATTTTACGTGGAAAACCCGAGGGAAAAACCATAGTGAGGATCAATTCACAGTACAAAGTAGTTTTAAACTGAAAATAAAAGGCTCACTGCCTAGGGATCACTGCCCTGAAAGGACTCACTATCCAAGTACAAAAGCTCACTGCTTACAAGAGAGGCTCATTGCCTACAAAAAGATTGACAAAAAAAAATTGGGCTTTACAACCAAAATGAACTGAGAATTGTGCACCTAACAAGTGTTGATGCAGTTCCAGTGATGCTCAATAGACTGATTCAACACACTTCATCCTCTTCACTCACTACCAACTGCTTTATTAACTTTACATATGCATACTTCTATTTGTCTGTCTCTATCTCACTTCTTCACTCTAAAACTATCCAACATATTCATTTATATACCTAATCTTTCCCGCAAGCATCAATTAGGTCAGCCTAATTAGATGCATTTCATATTTACCAAAATTACCAACCGTCATCTCCAATCGTTCACAACATATTTCAAGAAGGTAATTCAAATCTCCAACACACTACCTTATGTTGGAAAGGACCCAAAATAGGTCGCACATATATCCATATAGAAAAAATTAATTCACCACATCATAATTACCCCAAGAAGTCAGCTAGGAATAGACTTCAATGCAGAAAACAAAACAAAAAAGACATTTTGTATGAGCACCGGATATGTGAGATCTTGAGAGTACGTGCTCCTGATGCCTACAAACCATTCCCAAAAACCACAAGTTCCAACAACTAATTGCTTGAAAATGCGGACAAGAATACTGAAGAGTGTAGCCCGAATACCAGTTCAGATATCGGACCAAAATACTGGATCAAGCAATTCCTTTGCAGTCATAACATGGTGACATCAATGACAACACAAAACTATAGAGATATTCAATATTCTTCATTTTTCCAACAATCTCCCCCTTTTTCATTGATGGAAACATGTAAAAACTTCTCCTTCAAACTCTCCCCATACTCTAATTCTCTCCATACTCTAATTCTATCCCCCTTTGACATCAATGGTAAAGGGTCACTGATACATTTTGGTATTTTTTTCGACGACAGGTCATCGGAATTCTGATGGCTGTTCATCGTTGTTATTGCGTCAGAATTTTGACAGCATTTGAAACGTCAAAATTCTGACCCAACATTGTTGGAATTCCGACGACCCGTTGTCGAAAAAAATACCAAAATGTATCAGTGGGTGGCCAAAAATGATATAAACAAGGGTTTAGCATGATGACATCAAAAGAAATTTAAATTCATCAAAAAAATTTAACCATCTAAAAATTTCAGACATCAAATCACTTAACTTATTTTCCTTCCTCTTCTCCTTCTCCACAGCAAAAGCAACAAAAATTTAACACTTCAGGATTCAAGTAAAAATGAGACTCTTCACCTAAAACACTTTCTTGTATATTTCCTCAAGAACTGGATGCAATTTCTTCTAGTTAAAAGTAGTTGAATCCATTCTTGTGCAAATGCTTTCCAATAAACCCAACAGAGTAAAAGACGATGACCAATATGAACTCTGTCTCTCAACATCTTTTGCGCCAGTAAGTATTCTGAAAAGATGTTCTAACCAGACCTCAAAAATCTCCTTAAGAAACCAGAAGGTTTTCACTACATCATCTCTTTGTCTTTGTACAACTACTAGTTCAACTTCTAGTTCACCAACTCTCAATCTTTTCTTTCCTTATTTGTCTTCAAAGATGTAAAAGTTATTTCCAATATTGTTCACTTCAAATTCAATTGCTTCAATTTTACTTCTGAAATTATCCACTGCAACAAGCCACCAAAGACAATACTTGTAAATACCAGATATTTCTTTAATGCATTTCTTTGTTTCCACAATCAGTTCAGATAATCTCCCTTTAGCTTTAAAACACCTCTTTTCTACCAAAGCTTCAAGCAACATCCTTTCTTCAACAATCTCAACTAGATTTTCTGGCAAGGAATCAAAAACATCGGATATTCTAATACCTTTCTAAAGTAGATATTCTACCAAAGCATCATCAATCTTAATTCTATCAATAGGAGAGGATGCACTCCATAATTCACCAATCTTCTTCATCTTCCCTTTGACTATCATAGACCGGATGTCATCAGAGGATACTTTCTCATTTTGTTCTGAAATTTCAATGATATCTCCAGTTATAACTTTCTTCCTCTTCGATTCTGGAGGGGATTCACCAATGACAATCTCCAATTCCCTTTTTCTGGAGGAGGATCTGCTTCAAATTGACTCAAAGCAGATATACTAGAGCAAATATTTGTTTTCAAGGATGTGAAATAATATTTACACATAATTGCATTATCTACCAACACTCCCAGATATTTGTAGACATGTTTTCCAATAGGAATCCTAGATTCCCATACCACATTATCCTTTCTCAATAGGGAACACAAAAAGTAAAACACCAAGAACACCAGCAGGGATCCGAAATGAAAGGGATAACCCTCAAACACCGACATATGAACATTTTTAGAAAGATTCTCAAGCAACAAGCTACACAAATCAAATTTTATGTTCTCCTTAACCATCATATGTACAATATAAACAAAAATAGCCAATGTGGAACCTTTACAATTTTTGAAATAGATTTTGTAAGAAATGTCATATGTAACATACCTTATAGTCAAATCCTTGAGAGTATTTATCAATAAATCTCGTGGGTCTTTGCTAATGCTAGTCAATTCCTCCACATCTTTGTACTTTACATTTTTCTTTCCAAGAAGATCCTTAATACTGCATAAGCTAGTAATTTCCTTGATCGCTTCCTTCATAACCAAGTAGGGTTTGTCCAATACAGTACTTCCATCCTTGAAACGATTCAATAAGAACAAAATAAAATATTTTTTGACAACCCACAAAAATTAACTCCACAAATCCATACCTAGGGTTTTGATTATCTTCAATTCATTTTCATTCAGCCCTAGCTCCATTTCTTTCATCTTTCTATGATCAAATTCATCTAATTCAACTCCTTTCAGCTTCAGAGGGATGACATCACTTGATTCTGTGTCCATCTCTATGCTTTCTTTAATTCATTAATCGAAACTTCTTCATTTTTATTTCTTCCCTTTTTTGCAAATAGAGAAATGAATTCCAAAATATGTGAGTCAATTTCTTTGAAATCCCTTCAAAATTGCTTCACGCTTGCTTCAAGAACACTCTAGAATTCCTTCCAAGTTCTCCAAATACATAATTATCTAAGAAGCTTCACAAATTTTTAACTTAAATACCATTGATTTTTCCCTAAACGTATTAAATGCGACAAACATCAAAAAGTTGCTAAAAATATTCTTCTTAACACAAAAAACCCTAATTCAGTTCAAAAATCATCATGACAACGTGTTTTCTTCTAGTTCTTTTCCGTAACCTCTGATTCTCCATTCTTTGCATCTCATCCTCATGCCAGCCTCTGACACTCCATTTTTCTAGGGGTTTTTTGTAATTTTATGATAATGCTTCCCCTAAGACCATGCTAGATGTAATTCACAGAGGATTCATTTGTACCGAAAGAGGGCACAAATGCATCAATAGCTTTAGGTTTTTCTTCCTCTTTCTTCTTCCATATCTTATTCATCTCTTGCTTCATTTCTTCTTTGTCGACCTTCTTTACCAGATCATTCTTGTCTACTAGAGTGGACTTCTTTCCTTCCTTGCTTCTGCAAACTTTTGAAACATGTCTTGGTTTATTACAATTATAACATATGACATTTTTCTGATAACACTAGCCTCCATTTCCTCTCAATCTACATTGATTCGCTCTATGTCCAAATTTGTTACAAGTGTAACAATAGCCATTAAAGAATTGATTCATTCTTCCTTCATTAAATTTGTTCCTTATTACTTGACTTACCATTCTCACCTGAGATCTACATTGAGTAGCCTTATTTCCAACCTTCTTAGATTCAAAGCATTGTCTAGTGAAGGGAATAGAGAACTAATTATTCCTGCTTCTACATTATGTTGCTTTGTTACCATATTTATTACAAAAGAAACAAATACCATTAAAAGAGGGATACCTTTAGGCTATCCTCATAGGTGATTTCCTTGTAAAATTTCTTGAATTTCTCTTATGCTTTCCTTTGTCCTAAATTCTTTGATTGTCCTTAGAACTTTCACCTACATCATTTCCTAAACCAGCATTGTCTTTATTTGATTTTTTTCCAACAACCAATTCTCCAAGCTTATCAAAACTTGATTTGAAATTATTTTCACATTGCTTTTCCTTTTCCAATTCAATTCTCAAGTTTACCACCTCCTGTTCAAGTTTAGAACATTCATCATATTTTTTATGCACCATTGTATTCACACATTCTTCAATTCTCTTAATTTCTTCTATTTTATCTTTCAATCCAATTATCTCTTGTCTCAACTGCTCACTCACTTCTCTATGCATTTCTTTGAATTTCTTTAATTGTTCTTTTAGCTTCCAGACACATTCATCAGCTTCATCTAAATTCTCCTTCAGATCTATGTTTTCAGTTTTCACTCTATCAAGATCCTTAAGTGCAGTTTGAGGTTCTTCTTTATCATCCATCTGATCAGTCATTAGGATCCTCCTTAAGTGATTAAGCTCTACACCAAGGAACCAAAGCTCTGATACCAATTGTTAAAAATATGCAAGACAACTGAGAGGGGGGGTGAATCAGTTGTCACAAAACCCAAATTTAAAAACTTCAACACATATCAATTCCATAACCACATTATCTATCATTAAGCATGAGCATGAAATAGAGATAACATAAAGTAATTCAACACGACAAACACCAAATTTTACGTGGAAAACCCAAGGAGGGAAAAACCACGGTGAGGATCAACTCACAGTATAAAGTAGTTTTAAACTAAAAATAAAAGGCTCACTGCCCTGAAAGGACTCACTGTCTGAGTACAAAAGCTCACTGCCTAAAAAAATTTGATAAAACAAAATTGGTCTTTGCAACCAAAATGAATTGAGAATTGTGCACCTAACAAGTGTTGATGTAGTTCCAGTGATGCTCAATAGACTGATTAAACACACTTCATTTTCGCTCACTACCAACTACTTTATTAACTTTGCATATGCATACTTCTATTTGTCTGTCTCTATCTCACTTATGTGCTCTAAAACTGTCCAACATATTCATTTATATACCCGATCTTTCCCACAAGCATCAATTAGGTCAGCCTAATTAGATGCATTTCATATTTACCAAAATCACCAACCGTCGGCTCCAATCATTCACAACATATTTCAAGAAGGTAATTCAAATCTCCAACATGCTACCTTGTGTCAGAAAGGACCTAAAATAGGTCACACATATATCCGCATAGAAAAAATTAATTCACCACATAATAATTACCCTAAGAAGTCATCTAGGAATAGACTTCAATGCAAAAAACAAAACAAAATTAACATTTTGTATAAGCATCAGATATGTGAGATCTTGAGAGTACGTTCTCTTGATGCATACAAACCATTCCCCAAAACTACAAGCGCCAACAACTAACTACTTGAAAATGTGGACAAGAATACCAGAGAGTGTAGCTCGAATACCAGTTCAGATACCGGACCAAAATATTGGAACAAGCACTGCCTTTGCAATAATAACATGGTGACATCAATGACAACACAAAACTGTAGATATAGTCAATATTCTTCACTTTTCCAACAATTAATACCTAATTTGTAATATTGAAGTCTTAAAAAAGTTTTAAAAAAAATTAAATAGTTCCTCAATCTACAGTCAAGAGTTAGCCAACATGTAGAAGAAATACAAAATAGAGAATAGCCTAATTTTTAGTATAGAGAAAGAATGTGTAATATAGTTACATTATCCTTCAAATAAAAATTAAGCTATTTGAAACATATGTAGACTGAAGGTATTGATCCTAAAGGGATTAGGTCCCACTCTGTCTAAAAACTAGTAATCACGAGCCTTTCAAGAAATAAAAGTTAAGAAAATTGAGAATTAAAAACTAGAAATGGTGATCCTTTTCAAAAATAAAAAATAAAGGATTGAAAAATAAAATGGAAATCCTTTTAAGAAGATAGACTAAAAAATAAAAAATGGTAGTTATTATTCAAAAATTAAATGAATTCGGTATAGATTAATAAATGGTATGGTTTTTTAAGGCTCTAAAATTGTATGGTTATGTAGGAGTGTTGGCATAATTAGAAGTACATTGTTAGAGTAAATAGGTAATAACCTAGTAATTAATTATTAGATCCCCTTTTACTTTATTTCACTCAAGATAAACTTAGGAGTGATTTTCTTTTTGTTGGTCATGTTGTCTCATAGCATAGTATGAGGGCATTTGTCATGATCTACTATAATCCTCACCTAGTGTTTGTTCTAGGGTTTTCTATTTCCTTTGAACATAAGGATGCATTTTTTATAGTAATTCATTTAGGAAACTTTTGGAATCAATATAATTCTCAAGTTGAATATAAAATCCATCTTTATTTTCTCTCTATTGTAATAGGTTTTTTTATTGAAGGTGATTTATAGGAGCTATGGGGTTCACTATCAACTCCAACATGTTATGAAAGAACAAAATCTATAAATTCTTGTCCAAATTTTAAGAGATATATCCTTGGAAAAGATTGGTGCATCCTAGAGCCAAACAAATCTCGCCATTATATCTAGAATTCTCCAAAACTCTAAGATCAACTATCAATTTGTTGAAATTTGAGTAGGAAAATCTTGGGTGATTTTTTTAGAGGGAACATTTTTTAAAGTTAAAATCATAAAAAAATTATATATGAATATAGATATGTACTAATTATTCACCACCATACTATGTCTATGTACGCTAGAATAGAAATCTATGCACCTACATAATTTTCTAATAGCTGGCACAAAATAGTGGTGACCTTTTACATTTACAACATCTAGTTTATCCTAAGTGGTTCTACATATATTATTAGTGTTTGACTTGATTTTATGGTTTCTAGCATCATCCAGTATCATTTTTTCATCACTACTCCCTCATTTTCTTCATTCCACCCATGCCCTTCCACAGTCAACTCTCACTGCCCCTGCACTACTCCAGCCACACAATGCACTAGCTAATGGTTGTATTATTGATCATGTGCTAGAAGACTTGTTGAACCCCATACACCTAGCTTTCAATCCACCATAGGATTGAGATCCTTTCTTATAATCCCCAACTTTCCTTACAAATGAAATTGGACAATGTAATTTGGGTATATCTTGGGCATACAAACTTGGATTTTGGAAAACAATATATCAAAAGAAAGATGGTTCTACGACCTATCAAGTGGTGCTATTAATTTTTCTAGATTATTATATATTAGTAAAATTTATTGCTAGTTGAATCTACATCTTGTTTTTTTCACTCGTAGGCTCATAACTTTTGACTCAGAGCTCTATTTTTTGTGATTCTTGTAGCGTTGGAAAGTTTGTTTATCCATCTACACAATGATTAGACATAATTTTTTAGAATATTTACCAATTAACTTATATTTTCATTTGAAATCATTTTTTTCCTTTTGGTTATTTTATTTTAAAATGTGCAAAGGTGTTTAATTTTTTTCCAGAACAAGGTGGTACTTTTTTTATATTGTGAGGGTTTTTATTGTTGTTTCTCTTTCAATTTCTATATATTTTTAAAAAAATCATGGATACAACTTAAATATTTCCACTCATTCCATACAATTACTATGGGTGGGAAAAACAAATGAAGACCCATATAAAAAACAAGGGTTGTATAGAGTGACCATGGGTATAGAACTTGAACCAACAACAGTTGAAAAGAGAAAATGGTATAATCAATATGATGATCCTTTTGGGAAATTATGCATTTTATGTCTCTTGATATTCTCTTTCATTTTGAGTCTTGCACTACACCCAATTAGATTTGGACTCAATTGGAGTCCTTTTTTGGGTAGATTGCATTTTGAGATTTTTAGTTGGACAATGAACTTATTGGTCTAAATCCTATAGATTTTGATAGCATATAGGACTTCTTCACCAAAATCAAGTCTCTTAGATTGCAATTGTCTCAGTATGGTATCGAGAAACATGACTACCAATTTATTATTTCCATTATTTCCAAGCTTGGTCTTGATTATTTAGTTTTTTTTCTACCTTTGATGCTACTAGAGATGTTCTTGGTAATATATTTAAAATTTCTTCAATTGATTCTCTTTCTACATCACTCACTGAGTAGGAAAAGTTGGAATAAATAGGCACATTGAAGTCTTACAAACCACGGGTTCTTATTGCATCATAAGGCACCAAAGATCCAAAGGCTTCAAATAGATATGGAAAGAAATAGAAATAAAAGGATTCCAAGATAAATGAGAAATCAAATGAATAACATTCACATGATATCTTTGAGTCCTATCTCTTTTCTAAGGTGGAATCATCTAAGAATAATAGACCATAAATATGCATATTGAAAAAATTTGAGATATGATGAGCATGAGTGTTGTGTTAAATAGATTAATGAGTTGAAACACCTACAAATCAATCATATTTAGTTGTCTTCATTTATTCCATTTGGTACATCCTCTTCTACCACATCATCACTTGCACAATTTGGTTCAACTAGTGTGAAAAGTAGAGTAGACAATATAAAAGGTCATGCACTCTTTCCATCCACTTGAATTTGATCTAACCAATGGATTCTTGATTCAGGAGCCTCACATCATATGGATTCATCTTTGGGTATGTTCTCTTCATATGAGCCTTGCAATTAACCACTCATAATGATGGAGAACACTTATATGATTAATTGTGAGAAAGGATCTATTGATATTGATGAATCCACATTTCATGATGTAATATGTGTTCCTTCACTATCCTTCAATCTCATTTCCATCTATCAAATTTCACACATTGGAGCAAGGAAGATAGTTGAGATCACACCTAATTCAATTGTTACCAAAGACTTGTAGAGTGGAGATATTCTTATAGTTGGAATAGTTTAGCATGTCTCTCAATTGTATTCCTTCTCACACTTTGGTCTTAATGATATTGTTATACCATTGATTGATTTACAATCTCATGCATTTAGAGTGGATCAAATATCCAAGGAGAATTTCAGTCACTTGAACCTATGTGTACTTCCATCTACCATGGTTCACAACACTTGGTTTGAGCTTCCACCTCCTCCAACTCTTGCATATGTAGAAATTAATTTAGTTCATCAAGATGCTACTTGCAATTTCAACATTGTGGGATGATTTATTGCCAAACATTTTAGCATTCTTTGTTGAGTCTCACATTGTAGATATTGGGGACATGATTTAGGATATTCAATTCCTCTTTGATGATAGTTGTAGACACTTAAAATTGTCCTGGCTGATATTAGACATCTGAATTGGATTACTAACACCATTTTCATCATAAAACACTTCTTTTCAACCGTTTAATTAAATAATCTTCATTATTTAATTAAATTCGTTAGTTTCTCTTATTAATCAAATAATCAATATTATTTGGCTAATTCATCCCCTTCCACACTAATTTTCATCTTATTTAATTAGGTAATGTGAATTATTTAATTAAATTGCTTATGTCTTCTCATTTAATCAAATAATCTTAATTATTTAGTTAAATGTCATTAAAACCCCTATTATTAAATAAGTTAATTATTTAATGAAACTCCTAATTTCATACATCTTGCAAAATTAAAAAATTGTATTAATTATCTAAATAACTAATTTCTCTCACCCTCCCACTTGCAAGGGAATATTCCCCTAGAATATTCCTCCATTTGAACTCCTCCAAAATGGAATATTCTTGTAACAAATAACATCCTAACAACTTCCTATTTTTTAGGAAGTGTGCTTCTTTGAATCAATGAGAACCATTGATTAAATCCTTGATCCTTGTCAACTTGCATTCTCATCCATTAATGAGAATCCTTGATCCATGCCTTCACCTCTCATTGCTTCTCATCCATTGATTGATCAAATCAATCTTGACCATTGATTCACCATTTTCTCCTATAAATACTCCTCATTTCTATTAGAAAAGGATCCACTTCCATTTTATCAAAGTTATGTTGCACATTTGAATGCTCAATTTCATCCATCTTGCATCAATTTTAGCTTTTCACCCAATTTAGCTAGTTTTCATCAAAGGCACCCATATTTGAGCTTGTTTCATCAAAGGGATTGGGAAAGGGCTAACATTCCACATCAATGCAGCACCAATCCCCAAATGGGATGAGGTTTGAGGCATTTAACTGGGTTCCTTTATGTATTTCTTAATAGTTTATGCTTAAATGGCTTCTTTGTTCTATGTTTTCAAGTATTTCATTGGGAGTATAGCTTAACTAGTTAGGTATTGCTTAGAATCTATTGGATCTTGTGTGTTTAGCTTGTGTTATGATTATACTCACATTTTGGTGCTATAAGGAGGGCATAACTAACCAAATTTGACAATTTTTTCTTGAGTTTCTCGTGATTTGCAGGTTGCAGGCAAGGTGACGCTATTGTAGTTTACTAGAGCGAAACTTTTGCGGAAAAGTGGCGCTTTTGATATACAATGTCACTTTTGATTTATAGCGGCACTTTTGTTTTATGGCAGTGCTTTTTATTTTTCTGACAAAGAGGTTTTTTTGATATTGCGGTACTTTTGACCTCTCTAATTTTTTCACAGGTTCAACAAAGAGGCACTTTTGAAATTCACCAGAGTGACATTTTTTCTATATAGTGGTGCTTTTTCTATCTGACAAAGAGGAGATTTTGTGGCACAATGATGCTTTTACAAGGTAAAATAGAGAGCTAGATTTTTTATGTTTTCTTTTAATTTTCAAATTAATCCACTCTTTGGTCATTTACTAACTTTTGGTTTTTTTTGTAAGGCTAACTATGTTGTAGGTTTGGAGAGGAGAAAAATATTGAAGTAAAGGAGCAAAGTATCACTTGATCTATATTGTAAAATTGTTTTCAAACACTTATGGGATGATATAACCCATTATATGTTTCTTTATTTCATATTTTAGGACAACTAGCTTGCAATTGGCTTTAAAATTTACAATGCTATGATCTTTCAAAGTTGGTTAAAATTGAACCCATACATCCTCACCATTGCAATGTTGGTTTAAAATTGAACAAACACAAATTCATACTTCATTTTGGTGATATTAAAATGAATTCATTGTTGCCTTGGAGGATTTAAAAAGAATGATTGTATGTTGTGCTTGTCATGCTTGTGTGAACTTTTAGTGCATATCCACTCTCCTTGTGCTTTGTGCAATCTTGGGTGAGGAGAAACACTTTAAATTTACAAACTTTTTTGGTCACCCCAAGAACTTTATATGTATCCTCTCCCCTTGCACTTCATGTGATCTTGGGTGAAGAGAAATGGCATTTTTCTTATCTTTTTTAGATAAGGTTCTACTAATGAGATACATCCCACAACGGAGAACTCATATAAGCGACTCTAAAAGCACATTTACTAATGCGCTATATAAAATTTGCAAAATCGAAAGAAAGTATCTTATATCGAGGGCGTGGTAACATGATAATGCCTCATCCTTTTCCAAATGTAATGAGTTGGGTAGGAATGGATAAAGCTTTAAGTAGATTACATATGGTTTATACCCCCTGTGTTTACGGTGTCACTAAAAACCTTTTCTAGAGGCCAACAAATTTTTCTAAAAGATTCTTTGAGGTAGTGCATTGGAATAGCATTGTTTCGAGAAGTTACTTACCACATCTGGTTTATAGTTGATGCATAAAGCTTAAGAGTTAATTCTCTTGTACAAAGCTAGGTGTGTCAAGATGGTACATTTTCTTGACATGGCCTATTTGACCCCTCTATAGATTTGGATTACATCATTCCTTCGGGGGTGAGGTAAGCCTACTAACAAGTGACATACCTATATTCCTCTAGCTTGTTAATGTGACTAATTTTGTTGAGCCCAACTAGTAAGTCTTATGGAAGAAGACTTGTGAAATATCTCCATCACCTTTTGAGTAAGTTTGACATATTTCTTGATTTAAAAAGAACTCAACACAAACATTGAACATTGTCATCAAAATTTCAAACCCTTTGGTTACTGTGAATACCTTTTGAAAAGTGCTATATTATTACATGTCAAGGATTATTTTTTTTTCAAAATAATATCTCTAAGGCTTCCTAATATTTGGACTTATTTCTCAATTCACATGATTCCAAAGTCAACATAAGGGACTCTCGCTTTAGCATCCTAATTTTCACATTTCAAGCTTTGTGGAAAGAAAATTGCTTAGCTATAGACATTTAGTTTGAAATTAATCAAGACATTTGAATATGGTAAAAGAAATCCCACTAATCAAATTTTAAATCAATTGAACACACCACACATTGGGCTTATTTTCAAACCATCTAGACTTCCAAACAACAAAGTGAAAACAAGGAAATGTATTGCCAAATATTCTATCAAAGTTCTACTATCCAAAAAAACATTGATTTCTTGGGTTTATCACTCCAAGGGTAAATCATGTTTTTCAATACCTTGATCTTGCAAACAAGTCCTTCTTTAGGTTCCAAACATTATGATAAATCATCCCATCTATCTCAAAACATTTGACATCTCACCTCACAAACAACTTTGGAACTTTGGACACAACAACCTCCTAGACTTAAGGTTGCAACAACCATCACCTAGTTTAGCTATATGATTAGAAATGAATCCTTTTTCATACATTTAGTTAGATTAGAAAAAAATATTTTAAATAAAGTTTATTCTAAAGTCACAAGTCTACTCTTAGGATTTACCAAATTCATTAGCATCCTCATCAATCACAAAAAAGCTTGAAATCTAACAAAACTACCAAACATGAATACTATAGACACGTAAAATGTATCGATTGACATTGTGCATCTGATCCTAACCACTAACATCATTTCATCTTGAATCATCCTTCAGTCTAGCCATTTAATCAAATACCCTTATCTAATTAAATTCATCAATATTCCTCTCTTAATTGAATAAATAAGTTATCTAATTATATCTCCTTCTCTCTTGATAATTAAATCAACCTGTCTGATCTAACTATCCCCATTTAATTAAATAGCCAATTTTATTTAATTAAATCTCCAAGGTCTATCTATTAAATTAAATAAATTAAAACCTTATTTAGTTTAATCTAACATTATCTATTTTAATTAAATAAATCAAAATATTTATTTAATTAATCCCTTGTCACATTCTTCTCATATTTGATTCAAGTAAATCCACAAATTTAAATCAAATAGGTCACATCATTTAACCCAATTCATTAAATTAATTAACTTTGATTAATTTAATCTTCTCTCATGTCCCATCCTCCAGCTTTTACCACTTGCACATGAAAATAGATTTAATTGATTTATTAAATCTCTATTTTCCTCAACAAGGCATCTTTCAAGGAATATTCTTCAAGTTTGAATTCAAAATCTAAGTTGACATGCACATCCAACAAGGAATTTATTCTCTCTTACATGTCCTTTTCCTTGAGCCAAGTGACATTTAATGCATTTTTCCTTCCCTCTTACATGTCATTTCAACAAATTCAAAATTCAAAATATGCATTTATTGGCACAATCATCAAAACTTGCACATCCTCCATCCACTCATAGGTTGACAAGTGGCATCTGGCCATTGGTTGAATGTTAGTCCCACATTGCTCTATTTTGGACATTCATCCATCAATATCATCTATAAATAAGAGGTTAAACTCCTCATTCTATCATCCACAATTTGAGTAAACTCACTATGCTCAAATCATTAGCAAATTCCATTCATTATCATTGAATCTTAGCTAGGTTATGCATATTTTTCCATTGGAGCACTCATCAAGCATCAACAAAGTGGATCAATTATCATCACGCATCAATCTTGCATCATAGGAATTGGGAAAGGGCCAATTGTCACATCAAATTGGCACCAATTCCCCCATGGGATCATGAGTTTGTTAGTTTAATTAGGATTCAATCTCTTTTATTGTTATCTCATTGTAATCTTCATTGCTTTTCCTAATTTGAACTTTGTAAATGGATTCCATGGGAAATCCTTGTTCTTGCTTGCATTTCATCATCTAATGTGTTTGTTCATGTTGTTTTGCAGGTATTAGGATTGGGGTTCGACATTTTGGCACTAGAAGGAGGGCATCATCTCATTTTTAATCACGTTTTTTTCTAAAAAATTTGTGTTTTTGTTTTGTGCATAGGAAAATTCCAACGTATAAGCTCAGCATCACCATATAGCACCGTTGGCTCTCCAACGTCGCCATATAGCACCGTTGGAAAGTCCAAACTACGATGCTTTAGCCTTCCCGCCTAAATTTTTTGAATTTGAATTTTAAACAGCGACACTAGTGAAAAGGGCAACGCATTTGAGCTCATTGGTTATGCTACAGAGCACCGTTGACTGGTAAGTGGCGCTATACAACACCACTGGAGAAATCAAAATGTGATGCAGTCATGGGTTGCGTCGCTGACAGGGAGTAAAAAGTTGGAATTTCATTTTAGCACGTGCCTTTTGTCAAATGATAAGTTTATCTTCTATTTTCTGCTTTTTAACCTCTGTGTTTTGCATAATTTGACTGATTTTCTTTCTTGTAGGTTGGATCAATTAAAAACAAAAGAAAGAGAAGCATGATGATGGTATTTCACAAAATCAAATTGTTTTTAAACACTTTAGTGTTTGTTTAATACTCTTAGGAAGTTGTTATCTCTTCTTGCTTAGGATATTAATTTCGTTTGGGATTTTAAAAAGAACCTTTTCAATTTTTGCAAAGGCTTAAAATGAACATTAGGACTACAACTTACTAGAGTTTTTTTTTTGGTTAACAATTGAACAAAACAACTCTCATTTGTCCTTTGGTGCTTTAAAAAGAACTCACAATTGCTTTATGGCTCTAAAATGAATAAGTGAAACTTTGTCTTCGTGATGCCTTACTTAAACTAACTTCATTGAAAAAGGACGTATGCGCTTCTCTCACGCTTTATAGTGATCTTGAGAATCAAAAGGCCTTTTTTTGTGGTTTTAGGTTGAGATAAACCAATCACCTCCACACTTCATTTTGGGCTTAAAAAATTGAACAAAATATTATGCGAGTGTGAGTAGAGTATTATTGCGTACATTCTCTTTCTTTATGTTGCAAACAAAGATTGATCGAGTTATAGATATTGTCTTTACTTGCTTTTGTTTATCTTAAAGGGCCTTCCTTGGGGAAAAAGTACTCACCCAAGGGAATGACTCAAATGGTAACACTCTAAAGCCAAGAGTATTTCCAACCTAGATATAAATGTGGGTATTGGAATAAATGCCAATATCATGCGGTTGGCTCCGACGAGATGGATCTGAAAAGGGACTCTCGTTGTATGAGTCAATCTTCATGAACAGAAAGTCCTAATTAAAACCCATGTTTTAGAATTGCCAAAATCCTTGATCTATTTGTTGGTGCAAGAACGGTCGTTCTAAAGCCACCCCACACTTTTATGGTCTTTTAGTAGAAATAGAAAGCATGCCATGGGAGTTTCATGGGTGTTGATGTTTGGCTGCCCCGTATAAGTGATTTTTGTGGAGGGGAGCCAGTGGGGTCAAGCAACTAACCATTTGCTACAAATAAGTGTAGTTGGACTTGTCCAAGTGGGGACTCAACAAATATTGTCTTCCATATCCATAGGGTTGTACTTATTCTTAGTTACAAAATGCTTTTCTTGTTTGAAAACATCTTGGAAACAAACACTTAAACATCATCATCAAAATTTCAAACCCTTTAGGAGACAAATACAATTGACCCGATTCATGTGTTATTGCTTGCCCTTGGGATTCTATCCTTAGAGGTTTCTAAACACTTGGATTACCTCTCAATTTTTCTACTAAATTTAAACAATAGGTAATCCTTGCCTTAAATTCATCAAATTTCTACATAACATACTTTGTGGGATTCGAAGAAATTAAGACATTGGACATCTAGTTTGGAAACCTAATCAAAGAAGTGTTTGTGGTAAAATAAAGCCACTAAGCAAAGATAAAAAAATGAACTCTCACATGTGTTGAAACCTCATGATTTACAACAAGTCAAATCCCAAAATGAAAGTCCTTGATTCAACATCCGGAAATGTGTGCTCAAATTGAACCACTTTTTGGTTATAAAGGTCTATAGAAGCATTGCATGTTCTTCAATACCGAGGTTTAGGTAAACAAAGTGTCTTCTTTAGATTCATCTTAGGATCAAAATCAAAAGCTTTTATTATCCATCCTTCAAACATCAAACCAAAAATCATCTCATCATCACCTTTTGAGAAATCTTGAAATTATCCTTCATGCTAAGCTTTTTGGCAAAAATCAAAATCCTTGAAATCTTTATCCAATCATCTTTGGCTAGGTATGTGTAGATGCATCCTTTTGCATATTCTTAGTCAAAATTATCAAATCATCTTGTTTAGCTAGGTATATGTAGATGCATCCTTCTTCATATGCTTGGTTAAATTATCATCTTCTTTGAATAGGTGTGGGTAGATGCATCCTTCTCCCTACACATATTCAAATTATCATCCTTTGAGAAAATATACCCCTTAGATAATCATCTAAACATCTTAGGGTCTATTTTTTCAATCAAAGCAAACCAAAATCAATCAATCAAGGGAAATCCAAAGAATCAAAAATCAAAATAAAAAACATATCTGAAAGTCCCAAAAGTCTAGCATCTCCCTCAAGATTTATCAAAAGATCAAAACATCCACATCATCCATCTCTCTCATCATCGTCATATCACCTTTTGATCCTCAAGATATCTCAACCTAAAGATCAATCCAAAGAATTAAGAGATTCATCTCCCATATTCTTGAAAATTGATCCTTGTTTTATGGTTCAAACTAGATCTCAATACAAGAAGAACATGGAAGTTGACAAAGAAACACCCACTTCAAGTGACCTAAGCCAAACAAATGCCAAAATGAATCCAGATGAATCAAAAAATCCTTTGAATATCTCATCATCACAAAACCGACAAGAAGAAATTCAAGAAAAATATCTTACCTTTGGGATGTCACATGAAGAAATAACTAAAATGCTCCAAAATCCGGAAAACCATAAGATCATCAACATCATGATGAGGCTTAACCCTTCACTATACATTCGTGAACTATCAAAACAAGGGGCCAAATTACCTTCTGATTTCGACGTGAGCTCTATAGTGGAACCATCTTTGGAGGTTATGCCTCTAATTTCATCCACACTCCCCATCTCATCTACACCCCCATCCCAAAACATCACTCTAAACATTCTACAAATCACAACATCTTTTGCTCCAACTCAACCTAATTTCAATAAGGGAAATTCATTTCTTAATGCTATTCAAACACACCCCCTTGTTAATAATTGAGACTTGGATGCAAACACCATTTTGGAACAAAACATACCCAAAAATCCATTACATAAGTATGTCCCTCTCACGTTCCATAATCCTAATGATCCATCATCATCATCCTTCCACGCAACACCTCAAACTTCTCTTCTCACAAATTTGCAAGAAGAATGTGACATGTTCGGACCTGGGGGAATTTTCAACACCACATCATTTTCTCAAGAACTCACACCCCTCACATTTTCACCTCTTCCACCATTACCACCATTATCCACACCTTTACTTGGCTTGGGGCTTCCACCTTTACCAAATACCAATCAAACCAACATTCTAGACACCAATCAAAGCATCACGCCAAACTCTCAAAACTTGTCATCAATATCGCAACAATAAATGACAACTACACAAGTAATCGCGACATCATCAACCACCCCCTAACATCTCAAAACATGGTCTCTCGAGGGCCAATCACATCAACAGCGCCATTCACCACTCAAACCACCAACACGACATCACCGCTCACCACCACCACAAACACTATTCCAAATCCACCACCACCAAACTCCAATTTATCAAACCAATACAGCATGGCATTGCAAGTTGCTCACCAAGCTGCTTATCAAAAGGCATTCCTACAAATGCAAAAGAAAAAAGCCACACAAATAACTGCTCAACAAGCCGCACAAGCAGTGCAAAATGCTCAAACCACCCAAATTTCACAACAAGCGCAATAGACCACACAAGCCCAAGCCCTATTGCAACAACAACAACAACAAGCCACTCAAGTTGCACAAGCTGCTCAAGCAACCCAAGTCGCATTACAAGCATAAAAGGCTACTCAATCCCAAATTCTATTGCAACAACAAGCAACACAAGCACAAGCCCAAGCACAAGCAGTGCAAGCACAAGCTCAAGCTTAGGTGCACGCCTAATATCAAGCACAACAAGCACAAGTACAAGCATAGCTTCTTGCACAAAAACAAGCAACACAACTACAAGCATATCAGCAAGCAATAAAACAATATCAAGAGCAGCAAGAAGCAGCCCAACAACAAGCGTTGTTGGAACAACAACAAGTGTTGTTAGAACAACAACAAGCACAACAACAGGAAATCTTAGCACAACAACAACAAGCATTGTTGGAACAACAACAAGCACAACAACAGGCAATCTTAGCACAACAACAACAAGAACAACAACAAGTGTTGTTTATACAACAGCAAGTGCAATCATACCTAGCTTGGAAGAATATGAAAATACCATCAAATAACACACCAACCAACCCATCCATCCAACCCATAATCGAAACACCCTAGAACACCTTCATCCCACCCCCTAATTTGCAAAATGACATAACAACACAAATCAGTTTGCTTTTGCAACAAGTGCTCGATCTTCAATCAGGGCGAACCACAAAAACACCAAGCAACTTGTGTCCCTATCCATTTGACAAGAGCCTTGTGATGAAACCATTCCCCAAGGGATTTGAGATCCCAAAATTTGACAAATATTGAGGGACGGGAAACCCTAAAGATCACATAAGGGAATCCCAGGTTCATTGCATGGAAGTCGCATATGACAATACCTATCTGATGTGGCTATTTTTGAGGAGTTTGGTTGGCCATGCCATGGAATGGTTCTCTCGTCTACCTACAAGCATCAGAACATTCCAAGAAATCATAGATGCATTCATTAAAAATTATGCATGCAATATTTCCATGGATGTTAGTCTAGAAGAACTCTTAGCTCTGAAATAAGGAAAGAATGAATCATTCACTTCATACCTTCAACGATGGCAATCCAAGGCCAATCAGAGAAAATCGACCATGCCCGAGGAACAACAATTTTGCACCATTATATCCAACCTTGATAGCCTCTTGGAATTTCATCTCAAGGTACAAAGGATCACCACATATGACCAGTTGATCTCCAAGGTGCTCAACATCAAATGAGCCCTTATGACTCAACCCGTGAGATCAACTTCATACCCGAACAACAAAACAACTGCCCACCTGCCAATTACAATGATAAACCTCGCATGTGGGCAAGGAACAAAAATGTTACTAATGATGGTGTTGTCAATGCCAAAGTGGTCATCAGTGCCCCGCACCAAAATACACCTACACCACAAATCCAGATCCAACACCAAAACAACCATCAGACAACACAATAACCAAACAATAATCAAGCAATTAACAATCTCAATGATCAAAGGGGACCACCCCAATGGAACAAGAATTACCCCAAGTGAAAGTACACTGCTCTTGGGGAATCACTAGAAGTCATCATGAAGAAACTGATAAACGAAAAAATCATCAAAGTGCCCACCTATGAGAATTACCAAGAACCGGATGTGAAACCTCCTTGGTATAATGAGAATCAACTTTGTGACTTCCATAAAATCAAAGGGCATACCACAAATAGTTGTATGAGGCTAAAAAACATAATTCAAGATCGCATCGATCAAAGAATTATAAACGTGGAATAGCCAACAGGAAACCAAGACCTTAAGATATACATGAATCTAATGCCTAACCATGGCAATAAAGGGAGTAATAACATTGATAAAGGGAAAGGAACACACACAAACATGAATCATGTGTATGAAACTGTCATTGCCTCTCTAAATGAATACTGCATAGTCATCACCATCAAAGGCGCCCATGCTGATTGTGGAGTCACCACAAGAGGCAGAAAAGTTACCATCGCAGGATCATCCCAGCCAAATAGAGTCCCTGCATCTAGATCTGTCACTAATGGATATAACATCCTTGATCAACTCAAAAGAATGCCAACGCAAATCTCCATCATGGAGCTTCTAAAAATCTCATCTTCCCATAGGAAAATCCTTGAGGAAGTGCTGGCTTCATCCACTGTCCCCGCAAATCTTCATGTGGAACAATTCCAAGCTATGGTCGGAAATATCATTACACCAAATCTCCTCACATTCTCTGACCAGGATTTCCACGCTCAACCAACTTACAACCATGTGCTCCACTTAGAATTCATAGTACAGAAGAGCAAAGAAGAAAAGGGTCTTGGTGGATGGAGGTGCAGGCTTGAATATATGTTCTCTCAAGCTCATCAAACAATTAAAAATCTCAGAGGATTCTATCGACAAAGGAAAGGTTATCACAATAAGAGCATATGATGATCAAGAAAGAGTATCCCAAGGCATGATCAAAATCCCTATTCAAGTTGGGCCTGCTATCATGGAAACCACTTGTCAAATCCTAGACCTCGACTTACCATATAACATCCTTCTAGGATGTCCATGGATTCATGCAATGAAGGTAGTAGCATTAACTTTCCATCAATGTGTGAAATTCACACATGAGGGACAAGAAGTCACCATCCATGGAGATCCTGAACCCTTCTCCTATTGCAAAATCCTTGAAGCAAAGTACTATAAAATACCCCAAGTACCAAAAAATGATGAGGGTCCATCTACACCATACATTGATCCTGCCACTCTCGCATCCACTTCTGCGACAGAGACACCCGTCACTCCCGCCATTCCCACCATTTCTAACATTAAGGTCATCATCCAAGATAACAGTTGTGGAAACTACATGATCCCTAAAAATGCTTTTGTGGTAGGATAGTTACCACAATCTCCTAGATCATAGGGACGTCCGCAAATAAATGAAGGCTCCACATCCCAAACATCTCCTGAAGATTATCCCAACTTTAAAAGTTGGGGAGATCTTGGCCAAGAAGTTATTGACCTAGATCCATCTCATATGCTATATCAAGATGAAAGACCAGTAGTTGATTTACCAATGAATGATAGAAGCAAGGGTCTACAAATGATGCTTGCAATGGGCTATGACAAAAACCAAAGACTTGGGAAAAACAATAATGGGCTTATAATACCTATCATTCTAGAGACGCGAGTGATAACAAATATTGGTCTTGGATGTACCCCTCTAAGTATAACCATATGTGGCTGAGGTCCTCCAGTTAGAAAAGTCAAAAATCCTCCTTAGCAAACTGTAGCTGAACTGCGCTTACCATTATCTACATGTCGCGTCATAGATAACTTCACATTTGATATAACCGAAGTCTGTAGTAGTAGTGATGACAAGGATCCCATGACCAACTTACCTAGGCTATTTGAGGATACCACTCTTTGCATGATTAGTGCCCTATCTTTTGAATCAAACCACCAAAATCATGAAATCCGCTTAGTATACCCCCAACTCATCGACTACGACCAATGAGGACCTTTAGTTCTTGATACATTCAAAAATGATGAGGCACTCTAGGAATTCATGGGACTGCAGTATAACATTATGTGTGGGGATCACAAAGCAGTGTTCATAATCGAGCTAGATACACATGCCTATTATGGGGAAATGATTGAATCCCTCAGTCGCAAAAGTGAAAAATTAAGAATAATATCTAAGTCCTTGAGTGAAAACCACACTGTGGCAATCTCTAACCAGAAAAAAAGTAAAAAGAAAGGACGCATCCAACGGTGAAAACCTCTTCGAGGCACCCAAGGATGGGGGATTCAATCTTCCTTTTAGATCTCTTCATAAAAAAAAATCAGCAATCCTGGCAGAAAGATGCAATCCAGTCAATCTAGGAACAAAGGAAACCTTGCACATCACATTCTATGTGGAGTCATTACTATCAGAGGAACAAGAGCTCCTAGTAGCCTTCCTAAGAGAGAGACAGATAAACTTTGCATGGAGCTATGCTGACATGCCTGGGCTTGATCCAAAGATCTTGGTTCACCACTTAGCAGTATATCTAGAAGCAAAGCCTATTAAACAAAAGCTTCAAAAAATGCACCCTCAGATCACCTTATTAGTCAAAATGGAGCTAAAAAAGCTATTAGATGTGGGATTCATCCGACCAATAGATTATCTAGAATGGGTGTCAAACTCGGTACTTGTCTCAAAACCTAATGGGGGCATTAGAATCTGCACAGACTTCAGAGACTTGAATAAAGCATGTCCAAAAGATGACTTCCCACTTCCAAACATTGACATGATAGTAGACATGACAGTCGGACATGAAATGTTGTCACTAATGGATAGATTCTCAGGGTACAATCATATCATGATAGCTAAAGAAGACCAACATAAAACAACTTTCACTTGTTCATGGGGGACTTACTATTAGAATATGATGCCATTCAGCTTAAAGAATGCAAGAGAAACATACCAAAGGGCCATGACATTGATAATCCATGACATGATCCATAAGATGGTTGAATATTATGTTGATGACATTCTAGCCAAATCCAGAAAGATAAAAGATCGCATAACAACCTTAAGTGCCATTTTTTATAGGATTGAAGAGTACAAGGTCAGGTTAAACCTAAAGAAGTGCATCTTTGGCATACAATCAGGAAAGTTGCTAGGATATATAGTGTCAATGAGAGGTATCGAGGTCGATCCAACAAAGGTAAAAGCAATCCTTGAGATGGAGGCACCAAAAACATTAAAGCAATTGAGAGGTCTCCAAGGTAGGCTCCAATCCATTTGAAGATTCATAACACAATTGGAAAACAAAAAAAACTAATACTCTCGCCTACTCCACAATGGATTAGCGTACAAATGGGATAACAAGTGTGAAGAGGTAGAATATTTACTTACACCACCAGTCTTAATGCCACCAATCCCAAGAAAACCATTAATTCTCTACATATCAGCAACAGAAGCAGCCCTTGGAGCTCTCCTAGCTCAGCATGACGAAAATGGAACAGAAAGGGCTATTTATTACATTAGCAGAACAATGGTTGGGCATGAGCTAAACTAATCATTCATAGAGAAAGCATGCCTAGCAGTAGTGTTTGCATCACAAAAATTCAGACATTACATGTTGGCACACAAAATAAAACGCATCGCCAAAATCCCCCCTCTCAAGTACTTACTGTCAAAAGCAATGCTCACTAGAAGAATGGCCAAATGGGTGATGATATTATCAAAATACAACATTGAATATGTGGAATGGAAAGCAATCAAAGGCCAATTTATCGTAGATCAACTTGCAGAAGCACCAATCTATTCAGAGAATCCTCTCATCTTAGAGTTTCCAGATGAATCTATTTTCAATCTCAATGTAGCTGACCACTGGAAACTGTACTTTGATGGCTCATACACGCAGCATGGATCAAGAGCCGACATCTTCTTTATCACCCCACAAGGGAACTGCATACCAAGATCCTACAAACTATTGTTTCCCTGCACCAATAACATTACAGAATACGAGGCTTTAACCATAGGTCTCAGAATAGTAGTGTAGTGGAACATTATAACTCTCAAACTATATGAAGATTCTCAATTGATAATAAACCAAGTGAATGATGAGTACCAAACTAAAGACAGTAAGCTCACTCCATACAAGAAACTGGTGGAAACTCTCAAATAATCCTTCATCAAAATCACATTTGAGCAGATTCCCAGAGCCAACAATAGAGCAACAGACGCTATGGCAATAATTGGATCCTTACTGGACATCCCTCACAACATTCCAAAATATGAATTCCTGATAGAGCAGCTTCTCATGCCTGCATTCAAGGTACCAGAATCAGAATTCATGTGCAAAATTATTGGTCATAGTGATCCTTGGTACCATGAAATTTATACATACCTTCGAATAGGAGTCATACCTGTCGACCTACCTTCAACCCTAAAATGAACCTTTGTCAAAAAGGTATCCCGATTCCTCATCCTAGGAGATACCCTGTATTGTAGGAGCATAGAAGGAACCTTACTGTGTTGCTTAAACACTAAGGAGGAATTGACTGCTCTAACTGAAGTACATAATGGTATATGTGGTTCACACTCGAGTGGAATGACCATAGCCAAGAAACTACTGAGGATGGGGTATTATTGGCCCACAATGGAAAGAGAGGCACATGACTATGCCAAAAGGTGTCTACAATGTCAGCAACATGGGGACCTCATCCATGCTCTAGCTCAAGAGCTTCATCCCATCGTCACACCATGGCCCTTTTCGTAGTGGGGACTCAATCTCATTGGAAAAATCATGCCCACTTCATCTAACGGCCACAAATTCATCATAACTGCAACAGAGTACTTTACTAAGTGGGTGGAAGCCATACCTATGATGTATATAACTGGAAAGCAGATATCAAAGTTCATCCTGAACTATCTCATTTGCTGCTATGGTGTTCCACAAGCCATTATCTCAGATAATGGGACACCATTTAAGAATCAGGAGGTCTGTGACTTATGCAAAAAACTCAAAATCCAACATCGCTTCTCTACCCCATACTATCTCCAAGGAAATGGCCAAGTAGAAGCTACAAACAAAACCATTTTGAAAATCCTCAAGAAAATAGTTAATGACACATGTCGTGACTAGCATCTGCAACTTAATCCCACCCTTTGGGCTTATCGAATCAGTATCCACACACCCACTGGTGCCACCCCTTTCTCCCTGGTCTACGGATCAGAAGCAGTACTCCCCATTAAGATCGAGCTCCCATCACTTAAGATATCACTACAAAACCTCATCACAGATGAAGAGTACCAAGTATCAAGATTGAATGAGCTGGAGCTACTGGATAAGCGATGTATAGATGCTTTGAATCATTTGCAAGTCTATCAGAATAGACTCAAGAGGATCTATAACAAGAAAATCAAAAGCAGGATTTTCTAAGTTGGAGAACTGGTATTAAAGGAGAATCAAAAGAATGTCCCAAACCCAAGCAGCAAAGGAAAATTTGAACCCAATTGACTGGGACCATTCGTTATCACAACAAGTTATAAGTCAGTGACATATCAATTATCAACACCCAAAAGGGAACCTCTGCAAGAGCCCATGAATAGCTCTCATCTCAAAAAAATTTATGCCTAATCTTTCAAGGTATAGAACCAAAAAATCAAAAAAATTAGAAAATTTCCTGAAAAAATGGTTACCTTGGCGAAAACCTGGCAAACAGGCATCTTGGTGACAACAAAAAAATCAGAAAAAAGATTAAAAATAGTAAAAATAAAAAATCATCCTCTATTGAAAACCACTTTGGTGGCACTTTGGGCAAGTACCTTGGTGAAAACCTGGAAAACAGGTGCCTTGTGTAAATAAGCACTTTCCATCCACCAGAATCTTTACGGCTTCTTCTGCATCATCCATCGCATTGAGATCTCCATCCACACCATAGCTTGGTCATGTGTTCATATCATGATCTCTCCTAGTACTACTCGGCCCATCCTCAAGGTTAGCTTTTCCTACCTTTATCAGAGTAGTCTATTGCATCACGCTGGGGGCATTTTATCATCGGATCAAATTCGTGTATATTCTTAAAGTCCTAAAATTAGAAAATCCAAAAACATCAAAACATTAGAAAATCCAAAAACATCAAAATATCACAAAATCCAAAAACATTCAAAACATATCAAAATCCCAAAACAGGTCAAAAAGTCAGTTAAAAAGTCAAAAAAAGTGTCGTCCTGTCGAACTACGGGTCTCTGAGCCTTGAACGTAGGAAAGGTTGATCTTTGATCATCCCCCGAGACACTTAGGTTAGTCCTTTAGGCGTCCATCATAATAAACTGACATTTCATCATGTATGTCATCATTTGTAAATTGGTCAAATCGTCAGTCGAACTACGTGGTCTTTGCATGTATAATGTAGGCAAGGCTAATTTTTTGATCAGCCCCCAAGGCCCCTAAGATAGGTCTTTAGGTTAGTCTATTGGTCAAAATCTCAAAAAACCCCAAAACATTGGAAAATCAAAAATCAAAACATTTGCAAAATCCTCAAAAACACCAAAAACAACCTCAAACATTGCAAAAAACTCCAAAAACATCCAAATATTTGAAAAAATTCATCCATCTCATCTCGCTTACACCCACAATAACATCACTCATAATAAACGATTGTCATCCTCAATCTTTGGTAAGATAATTAGAAACAAGTCTAGTAGGTGAAAAGTGAACTCAAAATGTCAAGTCTTAGGTCTAAGTCAATACGTCACTACTGAATTTGACACCATTTTCGTACAGTCGTTCATCAGTCGTTCAAAAAATCTTTGTCAAAAGAGCGACGTAATGGCGAAAATATTCTGTTGCTATTTTTTCGTCAAAAGGCCAATGACGAATTAAACGGCGAAGAATTGTCATTCTACGGCATCATGAAATACCTCAGGATTTCATCAGAATATCGACGCAAACTTTGTGTATCCACTGACGAATTACACTAGAAGTTGATTGCCAGTTCGACGAAATGGGCAAGCAGTAGCATCGAAACAACACCAGACGTTCATCACCATTGCGACAAAATGGGCATGGAGTAGTGTCGAAACAACACCAAAAGTTTGTCGAATGTGCAACGAAATAGGCAAGTAGTAGCGTCGAAACAACACCAAGAGTTTGTCCAATTTGCAACGAAATTAGCAAGGAGTAGCATAGGAAGAACACCAAAAGTGCGACGAAATGGGCAGTGAGTAGCGTGGTAGCAACGCTGAAAGATTGTCGAAATTGCGACGAAATGGGCAGGGAGTTACAACGAAAGATTCATCGTAGCTATAGCAACTTTGTCGAGCCTTTATGTTGATTCGTCCATGGTTGTCGTCAAAATTGCGATGAAAAATCATTTAAAATAAAAATAAAAAATTGTGGAAATGTACCATTGCGGAGACTGACGACTAATCATACATACAGACTGCATATTGGTTTGATGCTTCAAACGATGCATTTCTTATATTGAAAAGTGCATTACCTTATTGAGCTTCTCTTTGTTTCGAGAATAGTTTAATATTCTCTAC